>CM052544.1:66925043-66946731 GCA_028533065.1 Trachops cirrhosus
ATCTCCTATTTTCATTTATGGCGTGATAATGTTGGCTCTTTGCTCTGTACCTACCTAAAATGACTCAGATTTTTTTCCCTGGTTGTGGGAGAGTAGAATCTGCTGCATCCTACCACGCCGCCATCTTCTCTCCTCAGCCTATCTGAGAAGCACTTGATCTGCCCTTCCATTCTAAATGAAAGCTTTGCTGGATAGAGCAATCTGGGATGTAGGTGTTTGCCTTTCATCTCTTGGAATACTTCTTTCCAGCCCCTTCTTGCTTGGAAGGTCTCTTTTGAGAAATCAGCTGACAGTCTGATGGGAACTCCTTTGTAGGTTACTATCCCCTTATCTCTTGCTGCTTCTAGGGTTCTCTCCTTCATTTTTACCTTGGCTAATGTAATTACGATGTGCCTTGGTGTGTTCCTCCTTGGATCCAACTTCTTTGGGACTCTCTGAGATTCCTGGACTTCCTGGAATTCTATTTCCTTTGCCAGATTGGGGAAGTTCTCCTTTATTATTTGTTCAAATAACTTTTCCACTTGTTGTTTTCCTCTTCTCCTTCTGGCGCCCCTATAATTCAGATGTTGGAGCATTTAAAGATGTCCTGGAAGTTCCTAAGCCTCTCCTCATTTTTTTGAATTCTGATTTCTTCATTCTTTTCTGGTTGTATGTTTTTTTCTTCTTTCTGGTCCATTCCATTGATGTGAGACCCATCTTTTATTCCATCACTATTGGTCCCCTGTACATTTTTCTTCATTAAACTTATTGTAGCCTTCATTTTTTCATCTAGTTTGCAACCAAAATCAACCAATTCTGTGGCCATCCTGATTACCAGTGTTTTGAACTGCGCATCTGATAGGTTGGCTATCTCTTGGTCTCTTAAAAGGATGAGTTCTGGGTCTTTCAATTCTTCTTCTGTTTGAGCCATCTCTTTTTTTTTGGTCTGGTCATGCCTGTTATGTATGAGGGGTGGAGCCTTAGGTGTTCACCAGGGCTGGGCCCCCCAGTAGCTGGGTTGTGACACTGTATGTGGGGCAGGGTTTGAGAAGGAACAATGGCGCTTGCTCCACTCCCCATCGGACCTCAGTCCCTTCTGCCACTTACCTCAAGCAAACTGGGCCCCTCTGGTGCCAATTCCCATGTGGGTGGGCTTGTGCACCCTGTGGGACTTTCCAACGACCTCTCCTGTGTGACTGGGAGTCTATCCCTGTGTCTTAACCCCCACAGGTGTTTTCAATCAGTGCTGCAAGGTTCTATTTCCCAGCTATGGGACCCTGGGTTGCACGCAGTGCCTTGCTTCACAATCGCTGCCTTGCTGGTTCTGCAGGTTGCCACCCCTCAGCAGGGGTCTGCCAGCCACTGCTTGCACACCCAGGGTCTGCCCACTGTGGTCTTATGCGCTCCAGTTGTCTTGCGTGTCAGGTCCCAATGCTCTCTGCTCTCTGCTCTGCAACCTGTATCCACTGCCCAACTTCACCCCTCCTACTGGTCTAGATGAACGTGTCTATTTTAACTCCTTGGGTGTCCGACTTCCATACAGTTCAATTTTCTGTCAGTTCTGGTTGTTATTCTGTTTCTAAATTGTTGTTGTCCCTATCTTGGTTATGCGAGGAGGCACAGTGTGTCTACCTATGCCTCCATCTTGGCCGGAAGTCCACTATGTTTTTTCTGTACATCCATAATTATGACAAAGTTTAATGTATAAATTAGGCACAGTAGAGATGAACAGAAACTGATAATAAAATACAATTATAAAAATGTACTGTAATAGAAGTTTTGTGAATTTGACATCATTAAGTAAGATAAGGCTTACTTGGACACAAACACCATGCGTGATACTGTGATATTTGATCTGACATCCAAGATGGCTACTGAGTAGCTAATGGGTGGGGATACAAAGGGACAATTCACATCCCAGGTGGAATAGAGAAGAACATTGTGAGATGTCATCAAGCTCCTCAGAATAGCATGCAGTTTATAATAGATGAATTGCTTATTTCTAGAATTTTCCATTTAATATTCTCCTACTGCAGTTGGCCTTGGATACCCAAAACTGTGAAAAGTGAAACCATGGTTAAGGGGGGTGACAGCCTTAGGAGATTTTGTGGGTTCAGTTCCAGAGCACCTCAATAAAGCGAGGAGAGCAATAAAGCAAGTCATATGAATTTTTGGTTTCCCAGTGCATATAAAAATTATGTTTATACTATTAACTGTGCAATGACATTATCTCTAAAAAGATGTATATACCTTAATTTAAAAATTCTTTATTGCTGAAGAATGCTAACCATCATCTGGGCCTTCAGTGAGTTATAATCTTATAGTTGGGGCAGGGTCTTGCCCTAGTAACATGAGAGATGACTAACTACAGGTTACCATAACAAATAGAATAATAATAATGAAAAAGTTTGAAATATTGTGAGAATTGCTGAAATGTGACCCAGAGACACAATGTGAACAGATATTACTGAAAAATGGCGCCTACATTATGCAGACACTGGCCCACAGTGTCCACATCATTATGTATGAAATGAGACATTCACACGGACTACCAAATCTGGTGGAGGAAAAGGGACAGCATGGCTTTTCTCTCAAGGGGTGCAAAAGCCTTGACCTTTACCGTGACTGGCCTTTATTGGGTTTCTTGACACATTACATGATGGTCCTCATTTACTATGCACAAGTTCACTTTTGGTGGTTACCTTTTATAGAAAACAAAGGAGCCAATGCTGCTAATCATATCACAGGAGAGGGATATTTGTGAATGAAAAGGCAAAAGTTGTTGAACTGGTTATACTCATCCTTGGAAGGTTTAGCATGGATTTTAGGAAGTTACTTTGCAGTAAATGTCCCCAATTCAGGGTGAGGAAGTTTTTTTAACAGGAGCAAGACTCAAAGCAGCCTAGGCACACTGCAGGCCTGATTCCCCATGGGAGAACCTATCCGTGGGTGTGGGTCCTATGCATCTCCAAGTGGGAGCTGGGCCCACGCCACACAGAATGGTCTCCTACACCTACAGACTTCCCCAACAAAAGGTTGCCACAAATCTTCAGTATGTAAAATATACACAATATCTGTGAAGTGCAACAAAACAAATACAGCTGGCCCAGGTGCTGTTATTCACACCTACCAGTCCTGTAGCAATGAGAGAGAGAAGTAGAGTAACAATGCACATCATAGAAAAAGATTTCTAGACTGTAATTTTTAATCTGAAAAGTTATTGGTAAACCAAGCTACCTCTGGAGTCTCAAGAATTGAGTGCATATAATTCCAAAATGTTTATTCCAGAAATGATGTGACAGCCTTGTAATCAGTGGTGATGCAAATGTCCTCAAAGTGGTTTCCAAGTTTTTCTCACCAGTGGAATTTTTATTCAAATAAAAATCCTGTGGAATTCCAATATATAAGACAAACAAAAATGGTAAGGAGACTTTTCAGGTGGGGTGTGTGTGTGTGTGCATGTTTGTTATTTCTTCTGCCTTGTAGAAGCTTTGAGGCACCTCTCCAGAGCATTGGAGTTCCATGTACATAGAATGAAAAGTTTAAACTATATACTTACATTTTATAGTAAGCCAACATCTGTTAAAATGTGTGCTTATATAATAAGCACACCTTTGTTGATATAATTGTGTTTGTGATACTTCTTTTAAAAATATGTCCATTATTTTCTGAACACCTATCCTATGTATAACACCAACATATCAACAGGTCAAAAGATAAGTTACTGATCATAAGAATTTAGCTAAAATATAGAAGCAATCCAAGTGTCCCTCAACAGATGAATGGATAGGATAATATGGTCTATTTATACAGTGGAATATTAAGTGTTAAAGGAACGTCTGAGATATACTACAACATGAATTAAGCTTGAGGACATGCTGAGTGAAGTAAAACAGTCACACAAACAAAAAACCCACCAAATACTGCATGATTCCACTAACGTACTTAGAGTAATAAAAATCATAGAGATAGGGTATAGAATGGTGGTTATCAGGGGCTGGGGGAAAAGAAGAAAAGGGAGTTATTTTTTAATGGGAATAGAGTTTCAGTTTTGCAAGATGAAAAATGTTCTGGAGATGGATGGTGGGGATGGTTGCACAACAATATGAATGTATTTAATCCACTGAATGGTATTAGTTAAGATACTTAATTTTATGTTATATGTATTTTACCACAATGAAAAATTAGAAAAAAAATCCAGTGTGGTCCAGGTAAAATATTATACATATAGCAATAAATTATGACACATATTTCTGAAAACTTTCATAGCTTCTGGTAGTTACTTTATTAGTGTGCCTCACCAATGGAAAATGTAGCATATTAAAATTAAAATTTATTAAAAACAATTTACTATCTAAGATGTCACAGGAAAGAAAGTTTATGTAGACAATGAGATTGTAGAAGCATATAAAATGAGATAATGAAGAAATAAGCATTGAAATCATTATGAAAATAAAACATGTAACTGTTCTATAATAAATTACTGTATTCTAGTTCTTTTATTAGGATTAAAAATTAAGAACATTCTAACTTGAAACATTAATACTTGAGGAAATGGTTTGGGGTTGGTTTGTTTTTTTTTTCTACTTGTTTGTTTTTTTAAATTTTATTTTAATCGTTGTTCAAATACAGTTTTCTGTCCTTTACTCCCATCCCAGCCCACCCACCGGTTTGTTTACTTTTTATGCTCAAACAAAGGTGCCAAAGGCTGGCAGTGTGGGCAGTGTCACCAGCAGGGAACTGTCTTGGTTGAAAATGGAGACTTACATGGTTGCAATGAGACACTGAGCTAAGGTGAAGGCTGAGAATCCCTGAAGGCCCTTCATACAAGCAGGGCAGATGAGAACAATGTATTCAAACCTTATCTCTAGTCACTGTTAGAGAGACAAGGATCAGTAAGGATGGCAACTGTTAGTTATAAAGAAGAGAACACTGCTTATTCCTTTTGTCACCCATTCATCAAACATTTACTGAACACCTGCAATATACCAGGCAATGTCTTAGGGATACAGAGGTGACTAAGAAATATTTTTTTTGCTTGATAAATTCACAAAGTAGTTCAAGGGACAGTGGGAGGATAACTCCTGGCAATACTATAAGAAAAGTTCTCTAAGAAACTTCTGTTAAAATATGGTTGTATCACATCATAGGAATCAACTAGCTCTGAGCCCATGTCACAGAGATTTTGGCAATAGATCTGGAAAGATGGGTGATGCAGTGAGACTGCGCATGCAGGGCTAATATCCTATGTTGCATGTAATTGGTTGTTGTGAGAGTCCAAATTCATCATTTGATTAAAACTATTTACAAAGGTATATTGACTATGAAGTCTTAAGGTGCAAGTCACAAACTCAGACACAGACTTGTTTAAATAATCATGGTATTTATTAATTCATATAATAAGAATTTCAGAAATGAAGTGGTCTCAGTTCCTCCCTGCTTTGGACCCTGCCATTCTCAGTTTTGGCTTTATCTTTGAGTTGGTAACATAAGAAAGCAAACTGTGTAGAGGCAAAGAGAGACTACCCCTCTGGCTCTCTCCAAGGGGTGAGAACATTTGATAGAAGTCGAAATTTGACTTTACCACTTGTCTCATGAGCCTTCTGAGTGCTAAAATTGGCCACAGCATTGATTTCTGGCAGGGGAATTAAAGAAAGGATGGTTACACCAATGAAAGATCTTTTTCACACTAGCCTACTGGCAAACACATGCAGCCATGTATGTTTGCTATCTTCCAGAAGAGAGTGCACACACACCTATTGCCAGTTAGGCAAGATCTAGTCCAGTGCTCTTCATTAGAACCTCACCTTTGAGGACATTTTCAACTGTGAAGGCACTGATTTTGAGCCCAGGTCTTAGTTTCCTGAAACTGACTCTAAGGAGTTTGCTGTCTGTTTTGTCCTCCTGATATTTTAATAACTATTCTGCCTATGAAGATACTGCATTATAAATTTCACTTTATGTGTTTTCATCAAAAGCAGTTCTTTAGCCTACTTAATTTATAAACTTGTGGTGCCAAAACATCAACAACCTTTTTAAAAATTTTGCTTTTTTAACAAAGAGATTGTTTGAATAAATATTTCTATGAATTGAAGGAATATTTAACACAGGCAGACAATAGTATGAATATTCTTCTTCTGATTATCCAGCCTTCTTCAAAACAACTGGAGCTCAGGGCTGTGACACAAATCTGCAGCCTCTGATCTGACTCAACTCCTTGTTAGTAAACACAGTACTTGCAAAGTTGACTTCCATTACTTGGGTTGCAGAAGATGATTTCAGACATAATTGCACAAAGATTTAAATTATCTGCTTTTTTGTCTTTAGAATGCATATATCAAAATACTATATCTCCCCTGAAAACTTTCCTTTACAATTTCAAGTGGTATTTTTTTTAAATTGAGCTTACTTTGTAAGCCTAAAAGATGAATTTTACAAACATTAGCTCTATCACCATTTTTGAGCTTAAATCACAGAACACTAATCAATGATAATTGTTACTTTTCTTCCCAGTTCACAATCACTCTTGATGAAGAACAATGATAAAATTAATGATAGCCCACACCTCACTCCAAGCAATTATCAGCTCATCAACCCTGCAAGAAAGGGAGGGGAAGATATTATTATAATGAAGAGAGTTCTCTAGTAATGTGATTTGTGCAAACAAAAAACCAGCTGAGGTGTGGCCAAGTAAGGATGTCCTTGTATCAGGAGGGACAACACCTCAGTCAGGTGTTTGTTAGACATCTCTCAGGAGATTCCTTCAGAGTTGTCTAGACATTAATTCAAAAGGCTGATATCTATGGAAAATTGTTTCCATTCCACAAGTTACATTTACCAGGTGGACCTGGGGTATAACTCTGTTTGCCAGAAGCTGTAATCATTGACCTAAATTCAACTTCCCATGTTAATTTTCTGCTCCTTAATTTGGAGGTAGACAAAATGACTCAACGCTGATGCCTGGACTCTTTGGTCTTGCTGCTACCCACTGGTCATTTCAAAAGAGTCATGTGATGAAGATGTGTTTTAAATGAAGATGCTGTAGCACTGTGTTATCTATGGTTCTTTGGCTTCCAGTTGTGAGTGCCTCTTCTCTGCAAGCTTTCCATCATGATCGAGCCTTTTTTGGGAACTTGGAAACTGGAGTCCAGTGAAAACTTTGAGGAATACTTGGAACAACTAGGTGAGAAATACCATTGCAAGGTTTGGAAACTGGCCACGTATTTTGTGATGGGGTTGAGTTTGCACTTTACCATGAGTGACCCTACAGTTCTTTCTTTTGTGATCCTAGGGTACATTCACATGAGATTAATAAAGTTTATGTGGAGACTTTTGCTTTTTTATTACTAGTAGTAATTCTCTCTTCTGGGAATACTATGTTCACATACACTTCTTTCTAGTCATAATTCATATATTTAAGTCCATTTATCCTTAATAAAAATATTTGAAAAAATATTTTGGAAATAACCCCTTCATAAAGTTTCTCTTTAGCTTGATTATTTCATCAAATAGCTTTTCTCAGCTTCAAATGTATAGATACTAATAACTATCTATAATTATATTTATCAACTAAATTTGTTTCAAGATCTGCTTTAAGTTGTAACTTCAAAAGAGAAATAACAACAAACAAAGTTTAGTTGGTTAATTTTTAGAGTTTGATAACTGTGGAAGATATTTTTAAAACATTGTTTTGAAGAATTTCAAATTTTTCATTGGAGAAATTAAACACTTCTCCTCATTAAATATTTCACCATTGGCTATTTCTCAGACATATGAACCCTATCTACCCTTGAGCTCTTACCCAAGTTGTGTAAACATCTATTACAGTGGCTTGGGTTTATAGCAACTAAACTATTTAATAATGTTAAACTCTTTAATAATGCTAGAAGAACTCCTAATTAAGAAATTTTTAATGCTTAATTAAGAGAAACTTCCCTTGCTATAATAAATCTTATATAAAGTGAAGAATTTTTTAACTTACTTGTTCATTATATTTTGTTTTATTGTTTAATTTTAAGTTGGACTTCATTCAACTCCTTTCTTTTTAAAAAATTTTTTATTGTTCAAGTACAGTTGCTCCATTTCTCCCCCACAATTCCCTCCTCCCACTCCAGCCATCTCCAGTTCCCACCCTCAATCCTAGCCCCCTTTGGCTTTGTCCATGTGTCCTTTACAGTTGTTCCTGAAAACCTGTCCCCCATTTCCCCCCGTTATTCCTTCCCACCTCCTCTCTGGTTACTGTCAGTTTGTTCTTAATTTCAATGTCTCTGGTTATATTTCGCTTGCTTGTTTGTTTTGGTGATTAGGTTCCACTTATAAGTGAGATTATATGGTATTTGTCTTTCACTGCCTGACTTATTTCACTTAGCATAATGCTCTCCAGTTCCATCCATGCTGTCGCAAAGGATAGGACCTCCTTCTTTCTTTCTGGTGCATAGTATTCCATTGTGTTAATACACTATAGTTTTTTTTTATCCACTCATTTACTAATGGGCATTTAGGTTGCATCCAACACTTGGCTATTGTAAATTGTACTGCTATGAACATTGGGGTGCATAGGTTCTTTTGGATTGGTGTTTTGGGATTCTTAGGGTATATTCCCAGCAGTGAAATTGCTGGGTCAAAAGGCAGTTCTATTTTTAGTTTTCTGAGGAAATGCCATACTGTTTTCCACAGTGGGTGCACCAGTCTGCAATGCAACATAAGAAGTCAATGTGCTCATAATATAATATTTGTATTTTTTCATAATCCTTATTAACTTCTCCAGGACTAATTAGAAAAATATTTTCCTATCTCTTCATGGATTCATAAACTCACCTGTTTTGAGCTTAAATTCGGGGGTATCTAAGAAACTTGGGGCTTCTGGCAAAAGCGTTTGAGTTTGTTGGGAGCTGGGCTTAGGCAGAGGCAAGAGGGCCTAACAGCTGAGAACTTACTATGTGCACCACTTACTAGGTAAGCCCTTCTACTTCATCTGCCACACACACACACACCTGTGAGGTAAGTCCTATAGCTGTGCACATTTGACTATTGAGGTAACATGCCAAAGCTGGCAAAGTTGGAGCTTGGGCTAAAGCCAACCACATCACCCTTCCCTCTTCTGGGACACACATCTAACACTGCTTCTCTGAAGTCAGATGGTTGTGTCATTCAATAATCTGAACATGAAATGAGTCTGATTTTGATGCTGATTTTGAGTCAGCTCTTCTGGACCTTCTGTAGAGGTCAAGTTGGACAATGGACCAACATGAACAATAGGGCTAGGTTCTCAGCCAAATGGTTATTTGCCACCTCCTCAGCAAGATGGGATTGAGCCTGAAAATGAGACAGGTGCTTGAACTTTTTAAGTCATGTTCTTTTAAAGCAGTTTAGGTACCTTAAAGATTGTATTTTTTTTATTTTTTAAGGAAAAAATGCTAAAATTCTTAAAAAATTAGAAAATGTGTGTTTAAGTCTCAGCTCTGCTACTCACCAGACACATCACTTAGAGTGAGCCTTCCCAAACTCTCTGGGACCCTGTGTCCTCATCTCCAAAATGAGGATAATGACATCTTTATACCAGCATCTGATTACCTGAAAGGCATTATATAAATACTCACTTTAGATGAAGCAGAGCCTCAAAAAAAGTGAGGTTAGCTTTGCAAAATAACAAGCATAATTAACAGACATACCTTCTGATTGGCAGAGTCTGGCTTGATTCATCTATGATAGAGAACATTGAAGAAATTACTTCACATCATCCAAAACATCAATGGGGGAAGCATGCATTCTTTTTAGATGGCTTCCAATATAATTGTTAGCACTTCTTCCTGAATGTCTTAAGAAGGGCTGCTGCTTTTTCTGTGTTACAGGAGTGCCCGTTACAATCCGGCACCTAGCCGCGTTAGAGAAGCCAAAAATCAGTATTAGCACCAATGGGGATAAGGTGAACATCAAAACAGAGAGCTCTTTCAAGAACTTTGAGATCTCCTTCAAGCTAGGGGAAGAGTTTGATGAAACCACAGCAGATAACCGGAAAGTGAAGGTAAGAGCCAAATCATCCTGATGTTTCCCAATCAGGAAAAACCAAGAAGGTGGTTGGGAAAGGTTTATTCATATCGAAAAATTTGATTAATTACCAAGTCAGTCAGGACTTGTTTTATTCATTAACGTTGTACATCTTCAAAGCCAGTCTTTTTGTAAATCATTCTGATGCTTAACAGAGCCAAAAAATCTTACATGTTTTTCACCTTTTTTCAGATCTCTCTTTGCCATTGTATAAAAAAGCATATAAAGGAAAACAATTATCCACAAATAGTTTCTGTATTGTTTGGTGGAGGAGGGTATTAATTGAACAATCTCTTGAGACTTCTCTAGTTTTATGGTATTAAATTATAAGGTGAATTGAAGTGAGGATTTTGGAGGAAAATTTTCAAAATAGAGATTAAAAAATAGTCTTACGTAGGTTAGAATATAGTGAACTGCTATTTCTTAAGTGATTCCTTTATGCATTTATAGAGCATCATAACACTAGACGGTGACTCACTGGTCCATGTCCAAAAATGGCTTGGCAAAGAGACAACAATCAAAAGAAAAATTGTAGATGGAAAAATGGTAGCGGTGAGTTTTCTCTAAATAGAACTTTTTAGATGCTCCTATTTAAAGTAGGCCTCTCAAGTTACTCAGTTGCTCTGTCTGCATCCCGATTGGAGGGTCTGGGGAAGAGGGGTACAAAAAGCTTAACCTGTCAACTACCAGCTCTAACAAACCCCTCTTTGCTTTTAGAAACATACCATGAATAATGTTGTCAGCACACGAGTCTACAGAAAAGTATGAGGAAAGTGTCCATCAGAGAAAACATGCTCACTAACAGAAAATGGGGGCTTGATGAAGATATGCCTCAGAGCCAATGATTTTAAAAATGGCTTCATAAAAATTTGCTCAATAAAAGCATCAAATTCAGTGTAGTTTGGGGCTGTGTGATATTGAGAGTTAGGAACAATTTGATAAATTGGTGGGGCAAGAAGCTACTTGCCTGTGGTGTGATTGTAAGTGCACTAACATCCTCTTTCTCTTCTACCCACCCGACTTCTACAGTCTGGAGTTCTCTCCAGGGGAACAGTCCCATTTAGATTAGGGCATCTGTCAAATGGTGCTTTGTGGAAATTCACGTGACCTCCAAGGGGGAAACGTTGTAATCCTTGGAAGCTGCTTTGGGCAATACAGGTGGTGAAAATGAACATTGCTGGC
Organism: Trachops cirrhosus; assembly: GCA_028533065.1. NCBI lineage: Eukaryota > Metazoa > Chordata > Mammalia > Chiroptera > Phyllostomidae > Trachops > Trachops cirrhosus. The sequence continues at coordinate 66,936,252 of CM052544.1, forward strand.
TTTTTATTTTTGCAGAAAGCTGGCTCCACTTAAAGTAGTTAGGATGGATGGATGGATGGATGGATGGATGGATGGATGGATGGATGGATGGATGGATACATGTATACATGGATAGACAAATAGGCAGATAACAAAACAGAGCCTGGACATCATACTGTGGTTGAATTATTATAGAAGAACATTTAAAAAGAATTATTATCTTCCGTACCCATAAACCCACTTAAAATAACCAGGCTACTGCATCTGCCACCACTTTTACAATGTAGTCTTTGCAGAACAATATTTCATTAAATGCCAGCCCTGAATTTCTAAATACCCAGTAAGAATGTAATTATTGAAGTTACACAAAGTCCTTTAATAATTTAACTAAGTACTGTCACTAAGAAGTACTTTCAGGGCTTAGAGAAAAACCTACTAATATAGGTAAAATTAAAAGGTAAATCCTAAAAAACTGAGAATGTTTGTAGCAGTGGGAAGAGGAAAAGAAGAAAAAATTAGGTAAGTATTGTGTTGCATCTTAAATTTAAAAAAATAAATATTAGTTGGTCAAAAATAAGTCTGGAGTTGTGTTTAATGGGTGCTAAAATAGAATATCCATGTCATTTGTCGTGTATACTGGTGGAAAGTAAAACGGGAAAGGGTCACTATCAGTGATTACACCTGGATGAGAGGCATAGCCTGGAACCCTCCCAGGCAAACTTGGAGGAGAGCCATCATGGTAAGGATGAAATTGAAGGGTAATGTACAGGACTGAGTATGGAGTTGGGACCAGAACTTAACCCCCACAGCAAAAGAAACTAGGGCTTTCAGATGAAATCATGAAGACCTCTGAGCACACAGCTGAAGTGACAGCCTTGGTGGTGGTCATACAGCTGCCAGGTGTGAGCAATGACATTCATTCCCACATGACTTGTCCTTGCTGGTTCTTCCCTAAAGGGCTCAACTATGTACAAAATGTAACCATGTTTGCTCTCCAAAAGTCAAAGAGGGTTTTAACCCCCAAGGTAATGTCTTGTGCACAAAATCGTCATGACTCCTTGATTAGAGGACAGCTGCCTTAGTAACACCTTAGATAAGGAGTGGGGCTGTGTTCTACAATCATCAGGGAGAAGGCACTCTAAAAACACTAGGCATTTATTTATTTAAATCTTTGGCTTTGCAGAGGCATAATTAAGAAAAGAATAGTACATTTCTGCATTTTCCAGACTTATTTCTCTTCTCATAAATGTGAGAAATCAAAGCACAACAAGAAACAAAATCCTGATATTGGGTCTTTATTTGCTTAGCTTTTTATTGTTGTTCAAGTACAGTTGTCTCTATTTCCCCACACGACTTCCCCCCACCCCAGCCATCCCCACCTCCCATCCTCAAACCTACCTCCCTTGAGAACTCTTCCCTTTTCCCCCTGTTATGCCCCTCTCACCTCCCTTCTGGTGATTGTCGTTTTGTTCTTAATTCTATTATCTCTGGTTATATTTTGCTCACTTGTTGTTTTGTTGGTTAGGTTCCACTTATAGGTGAGGTCATATGGTATTTGTCTTTCACTGCTTGGCTTATTTCACTTAGCATAATGCTGTCCAGTTCCATCCATGCTCTCGAGAAGGTTAGGAGCTCCTTTCTTTCTGCTGCATAGTATTCCATTGTGTAAATGTACCATAGTTTTTTTTTTATCCACTCACTTACTGTTGGGCACTTAGGTTGCTTCCAACACTTGGCTATTTAGTAGGTGGTATTAAACATACCACTCTTGAGGAAATCATTCATTCAATAAGTTCTTACTCAGCCACCACTGTCTGTTCATGCTGTATTGGGTGCTAAAACACAGCATATGAGTTAGACATGGAGTTCACAACTGTCTTCTGATGTTACAAGCAACAGAGGCACCATGAAACCCTATTGCCTTCATTTTTTTTTCTCAGTCAAATCATGTTAAAATGTCTGTTAGAAAAAATTCATTAAAGTTTATACTTAGACTCATTATAAGATCAGTCTCTTGGTATATCTGACTTGCCTTAAATTTCATTATCTATGAGTAAACGATAACATGTCACATTTATCAAGTTGTATTAGATTTATCATTATCTATAAGTAAATGATAATATGTCATTTTAATCAAGTTTTATTGGAAATAACAGAACTTTTCACTATAGCGAGTTAAGCAATGAAAGTCATTATTCACTCACTGTCCAAAAGGGTTTGAAAAAAGGAAGTAGAATATATCTTATGAACCTCATAGAAAAAATATACTTTATTTTTTAATATTTTTGTTCCAAATAATTTAGTAGTAAACCATTATATTTTAAATACATGCTGATGTTCATAGGATATTAATTATCCAAAAATCAATCATACTAGAACCATGATCAATACTATTATCAAAAAATAATGCACCAGATTTCTTTTTTGCTACCCAATACTATTTAGTAACTCACTGGCAAAAATAATTTTTGAACATTCTTAGTGTGTTTAATTTTCATACTTTTTGCATAAAAATGCAATTAACACAAATGGACATGCAAAGATAGTAACCAAAAATAGATGGAAAATTAGGATGAAGTGTCAGGGTACAACTTAATCCCCAAGTTATGAATTCTAAAGGTTTCTTTTGGACATTTAGGGGAAAATATAATCTGTCCATTTGAAGTTAGGTATCAAGATATGTAAGATTTGGAGAGGGACAAGGTTGTGGGGGGGACATTTATCCACCAGTCCCAAGACAGAATGGAGTCCACTGTTGTACAGAAATGAAGTGAAGTGGGATGAATGAATTTGAGTCCTCCTCCTGCCACCGTCAGCTGTGTGAGCATGAAATGAGCTGTGTAACCACTGAACTTTTCTCCTTTGAGAAATGGAGAAATCTACATCACAGGGCTGTGGGGAGGTTAAAGACCTTATGAAATGGACCAGCACAGGAAATCCCTCATCATCTTATCATTCCCACAGCCCCTTCTACATTATAAAAGGATTTGAATGCACAGAGTAGGAACAATGTAACGGAGGGCATGTTCAACACACAGTGGGCAGAAAAGTCAGAGCAGAAGAGTCTCAGTGGAGGTAAGCTTTGAACAAGGTCTGGAAGCAACTCATTAGTTACAAAGGGGCATTGGAGAGAATGAGCAGGGAAATGGATTCTGGATTGCTTTGTAAAACAGAATTCAGATTTCAGTAGATGCTGATTAAAAGTAATACATTCCAATCCATAAATTACAAAGCAATTTCACAAAGTAAGATATGTAAATTATACATTCAGTCTTCATACCATCTCAATTACTGAAAAAATTTTGTAAGACAATCAAAGAAAAAGAAGCAGTAAATGAAGTAGGCTACCTGAATAACACAAGATTAGACAATCACCTGCATTTGTATGTTTATACAGGGTGCGGCAAAAGTAGAATTACACTTGTTCATATTAAAAATAATATAATAATTAATAGATAAAATACAAGAATAAACTCTATGTTTCACATACTCACAACTGTAAACCTGCTTTTGCCTCATCCTGTATTTGTTCTTCATGAAATAAAGCTACACACATTTTTTACTGTGCTTTACTAGTGAAATTTTTTTATTGTTCTTCAAGTACAGTTTTCTGTCTTTTCCTCTCACCCCTACCCACTACCTAAGCCTTCCCCACCTCCCTCCCCCATTTCTACCCCTCTTGTTGTTGTCCATATGTCCTTTATAATTGTTCCTATAAACCCTTCACCCTTTTCCCCCTTTATCCCCTCCCCTCTCCCTTCTGATCACTGTCAGCCTGTTCTCAATTTCAATGTCTTTGGCTATACTTTGCTAGCTTCTTAATTTTTTTGATTAGGTTCCTGTTAAAGGTGAGGTTTTTCAAAAGGAATTCTTTTGTCCCATCAGCTGTAAGGGAGCAGATGGCTGAGTCCTTAAAAGGATTTCCTATGGCTCTTTGTTCTAATGCTTGAAAGGCTCACCCTACTTTAATGCCCTTAATATCACTTTCTCTCTAAGAGGAAATGCAAATTTAAAAAACAAACAAAACAAAACAAAAAAAAACATTGTCAACCCAGGATGCGCTGTAATGATTAGAGAAAAACCCTGAAATTCAGAAATTCCATCTTCTATTTCCTCCCCAATGAATGAGTAACTTCAATTCTCAGGTGCCCTATTAGGAATAACGATTTGAAATCTTAGACTAGACATTGGAAAAGATGCTGTGCATATTAGAGTCCAGTAAAAAGAAAGCCAATTGCATTCTTTAGAGAAATCACAAGCCACTTCTTCCCTCCCTTTTGTCATTCAACAAAAGAAAAACCATTCACTACATTTGAGCAGCATAAATACAACTGTCACTAGAGTCTGAGAAAGATCAGTCAGATAGTTGTGGGCTAAGAAAGTTCCAAGAAATAGTATTTATGAAGAAAAAAACGTTAAACTCGGCACTGTCAAACATAGAGGAAAAACATTTATTTAAAACATAAAAGAGGAGATTGTCAAGCCTGAAGTCACCTTCTGTAGAACAGCTGCCTGGGAGGGGCACCCAATGCCTTGGTGGCCAAGTTGTGAAGATAAATCAGATAATCAGCCTCATGGCATCTGATGTCTGAGAAACTCCATAAAGTGTCCTCCTACATGGCAATGATTAATTGGCTCTTTTTTAAAGTATATTTTATTGATTATGTTATTACAATTATCCCATTTTTTCTCCTTTATACCCTCTGCCTTGCACCAGTCTCCCCCCAGCATTCCCCCCTTAGTTCATGCCCATGGGTCATACATATAAGTTCTTTGCTTCTACATTTCCTGTACTATTTTTAATCTCCCCTGTCTATTTGCTTCTTCTTCCCTGAACCTTTTCTCCCACGCTCCTCTCCCCTCCTCCCCACTGATAACCCCCAACATGATCTCCATTTCTGTGATTCTGTTCCTGTTCGAGTTGTTTGCTTAGTTTGTTTTTGTTTTTGTTAGGTTCAATTGTTAGTAGTTGTGAGTTTGTTGTCATTTTATTGTTCATAGTTTTGATTTTTTCTTAGATAAGTCCCTTTAACATTTCATATAATAAGGGCATGATGATGATGAGCTCCTTCAATTTGACCTTGTCTTAGAAACACTTTATCTGTCCTTCCATTCTAAATGAGAGCTTTGCTGGATAGAGTAATCTTGGATGTAAGTCCTTGTTTTTCATGACTTTGAACACTTCTTTCCAGCCCCATCTTAACTGCAAGATTTCTTTTGAGAAATTAGCTGATAGTTTTATGGGAATTCCTTTGAAGGTAACTGTCTCCTTTTCTTTTGTTGCTTTTAAGATTCTCTCCTTATCTTTAATCTTGGATAATTTAATTATGATGTATCTTGGTGTGTTCCCTCTCAACTCCAACTTCTTTGGGAAGACTCTCTGACCTTCCTGGACTTGCATGTCTATTTTCTTTGCCAGATTGGGGAAGTTTTTCTTCATTAATTTTTCAAATCAGTTTTCAATTTCTTGCTCTTTCTCTTCTCCTTCTCGCATCCCTACAATTCATATGTTGGAATGTTTAAAGTTGTACCAGAGGTTCCTAAGCCTCTCATTTTTTTCAAATTCTTATTTCTTCATTATGTTCTGATTGAATGTTTATTTCTTCTTTTTGTTCCAACTCATTAATCTGAGTCCTGGTTTCCTTCCTTTCCCTTTTGGTTCCCTGTATATTTTTCTTTATTTCACTTTGTATAACCTATAACCTTTATTTTGCATCCATACACAACCAATTCTGTGAGCATCCTGATGACCAGTGTTTTGAACTCTGCATCTGATAGGTTGACTATCTCTTTGTAGCTTAGTTCTTTTACTGGAATTTTGATGTGTTCTTTCATTTGGGCCATATTTCTTTGTCTTGGCTCACCTGTTACATTGTAAGGGGCAGAGCCTTAGGTACTCACCAGCGTGAGGACACACACTTTGCTGTGTCGTGGTGCTATATGTGGGGGAGGGGTCAGAGAAGGAACAATGCCACTTGCTTGGCTCTCACTCCACTTTCAGTCACTTCCCCTGCTACCAACAAGTGAATTGCACCCTTCTGGAGCTGATTCTCACATGGGTGGGTTTGTATAAAATCTGGGATCTTGTGGACCCCTTCAGTGGACTCTTCTGTGAGACTGGGAGTTTCTCCCACCACTACAAACCCCACAGGTTTTTACAGCCAGAGGTTTTGAGGGTATATTTCCCTGTGCTGGTAACCTGGGTTGCAGTGTCTGTATTGCTCCCCAGTTGAACCTCCCAGTTTACCCACATGCAAATGTGGGACCACCCAGTCTGTCAGCCACTGCCTTGCCCACCCAGTCCACCAGCTGCTGCCTTGCTGTGTGTTCTCTCTGCCCTGGTTGCTCATTTCTGCCCCTCCTACCAGTTTGGATGAATATTTCTTCTTTGACTCTTTGATTGTTGGATTTCCATACAGTTCAATTTTCTGGCAGTTCTGGTGGTATTTTGTTTTTAAATTGGTTATTATCCTTCTTTTGGTTGTGTGAGGAAGCAAAGCGTATCTACCTATACCTCCATCTTGGCCAGAAGCCTAATTGGCTCTTTAATGGTGTTCTCATGACATCCATCTGCAAATGATGAAACATAATAATTGGACATTCTAACATAGCTTTGGATATTGTTGAAAGTCTGTCTTCCTAACTAGAGTGTAAGACCCATAAAGGCCAGACTTCTGGTGTCACTCACCACATTTTCTTCAATGCCACCCCAGTTCAGTTTGCATTCAATAATTGTGTGCAAGTGTGACTGTATACAATGTATCTTTGAATTACCTTAAGTGACTTTCTTAGTGCCATGTTAAGATCATGTCATTCTGAACATGGAAAGAACCACTTGCTTGACAACTAACTATAGTAATGACAGAATAAAGGAATGAGAGTTGTACCCAAGTTTCACATTTAGGCATGATTCCAGCCTATATGAAGCAGGGAAGCTCAGGGAAAAGGACTTTAGGAGAACTTGATCAAAGCAATAATGTTAGATGCTTTCATAATATTTATTACCTGATTTAATGTACACAATAACTCACATATGTAAAAAAAATTATATTTTCTTTGTTCACTGTGAGTCAACAAGTTTATTGCTTACTACTTGTACATGATGGTATTATATACTTAGGGTTTTACATGCATAAAATCATATGGAATCAAGACTTCAGTGGGTGATGTACATATTAATTAAACAGCATCCAAAATTAATAAAAAATGCCATTGCAGTAATTGCTACATGAAGATATACGAGAAAGGTTAATAAAGATGATTGAGTTGAAATCTGAAGGATGTCACCCTAAAAGTAAGAAATTATGACTGAGCTCAGATTTAAGGATTGAGCATGTGGGAGTGATTAGCCATTCCAGAAACAGAGACAAACATGTGCAAAGTCCTTGGGAGAAGCAGTCTGGAAGTTTGTATTTTTTTTTATATTCTTTGGAAGATTTTGTATAAGATAGGTGTTAATTTTTTTTCTCCTCAAAATTTGTAAGAATTGATTGGTGAAGCCTACAGGCCTGGAGTATTTTATAGGAGAAATTTTAATAATAGATTTAATGTTAATAATTTGGGAATTTTCCCCTTTTCCCCTTATCTTTATATCATTTTTAATAAATTGTGTTTCCTTAGGAGTTCACAAATGTCTTTTAAATTTTTAATAAATATAGGTCACATTGATATACTGTTTATTCCTGCAATCAATAACTTTTGCCTTCTCTATTTTAAAATCCAGTTTGACAAGATTGCCAACTTTATTAGTCTTTACAACAAATTTTGGTTTTAATAATATATTTTATAATATGCTTGTTTTTATTTTATTAATATGCGTGTCAATTATTTCTGTTGTCCAGTTTTTTGGTTTTTGAGCATATTTTCTTTTTTATTTTAGTCTATTCATTTTTTATTAACAATGCGTATGAAAACAGTAGAGATAAGTTTGGACCTAGGGTGACATGATCTTCTCTTGGCAAGGAGGGAGATGGTGTTTGTTTCTTACTGATGGCTTATCCACTAGCTGTCCCAGATCACAGAATCAACTAGGTGCAAGCACAGGTCTACATCCAGTTCCTCTTTGTTCCTCTGTTGAAGCCTTTCAAAGTCCCAAACCAAAGTTTGATAATTAACTGGATTCTTCACCATTGTTCTTTAACCCTGTGACACTGTCATAAATGCACATAGACTTTGGCCTCTCCCCTGTCTCTTATAGGAATCATAGTTCCCTAGAGGGGCAGCAGTCCCAATATTGGGCCTAGGTCTCTGGACTTTCCTTTTTTGCTCAAATCCTAGCCTTTTTTTTTTTTTTTTTGGCTTTTAATCTCTCTGATGCCTTGAGAATTTTTTTAAAAATTTGTCCATCTTTTCTGAATGTCACATTGGAAAGTTAGCTTAATTTTCTCATTTATCATGAGGAAGTAAAAATTCTAAGGACCATTTTTATTTTCTCAATTTTGAATGACCATTTTAATGGATTATTCCTCCTAGGAGTATGTGGTATGCTTTTCTTGCCACCAATTATTCTCACAATATTTCTATTTTACAAATAATTTCATACTCACTGGAATTCAAATTTCTTGCTTCAAACCTTTATCAAACCATAAGCAGAATGTAAATTTCACAGGGGCATGGAATGCTATCCAGTGATGTCTAACCAGAACCTTGAACAGTGCTAGCACTTAGCAAGCCCTCAACTAAGTTAATGCAAGTAATGGAGTCAGATCTTTGGCATTCAAGCAGAAGACTGGGACTTCTTTGTTCATTTGCTATAGGTTGTTGGTTATTGCTTTTCAAAATATACAATTGGATATAGCTAGAAGACAAGATGTAAGGAATGTTTACATTACATGCTATATAGAGAAAGCTTTCCCCATTTATTTGGTTTGGACCTATTGATGTTATTTTCAGTGTGTAATTAAAGTATATACCTCCTTCACCTTGTCTGTAAGTATATACCTCCGTAAAGTATATACCTTTTTCACATAGGCCGTACATCAATGAAAAGTGAACCCATGCCATCTAGAGACTATAATCATTTTATAAATACATAATTCAAGTCTAAATATATGTGTCTAGGTATAATGTGAATCTGGTGTTTTTATCTGCCCTTTTTCTCTAGGATATTGGTGACTTTCTTAGCCAGGAGTAACAAGGTCTCCAGCCTTGTTCAATCTGGATCTTCTCTTATGGCTTTGATCTGTGCTTTTGACGCATATCTGGTGCTCAGAATTTCTTCTTGGTTCCAAGTACATTTGGTTAATTACAGCAGTCAGGTGCATTGCTGATAAGCCTAAAATAGAAAATTCTTTTATTTAATATTGCTTCAAAGCTACAAGCCTTGCCAATATATACCTCAATGTTTATAGTTTGAATACCATGGCAATTTCTATGTGCAATACAGGGACATCTGAGAATTCATACAGCCCTCTTGTACCAGTCCCTCTGAATACAAGCATTTGGCTTGAATGCAGGGTTTGGGAGGCTGTCACAGATTAAGGCAGAATGCCTAAATTTTTGAAGGCACAAGTGATTCCATCATTAATTTTTATTATGTGTTATGGATAAGAAAATAACACACTCACTAATCAAAGTCTCCTTTTTTCATAGCTGTTTCTTCTGCCCCAGTATTTCCTCCACTTACATTCTCTTGGGTCTAGGATTTGGGTAGCTGGTCACCTGAGAAATTTATTTAGTCATCATTTCATCCCCACTTTGAATTATTTAAGTATGAATAATGTGAGATGAAACTCAGGCCCACTGCATATGATTCCACATTTTTTACCTGACTGGACCCTAACAACATAATTGCTATGATTAACAACATAATTGCTCATGGCATTGGTGAGCTGAGACCTGGAGGTCAGCAATTCTACATGTTATAAACAAATTTATGTTGGGATATTTTCATGGTTATGAAGTGTGCCCACATGGGTACTAAGCATATAAAATCTGGTAATATCTGCAGTCTCACAGCCAGGTATTGTCAATGTGGAAAAACTGCTAAGAAAAAGGCAGGGCAGAATCTAGGTATTCCCAAGAACAACACTTTTATTCAAAGTAGTTTTACATTTGCTCCTCCTGGTCAAAGACTGATGCTCTGATGAGCATGGTAACCTCAATGCCTCAGCTCTTGATTTTTGAGGAGAGAATGAGTGTCTCTATCCAGTCCTGGTAACAACAAGATCACTTGACCTTCAGCCAGGGACTCAACACAGATGGCACAGGAGGAACAGTGAAAATAATGGTCAGAATCTAGGCACTGGGGAACAATGTCAGGTTCAAATCCTGCCTCTCCTTATTCAAGTTTTGGGAACAAATGACCTAACCACCATGAGCTCCACTTTTCTTATTGGTAAAGTGAATATAATAAGAGTAAGTAACTCCTGGATTTGTTAGTATTACTTTAAATTATGCATATTAAGCACTTAGCACAATGACTGTCCCATAATGTGCTCTCTGTATACATTAGTATTATTCTTATAGAAAATTTTTTCTCTTTATTTTTTCTTTTTTTTTT
>CM052544.1:66947231-66986386 GCA_028533065.1 Trachops cirrhosus
GAGGACAATATATGATCATAAAGGGAATGATCCAACAAGAGGATATAACCCTAGTAAACATTTATGCTTCCAACATAGGAACACCTAATTATGTGAAGCAAATCTTAATGGCCATAAAGGAAGAGACTGTCAGAAATACAGTCATAGTTGAAGATTTTAACACCTTGTTAGACAGTGGTCTTAAATGATACACTAGGTCAAATGAATTTGACATCTTCAGAGTATTTCACCTCAAAGCAGCAGAATATGCATACTTTTCTAGTGCACATGAGATGACAGACCACATGTTAGAACTCAAAACAAGTCTCAATAAACTTAGGAAGATTGAAATCATATCAAACATGTTCTCTGACCACAATGCTCTGAAACTAGAAATCAATCACAAGATCAACACTGAAAAATTCAGAAAGAAATGGAAACTAAATGACATGTTATTAAACAAGGAATGGGTCAACAATGAGATCAAGGAAGAAATCAAAAAATACTTTGAAATAAATGAAAATGAGGAAACAAAAACCCAAAATCTGTGGGACACTGGAAAAGGAATCTTAAGAGGGAAGTTCATAGTGTCAGGTTGGGCATGGTAGGACACAATGGCAGCTGAACTACAACCCGAACTACAACCCGGAAAAGATGGCTGACATCAGGCCAGAGCCTAAACAGTGGGCTTTGCCATAGCAATCAGAGCCTAAGGAGGACCACCAATGATATGCTTCCACTTTGTCCTAGAGGGACCAATCCCCAGACCCCATGAAGAAGACCCCTACACTTTGGGTATAAAACCCTGCCATGCTCTTTGTTTGGGGTGACTTCCCCGGTCCCACTTTGTGGACCAGGGAACCTCATTCGGGTGCGCAAACCCCAATAAAGCTCTATATTGCCTGATTTTGTGGCTGATTGGCATTTCTTCCTCAGTGGAGCCTAAGAAAACCTTATACATAGCACTACAGTCCTATCTGAAAAAACTAAAACAAACAAACAAACAAAACCCCAAGAAATAAGAAACAGCTCAAATAAACAATCTAACTTTACACTTAAAACAACTTGAAAAAGAATAAGAAACAAAGCCCAAGGTGAGTAGAAGAAAGGAAATAATGAAGATCAGAGCAGAAACCAATGAAATAAAATCTAAAAAAAAATGATACAGAATATCAATGAATCCAAGAGGTAGTTCTTTGAAAAGATAAACAAGATTGAAAAACCTTTAACTAGACTCATCAAGAAAAAAAAGGACCCAAATAAATAAAATCAGAAATGAAATAAGAGAAATAACAACTGACCCCAAATAAATACAAAGGATTGTAAGAAAATCTTATGAACAACTACATGCCAACAAACTGGACAACCTGGATGAAATGGATAAATTCCTAGAAACATACAATTTCCAAAACTAAATCAGGAAGAATCATAGAATCTCAACAGACAGATTACACCTAGTGAAATTGAAGCAGTAATCAAGAAATTCCCAATAAACAAAACCTTGGAGTGGATGATTTCACGGGTGAATTTTACCAAACATTCTGAGAATTAACACCTTTCCTTATCAAACTATTTAATAAAATTCAAGAGAAGGGAAGGCTCCCAAACTCATTTTACAAGGCCAGCATTATCCTAATTTTAAAACCTAATTTTGTATTTTTGGTTTTAAAAATACAAAAAAATTATAGGCCAATATCCCTGATGAACAACAACAAAATATTAACAAAAAATCCTCAACAAAATATTAGCAAACCTATAGGAGACCATTCTGCATGGCGTGGGCCCAGCTCCCACTCGGAGATGCACAAGACCCACACCCACGGATAGGTTCTCCCATGGGGAATCAGGCCTGCAATGTACCTAGGCCACTTTGAGACTTGCTTTTGTTAAAACTCCCTCACCCTGAATTGAGACAGCAAGTGCTAAAATTTAAAATCCATGCTAAAACTCCCCAATAGGGAGTGAAACTCCCTTTTCATTTGCAAATATCCTTCTTCTGTGATGTGATTAGCAGCATTGGCTCCTTTGTTTTCTGTAAAAGGTAACCAACAAAACAAAGAAACTAGCAAAATATAGCGAAAGACACTGAAATAGAGAACAGGCTGACAGTGACCAGAGGGGAGAGGGGAGGGAATTTCAGGGGAACTTCAGGGGAGAATGGGACGGGTTTACAGGAACAAATATAAAGGACACGTGGACAAAAACTAGGGGCGTTGGAAATGGGAGGGAGGAGGTGAGGGGTGGGTGGGTAGGCTGGAATGGGAGTAAAGGACAGAAAACTGTACTTAAACAATGATGAAAATAAAATTAAAAAAAAAGGTAACTACATAAAGTGAACCTGTGCATAGTAAATGAGGACCATCATGTAATGTGCCCAGAAAAGAAATAAAGGCCTGTCATAGCAGAGGCCACAGCTTTTGGCTCCTCTGGAGAGCAACGCCACCTGCCATTTTCCTCCACAGGACTTGGTAGTTTGTGTGAATGTTTCATCCTGTCACATCCACAGTGTCTTGAACCCTACAAGCCAGGGTCCTCATCATAAACTGAATACAGCAATGCATGAAAATGATCATACACTATGATCAAGTGGGATTTATTCTGGGAATGCAAGGCTGGTACAACATTCACAAATCAATAAACATGATTCACCACATGAACAAAATGAAGGATAAAAACTGCATAATCATATGTATAGATGCAGAAAGAACATTTAATAAAACCCAGCACCCATTTACGATAAAAAAAAACTCTCAGCAAAGTGGAATTAGAGGAAACATACCTAAACATAACAAAATCCATCTATGACAAACCCACTGCCAGCATCATACTCAATGGGCAAAAACTACAAGTGTTCCCTTAAGGTTGGGAACAACACAGAGATGTCTGCTTTTATGTCTCTTATTTGACATAGCACTGGAAGTCCTAGTCACACCAGTTATACAGGAAGAAACCTGACAAAAACCATCTAAATTGGAAAGGAAGAAGTAAAACTGTCTTTATTTGCAGGTGACATGATACTGTACATAGAAAACCCAAAAGATTCCACCAAGAAACTGCTAGAACTGATAAATGAATTCATCAAAGTAACAGGATACAAAATTTATGTGTGGAAATCATTTGCATTTTTATATACCAATAATGAACTGACAGAAAGGGAAATTAAGAAAACAATCCCATTTATAATTGCTTCAAAAGTAACGAAATACCTAGTAAACCTAACCAAGGACATAAAAGACCTGTACTCAGAAAATTTATGGTGGATTTTGGGGTTGGATATGGTAAAGTGCATGACCTGCAGTGTTTAGGCTGAATACTTTTCTCTTTAGAATGTGCAGACATTGTTTTTATAACAAATCCCAAAATGTTCAAGTCCATAACATGTATTTCCAATAGGTGATGAAACATGGAGGAAGTACTTAATAGTGTTGACACTACCTGCCATTTACATACCTGAGCCCAGAATGTGGCCTCTACAGACCTGCTAGGTGCTCTATTTTGTTCAACACAATTCAAATACTGTCTTTATTTTCTAGTGTGGAGTTAGCCACTGGAAAACTGGGAAATTTGGCCAAACCCAGGGTGATCATCAGTAAGAAAGGGATATTGTAACCATCAGCACTCAAAGCACCTTTAAAAATACAGTGATCTTCTTCAAGCAAGGTCAGGAATTTGAAGAAACCATAGGTAACAAGTGGAAAACAAAGGTAAACTTCAATGTTTCTCTTCAAAGCCTATAGCTTAAGAGAGAGAATTACTTCTGTTAGTGTTAAAAGGGTAAACTACTATGTTCTGTTGAAAATGAATGTGCTGCAAAGCACCTCTATTATGACAATGATTCAATACTGAGTAAGCTGCTTCTTCAATCAACCAAAGGCCAAACAAGTTAACTATGTGAACTTGTCTTTGTATAGCATTGTAATCTTGACGAGATGCTCATTGAATCAAGTGCAGAGATGAGATGAGATGAGATGACAAAGATACCACAATACAGAGAAAGTTGGTGAATTGGAAGATGGTGGTGATAAGAGTATTTTTCTTCTAAATACAGAAATAATGCTTAATTACAGAAATGCTAAATACAGAAATAAATAAGTAGACAGATTGGTTATATTATTTTCAAAATATTCTTATTTCTTTGGAATCTCAATGCATAAAATGGTTGAGAGTGAAGTCAGAGTTAATGCTTAGGTGATATTTAAACTATCAAGAGTTCAAGTTTAGGTGTGAGAATTTAGAACTAACAAAGCCTACTTGTTATTTTAGAAATAACACCTAAAAATGATAGTAAAGTTAAAGAGTGGACAAATCTTGCTAGTTGGGACTCACAAAGAGACAAGTAAGTCTGAGTTCTAAATGCAAAACAAATCTCAAAGTCTCAATTGTAGAATATTTGTAGCTATCTAAGCATTTTGTTTTCAAGAATCCATAGTAACTTGGACTAAATCATGTGAATAATTGTAGCTGAGCTCATTGGGGACCTCTGTAGTTGGCAGATAAGAAGAATTACAAAGGTTACATGAGATGACCTCTAATGATTTTTTAAAGTTTTAGGTTCTGTGCTTACTAATTAACACATATATTGACCATAGATAGATTCACATAGTGTTTTGAATATATCTTTCTTTAGTACAAAGGTTCTTATCCCTAGCAGCATAACAGATTAACATGGAGAGTAATTACCAATATGGGGGTCCCAGCACAGACTGAACCTCTGAGGGAGAAAGAGCCATCAGTATTTTTTAATGTGCCCCAGATAATGCAAGTGTGCAGAACATTTTGAAAACCACTATTTTAGTATATTTAAAAGGATGCAAATTATGTATAAAAAGCTCCCATATTATTTACTTGTTGGTTTATTGTTACATTCAATATCATTTCTTGTTAGTTTGAGGTGTACAGCATAGAAAAAGTTGCCGTTTTATTTTTTCTTTATTTTACTATTGACACTATTACAGATGTCCCCATTTCCCCCTCTTTGCCCACCTTCACCCAGCCCCTGCCTCCTTTTCCCTCTGAACACCTCACTGTTGTCTGGGTCTATAAGTTATGCATATACATTCTTTGGCTAATCCTTTCCCTTTCTTTCATTCAGTCCCCCTTCCTCTCTCCCCTCTGACAAGTGTCAGTTTGTTCCATGTATCCATGCCTGTTTCTATTTTGTTCATCAGTTTATTTTGATCATTAAGTTCCACATATAAGTGATATCATATGTCATTTGTCTTTCTCTGACTGGCTTATTTCACTTAGCATAATAATCTCCAGGTCCATCCATGCTGTCACAAAAGGTAAGAGTGCCTTCTTTTCTATGACTGCATAGTAATCCATTGTGTAAATGTACCACAGCTTTTTTTATCCACTTATCTATTGATGGGCCTTTGAGCTGTTTCCAGATCTTGGTTATTGTAAATAATGCTGCTATGAACATAACAATGTATATGTTCTTTTTGATTAGTGTTTCTGGATTCTTAGGATATATTCCTAGAAGTGGGATTGCTGAGTCAGAAGGTAGTTCCATTTTTATTTTTTTGAGGACACTCCATACCATTTTACCCAGTGGCTGCACCAGTCCGCATTCCCAGTAACAAGGCACCAGGGTTCCCTTTTCTTCACATCCTTGTCAGCACTTGTTTGCTGTGTCAACTTTAAAACTGTTTCCTTGTTTTAGTGGTCATGATTCTAAGTTACTAGAGACTGACATGCTGATATTTTAATTTTTTTCTGAGTTTAGTCTCATCAGATTGTTTTTAATTATTGTTATTACTACAAATTTGTTGTCCCCTAGTTTGAGTTTTAGATATTCAATTGATCTCTCTTTTTTTAAAGAAATGTAAGATTAGGGGCATGACACATCAGAATTTATGAGAAGGTTTGAGAAGATCACGTCCTCATTGAACTGATTTTTGATCAGTTAATGTTGGAAATCAACTATTTTCATGAACAAAGTCTGACTACATTGCAGTTTGTTTGCTTTTGTTTTTGTCTTAATAGATCACATAGGCAAAGGCCTCTGCTGAGGATTAATTTAAAATTCAGCATTATTTAAATATTTTCCACTTACATTCACATCTTTAATACACTAAAGTATATATATAGGTCTGACCTAAATAGTTGACAATGTCATTTATTTATTTGTACAATGCTAACCTATGTTGTACTTCATATACTTGCATTGATTATAAAAATAAGTAGATGTACTGATGAGGAATAGCAAACAAAAATGCCTTCAGTGTCCCGGCAAGTAATGATGGGGAAGGATCAGAAGTGAAGCAATCTAGAAGATGGAGCATTACAATACAAGGATTGTAGTTTCAGTCAAAATGGGCAGCCTCTGTTCTACTCCAGACAATTTTTTAAAATTGAGGGTCAATTTACAGGCAGTGAAATGAATGAATATTAAAGGTAAAGTTCAATCTGTGGTGACAAACACATGCATCCATGTAACTCACATCCTTATCAGGACATAGTACATTTCCTTAATCTCAGAATTTTTTCCCATGCTCTTTCCAAGTTAATGCCCTGCCCAGTTCCACTTCCAACAAAAGCAAGTAGTGATTTAGTTTCTATCAGCATATATTAATTTTGCCTATTCTCAAACCATACAAATGGACTCATACGTTCTGTTTTTTTCTGTTTTTAAAATCTGCATGTTGTTGAAATTTTTCTATATCACTGCATGCAGAAGTAATGTGTTCCTTTTTATTGCTGAGTAGCACTCAACTGCATGAATCTATCACAGATTATTTATCCATTCTTCTCTTAAAACAACTGGGCTGTTTCCAGGTTTTGGCTATGATAAAGTTCCTATAAACATTCTTATAAAAGGCTGTGGTAGACATATAAGTTATTTTCTTTTGGATAAATCACTAGGCATAAAGTTACTGGGTCCAGTTGGTTTTGACAAGCAGTAATATGGGACCACTCTGTACAGATACTAATGAAACTATTTCATATGTAGTATAAGACTGAGCAGATGAGAAGATATATTGATGGTAGGAGCCAGAATTTTTCCTCTGGAAGAAGGAACATACAAATATGAAATGAATGAAAATGGACTGGCATAGATGTAAATTTATGGTCTCTAAGGTATGTGTTTATGTGTACATGTAAAATTGGACATGCATATCTGCATGCATTTATGTGTGTATGTATATATGTGTTTAGAGGCCTGTCCAGAAAATGTCCAGCCATTGTTAATATAACAAGACAGTTCGCACAACATAGATGTAAACTGACAGCCAAGGAGAGTGGACTGAAATGCACATGCATGAACAATGACAACTTCACTGTACTAGTCAGTAGGGGCAGTAGATGCCATTGAGAGAGCATGTGTACTGTGTGGCCATCACATTCAAAATGACTGAGTGAGTAGAGCAATGAATCTGAATCAAACTTTGCATTAGGCTTGAATTTTCCTCTGTGAAATTATTTAGGTGATTCAGAAGGTCACATCATGGGCAACTGATGATTTGCAGCTTTAACATGAACACACCCACTCATGCATCACTTCTCATGCAGAGTTTTTTGTGAAACATCAAATCACCCAGATGATTCAGCATCACTTGGCATATCTACTTTTTGCCAGCACGAGTACTCTTGTGTTTTGAGGCTGTTATTAAGTAAAATAAAGGTTATTTGAACACAAGCAGTGTGATCTGATAACAGATGATGACTAAGTAACTAATGGGTAGGGAGCTATACAGCATGGAGATGTTGGACAAAGAAAAGATTCACATCCCAGGTTAGATGGGGCATAATGGCGTGAGATTTCATCATGCTACTTATAACCACATGTAATTTAAAATTTATGAATTATTTCTGAAATTATTCATTCAATATTTTGGGGCATTGGTTGACTGAAGGTAACCATCTGAAACCACAGAAAGCAAAATCACAGATAAGGAGAAACTACTGTAGTATATGCATTCAGGTATTTCCTAGCTCTATGTGCCCAAATTGCTTAGAAACAACAACACCTCAGTAGGAATTAGTATACCCAGAACCCAGATCTTGGTGTCCAACATGCCCCACTAAAATGAAGGAGGGTTCCTTTGGAAAAATGCCAATTTCAATGTGAGGGTGGAGTAGGAATAATCTGAGCCTAAAATATCTTGTGTCAGAAAGTAAGAAAGTGTTCAAATAAATAATTAAGGCATGTAGCTCAAATATGGGAATGAACTTGAAGGTGCTCCCATTGACCTGAACTGGAATAATTTGAGAAGCAAAATAATAGAAAAAAGTCATAAATTATCAATCATTGGGGAAAAATAAGAATCTGTGAGTACACACTATAGGGAGGGAAAGAAACAGAGAGAGAAAGGAGAAGAAATTATCTTCCTTTCTGTAGAAAAGTTACACTCAATGGTAAATATGGAAGAAGTGCCAGAATTTTTAAAAATCATCATTTTTTTAACCATCATAGTAAATAATGGCTTAGGTAGGAGTTATCAATGGACGTTAAAGCTAGAAGGAAATTTTGATTAGGAACAGGATATTAGTTTAGTCTTAAAGTATTTCCACACAGATTGCTTATTAGCCACAAGGAAAAAATAGTAACTATGCAGTGGAAAAATTGGGCAACACTTTGGGTAATTGAAATTTACTTTCCCAATAAAGGTGATGAAAAACATGTGGCTTCCAATGTGATACCCTGAGAAAGATGTGACATCACCTGTGTAGTTTTCTGGCCTGGAATCCATGTCTGAGTCTAATCATGAGGAAACAGCAAATTCCAAATGAGAACTTTTCTATTAAAAAAGGTAAAGAGGGTGTTGATTAAATTCTTCAAAAATGTCAATGTTACAGAAGACAAAGCAGCCTCTAGGGAAATGTTCCACATTAAAGTATACCAAAAATACATGACCAGTAAATGCAGTGATTCTTGACTGGACCCTGTAATAGAGACTAAAAAAATTCTCTGAAGGGCAGTATTAGATTAACTGAGAAGTTGGAATAAAGATGGCAAATTAGATCAGAACTTTTTACTGTTATTACATGAGAATATCCTTATTATTGGGAAATGTACACTGAAGTATTTTGGGTAACAGTCCAAAATGCATGCAATTTACTCTACAAATTTTCAGAAAAAAACATTGTATGTGTACACATATTACATATCTATATATATATATATGGAAACAGAGTAATTAAAGAAAATGGGGAAAAATTTAACAACAGATGGGTCTAGGTAAAAGCTTTGTGTTCTTTAACTTAGTCTGATTTTTGAAACTACTCTGTAAGTTTGAAGTTATTTCCAAACAAAATTTTTAAAAAATAAAAGCTACACTTGGCAAGACTTTATCTACCTCTGAGCATTCGGTCAACATGTGTGTGGGAGTGTCAATAATAAGCCATAACTGCGGTATCATTTATAATTTTATTTTTTTGTCCCCAGCCAGATAAAGCCATACAAAAGGAGAGTTTCAAAACCGTGCCCAACTTCTGATCAAGATGGTGGCATAGGTAAACACAAATCACCTCCTTGTACAACCATATCAAAATTACAACTAAACTATAGAAAAACCATCACTCATGTCAGAAATCATGATGAATGGAAGTCTGACAACTATAGAATTGAAGAAACCACATCTACCCAGACTGTTAGGAGGGGTAGAGACTTGGAATGGGCTGGCCCCACATCGATGTGTGGTGGATAAAAATTCAGGAGGTATATGTTGAGACTGAGGAGTCCCAGCCCCACATCAGGTTCCCCAGCCCAGGGTTCCAGTGCCAAGAAGGTAAGTCCCCATAACTTCTGGCTGCAAAAACCAGTGGGGATTGAGTCAATGGAAGAAACTTCTAGAGTCCCAACCAGTTCCTCTTAAAGAGCCCACACCTGTACTTACTCAGACTTACTCCCTCTGAGCTCTAGCACTGTGGTAGCAGCTTGAAAGGTACCAGTGGCATACATGGAGGAAATGAACTGTCTGGCATCAAGGCGACAGCTGGGGGACTGCTTTCTCCCAGACAGAAAGGCAGGCAGAAGCCATTGTCCCTATTCTGAACCCTCCCCCCATACAGCCACAGAGGCAGCTCTTGGGTATTGTATTTGAGACTCCATCAACCTGGCTAACACTATTTGCCCCACCCTGGAGATTCCCTGAGACTCTATCACACCCAACTTACTGGCACACCGTAACTGTTAACCATGATTTTTCCATATGAATAGTTGGTCTTGGCTCATGCTTCACAACTTCCTAAATCCTATCAAACAAGCAATAGCTGGACTCAGTGAGCCCCCAGCTCCCATATCTCTTGTTAAGTGACCCCAGGCTGAGCACTAGCAGCAGTCAGCCTGGATTCGCTGCTTGGCTTCGCCTGGGAGTCTCCAAGCCCAACACAAGTGGCAGCCATCTCTAACTGCTTTGTAGTTCATGCAGGATGGCCCTAGGAAGAACACAGGTGGGAGCTGACTTTGGCCTGAATTGCCTGGCAAATCCCAGGGCCAAGGCACTCAGTGGACAGCTACAGACCATGTCAGAGCACCACCATCCTGCCCCTGCACAACTGATCTTCCAAGGAGGGAGGAGGTTGGTGGTCAGTGGTCATAGCTAGTCCTTGTAGCTGACTGGCCTGGGTAAATTCCTTGCACTGACCTGCCAACAGCAATCAAGGCTCAACTACCATAGGTGCACACATGAAGGATGCACCTCTGGTACCCAGCTTGGGTGATAGGGGAGTCTGTGCCACTGGACCCTAGAGGACACCTACTACATTAGGCCACACTACTAAGCCATGGAGTCAAAGCAGCTCTACCTGATACATAGAACCAAACACAGGGAGGTTGCTGAGTTGAAGTGACAAAGAGACATGGCCCAAATGAAAGAACAGATCAAAACTCCAGAAAAAGAGCTGAACAAAAGGGAGATAAAAAATCTATAAATGAAGAGTACAAAGCACTGGTTATAAGGATGCTCAAGGAACTTGGTGAGGACCTCAGCAGCATAAAAAGACCCAGTCAGAATTGAAGGATACACTAATTGAAATAAAGAACAACTTACAGGGAAACAGCAGACGAGTAGATGAAGCCATGAATCAAATCAATGATATGGAACATAAGGCAGAAAATACAACCACGCAGAGCAAGAAGAAAAAAGAATTTTAAAAAAATGAGGATAATATAAACAGTCTTTGAGACAACTTCCAGCATTCCAACATGCTCATCATAGGGGTGCCAGAAGGAGAAGAGAAAGAGCGTAAAATTGGAAATCTATTTGAAAAAATAATGGAAGAAAGGTTCCCTAATTTAGTGAAAGAAATAGACATGCAAGTCCAGGAAGCACAGAGAGTCCCAATCAAGTTGGACCCTAAGAAGACCATACTGACACATATCCTAATTAAGATGCCTAGGGTTAAACAGAGAGAGAATCTTACAAGCAGCAAGAGAAAAGCTGAGAGTGACCTACAAAGGAGTTCCCATAAGATTGTCAGCTGGTTTCTCAAAAGAAACTTTGCAGGCTGGAAGGGATTGGCAAGAAATATTGAAAGTCTTGAAAAGCAGGAACTTATAGCTAGGATTGCTCTACCCAGTGAAGATATCATGTAGAATCGAAGGGCAGATAAAGAGTTTCCCAGACAAGAAAAAACTAAAGGAGTGTGTTATCACCAAATCATTACTATATGAAATGTTAAAGGAACTTAAGATATAGAAGATAAAAAACTATGAATGGTGAAAAGACAACAAACTCAAAACTATCAACAACTGAATCTAAACAACAAAAACAAAAACTAAGCAAACCACTAGAACAGAAATAGAGGTCACAGAAATGGAGATCACATGGAGGGTTATCAGTGGGGAGGGGGAGAGGGAGAATGAGGGGGGAAGGTACAGGGAATAAGAAGCATAATTGGTAGGCATAAAATAAACAGGGGAGGTTAAGAATAGTATAAAAATGTAGAAGCCAAAGAATTTATATGTACAACCCATGGATATGAACTAAGGGGTGGGAAGGCTGGAGGGTGAGAGGGGGTGTGGCAGAGGGGAGATAAAGGGGAGAAAAAAATTGGGACAACTGTAATGGCATAATCAATAAAATATAAAAATTTGCTTAGATTAGCAGAGTTATGTAACTGTTCACTTTCTGTGGATCCATCTTAATAGGTTTTTTATTCTTTTTACTTTGTCTAAATAATATTTTTAATAAACTTGTTCACTTGGTGTGCAAATAAACACCAACAACTCTGAGATCTTGTGCAGTTCTCTTCATTTTGAGATAGACTAAAATGATCTATTTGAACATATGCACATTACTAGATAAATAATGTAACACAAGATACATCTATCATGCTTCTCCTCTGCCAAGCACTATTTTAAACACTTTGCATATATCAACCTATTACTCACAATTCTGAGGTATGTTCCTTATCCCTATCTTTATGGATGAAGGAACTCGGGGCAGAGAGGTTAAGTAACTTATCCAATGACACACACTAGTAAGTAGTAAACTAGACTTTGAACCAGGCTGTCTGACTGCTCTTAACCACCACGTTATATAAAAAAACAAAATTATTTTCTGGGACTGTTTTTGAACAAAAACCAGTTACCTTCTATCTCCACCTTTCAGGGAATTTGAAAATATTTTTCAAATCTAGCAATATGTATCAACTGTTGAAATAATTATTTTATTTTTCTCATTATCAGTGTAGTGCCATATTTCGTGTTATGAAAGCAAAAAAATACCTATGATTTTTAATAAAAGTATGATTATATTTATTGAAGAATACATTTTATAGCAAGTCATATTACCATAAACTACTAAAATGGCAATTTTTCCAAAATTATATTTTATTGATTATTCTATTACAGTTGTCCTGATTTTCCCCCTTGTTCCCCACCACCCAGCAACCCCCCACCCCCTCAGGCAATCCCCACAACATTGTTCTCGTCCAGGGGTCATGTATACATTCTTTGGCTACTTCATTGCCTATACTGTACTCTACATCCCCATGGCTATTCTGTATCTACCTATTTGTACTCCTTAACCCCCTTACCTCCTCACCCATTACCCAACACCACCCTCCCATCTGGCAACCATCAAAATGCTCTCCATATCCATGATTCTGTATCTGTTCTACTTGTTTGCTTAGTTTGTTTTCATATTCAGTTGTTGATAGATATGTATTTATTGCCATTTTATTGTTCATCGTTTTGACCTTCTTTTTCTTAAATAAATCCCTTTAACATTTCATATAGTAATGGTTTGGTGATGATGAACTCCTTTAGTTTTTTCTTGTCTGGGAAACTCTTTATCTGCTCTTCAATTCTCAATGATATCTATGCTGGGGAGAACAGTCCTGGCTTAGGTTCCCGTTTTTCATGATTTTGGATCTTTCTTGCTAATCCCTTCTATCCAGCAAAGTTTGAGAAACCTGCTGACAATCTTATGGGAACTCCTTAGTAGGTAACTCTCTCTTTTCCTCTTGTTGCTTTTCAGATTTTCTCCTTATCTTAAATCTTGGGTAACTTAATTACAATGTCCCTGTGTGTGTTCTTCCTTGGATCCCCTTGATTGGGACTCTGAGATTCCTGGACTTGCATGTCTATTTCCTTTGACAGGTTGGGGAAGTTTTCCTTCATTATTTTTTCAAATAAGTTTTCAATTTTATGCTCTTCCTCTTCTCTTTCTGGCACCCCTGTGATTCGGATGTTGGAGTGCTTAAAGTTGTCCCAGAGGTTCCTAACCCTCTCCTCATTTTTTTGAATTCTTGTTTCTTCATTCTGTTCCAGTCAGATGTTTATTTTTTCCTTTTGTTCCAAATCATTGATCTGAGTCCTGGTTTCCTTTCCTTCACTGTTGGTTCCCTGTATATTTTTCTTTATTTCACTTTTTATAGCTTTCATTTCTTTCTTCATTTTGCGACCAAGCTCAATCAATTCTGTGAGCATTTTGATTACCAGGGCTTGGATCTCTACATCAGATAGGTTGGCTATCTCCTCATTGCTTAGCTCTCTTTCTGGAGTTTTGCTCTGTTCTTTCATCTGGGCCATATTTCTTTGTTTCGGCACACCTGTCATGTTGTAAGGAGATGGAGCCTTAGGTATTCGTCAGGGTGAGGCAATCCTCTTTGCTGTGTTGTGGCACTATCTGTGAGGACAGGGTCAGAAAGGGAACAATGCTGCTTGCTATCTCTGTTCTAGTCCCACTTTGCAATGAACTCTCCTTTGACACTGGGAGTTTCTCCTGCCTTTGCAACTGCCACAGAATTTTACTGCTAGAGGTCTGCTGCCTTGCTGTGGGTCCTTTCCTCAAACCCCCATCCATCTCTGCCCCTCCTACTGGTCTGGATGAATGTTAGTTTAACACCTTGGTTGTCAGAGTTTCCTGCAATTTGATTTTCTGGCAGTTCTGGTTGTTTATTGTTTTTAAATTGGTTGTTACCCTTCTTTTGGTTGTGCGAGGAAGTGACACGTTTCTACCTATGCCTCCATCTTGGCCGGAACTCCTAATCTAAGCAACTTTTTAAAATGGCAACTTTTTTGCAGTTGATGAGTATCTACTGCAACCTAAATAAGTACATTTAATCCCCAAAGGATACGTAATTTATCTAATGTCCATCAGACAGTCATTGGCATACCCAATGTAGTTCTCTTAGAAGCAGTGTTGTGCTGAGCTGGCTTAAACTGTCCCATAAAAGCTGATTGTTACTTTTTCAGGAATTTGACATGTTGGTTGTTAAACTATTTGTAGCATTAAATCAGCCATGATGAAAGAATTTACACTAGGGAAATAGTCAAAATACAACTGGTTAGGGTTTTGTTTTAAGAGTAAGTGGTTTGAAACACTTCTTAACACACCACTTCCCAGGAGAAGCATAGTACTTGGATTTTATTAATGAGAGTCTTAGTTTCATATTGATCATATATTTTTAATTTTTGACTAAAGATTTTTTTGTAATTTCTTGAAACATCACTCCTGCTTAGGTTTTGAGATTATTTCTTTTAAACCAGGTGGCACCTCCCTAAGTATGGCTATGCAGTAGAATCATCTGGAAGTTTTTTGACATCCCAACACCATGACCTACTGAGTTGTAATCTATGGGTGATGGGTGAGACCCAGTCATCAATGTTTTTCTTAAACCACCAAAGTGATTCCAATGCATGCCACATTTGAGAACCACTGTACCAAGTCTTCCAAAGTTAGAAATTTAACATAGGCTATTATTATCATGTTGCTATCAATTAACATGGAGTGAAAAGTCATCAAAGTCAGGAGTACCAAATGTCCCCAGTGTGACACTAAGTAACAGTAGGTAAAGTTGTTTTTTTTTTTAATTTTATGTAATTATAATGTTACCAAAGAGGGGGCCTGGTCTTGATTGGATCTGCCTAGGGATGACATGTAGTGTGTGGGTTCTTGACTTTGTGTAGGAAAAATTTCACAGCGTGAGTCCGGGTGACTATGCTGGCAACAGAAAAACAAGGAAGGGTTTAGCATAGAAGAAGCAACAGGAGAGCCTAGACTGAACTGTCTTAGCTCACTGAGAAGTCAGAGAAAAAAGGGGCCTTGGGGACAGGTTCAGGGAATTAGCCTGGCAAAAACTGCCACTCCCCATTGCTCCTCTGATTGCAAGTCTCAGGGTCCCTTAGAGTTTAGGAGATGCATGCCTGTGGGGGAAAGGGAAGGGGAATGGCACTGCCTGCTCCCCAGAAGGAGCCTGTGAGCTGTGTCCTGTGTTTGAGGTTTTTATCTCTCTCTTGCAGGTGGTAATCTTGGGGGAGTTTTCAGGGGAGGGTTTCAGTAGAATATTCACCAGTTCTCCAGGTGTGCCCTTTCAGGGTCACAATCTCTACTGATTGGTCAGTGCCAGGGCAGGAGGTCGTTAGTGATTGCAGCGGTCCTGGGGTTGCCCACGTCATTTTGCTGCTTTTCTGGGCGTGGAGTTGAAATACAACTGAGACCTAGATGTTATCTCTGGGGAGGTGACCTTCTGCATCTGGCTGTAAATTGTTCCACCAGTTTGTTCGCCTGTCTGTTTCCCTATTCCACTTACCAAGAAATTTTCCTAGCTTCATACTATCCTGCCTCAGTATTTAATATAATTGGCTATTTAATATTGAAATAACCTTATGATGTCTGGAAACTTTTCTATTTAATAGCTGCTTGCTTCCCAAACTTCTAGAAGTTGCATATAGACAGAGATAAGCATTTTATATTTTTTCCCTTCCCCATCTCACCTCACCAGTTTTCCATCCAATAGAACTCTTGTCAGCCTTCAATCCCATGATGATTTCTCTGAATTGTCTCCAAGGAGGAGAAGTTAATAACTCCCTCCACTGTCTTACAGCTGCACTATAACAATGTATTGACATCATTAAATCTAGATTGAGAGCTCAATTAAAGAAATTTATCATTTTTAAACTTTTAAAATTTTCAGTCCACACTGTTAGATTCGTTGAAGAAACTTTGTAAATGTTTGTTGAATAAATGAATGTATGAATGAGTAATACTCACCAATTCTGGCCACAGCATCCTGCACGAAAGGCCCTCCATGCTGAGTTTGAAAAGAAATGGGTAGATTTCACACAGGTTAGTCAAGGTAAATTATTTTCTCGGAATTTCACAGACAATGAAAAAGACTGAGAGGCCACTGTTAAAATGTGCTGTCACATCTAATGTTCCCTGCTTTTCTTTTGAAATGGTTAGGTCTGGAATGTTAAACTATAAACAGGAAATCTATCCCTGTGTCTCTGGTAGGTCACATGCTGAGCCCAAGGATGGTTACATACAGGGTTTTTGTTAAATTCCTGATTCCACAATGAAACTTGAAGGATACTCTCACTTAGAAATCATAAAAGTCAGGCCAGTCCATGGATTAGTAATATGATTCAGATTTAATTCAACATGTAATGTGGAGTATAAGTTACATCTACCATTGCCAACTGCACATTCTGTATAGAATTCATGTTGATTTTAGATTTTTTTGAATTGTTGACATGAGTGCCAAAATATTTGGGTGGAGAGGACACAGGAATCATCAGAAAAGCACAGACTGAACTTCCTTTCAGTTCCCTGTGTACTTGTGAGCTGTATTTATAGCTCGTTAAATCTAGAATTCCTGCAGGATTCATCAGAGATCCACAGTCAGCTACTGATTTGTATCTGTTTTACTGAGTCAGGTGTATGAGATCGCTTTCAGTGAGACCAATCCACAGACAGCAAATGCCTACACAGAAGCATCTTGGTCTCATTTGGGTAAAAACTCTCAATAGACAGTGGATGAGATGGAGAGAAGGAATTTGAAATAACTCCCAGGTGCGCAGAAAGGACATAAATCTATCCGGATAAAAGAGGCTCTCCTCCCTGGGGAAGGTAAAAAGAAGTATCATCAAATATTCAGCTGGGTCTGTGATTTTTTGCCACATGTACTCCAGAAAGTAAAAGGATGTTCATAAACCACTAGAACACCAAATAATTTCTTAACCCAGCTTTCTTGATCCCAGTGAATAAAGTGAAAAACACATTATTTCCATAGTCATTGTTAACAACAACATTGTGTTAAACACCACCTTCAACTAGTACCCTGCTCAGTAAACCACAGCCTGAATTCAATTGGCAGTCATTCAATCAACAAATTGCTAAACAATGATGATGAGAGAAGGCCCTGCCTTCATTTAACTGAGTAACCTCAGGGAGACCTGGAGGACAAAAACATGTTGAGGGTAGTTCATTGAGAACAAAACATACAATTTTAATGAGTTTGTGTTTTGACCCTTTAAGGCCTGGCAGGTTCACGGTATTCATGCAGACAGAAGAAAATGCTCAAAGCCATGGGGATGCTTGACAAGCCTTTATTCACAGGTGGGTGAGCCACACACAGTGCAAACTGTGTGTCTCCTTGCATGGCACATGTCACGGCCCTTGCTCCCCAGCGTGTCACCCATTGTGGCACCTGTCCCCTTGCATGTCTCCCATCATTGCCCTCAGCAGGGAGTCCTTACCTGTTTAAGTACTAGAGGGGAATAGAGCTGGAACATTATATAACATAACATACTTCTGTGCATGTGAGCCCACTTCATGATATGGGAACAGTTTATTGGACCCAGCCTCAAGGCTATGGGAACACTACTTATCAGGCCCCTCCAAGGCTATGGGAACACTGCTTCCTCTAGTTACCCAGATACCTGGGTGAGGAAGCCAGACTGCCTCCACTTGCCCCACAGAGCTGTTTTTTGTTCTTTGAGGATAGGTTTAAGGGCAATAGTAGACGTGATCTTCTTAAGCATAAATGTTCATTAGTCCTGTCCTATATTATAGACTGTCTTTCATTAACAATTTTTCCTAAAGACAAAGAAAACTCCTTAGAGGTGGTATCACTGGCATTTCTATACCTTGGTCTTCATAACACAACTTAAATCAGCATTTTCCTTAAGACTTCTGTGTGGCTCAGCAGTACCTTGTTGCAGGCAAATTACTTACTCTGCCCTATGGTCACAGACTAGGATGCCTGAGGGTCTTCACAAAAATGAGTGTCTTATCTGCCTTGTGGCAGTTTCATGACCAAACATGACCAAGCATGGGGGGTTCATAAGTACATGGAAAATCTTCCTGGGTTTGAAAGAAGATGTAACAGAGGAGTGGGGCCAAACCACGGAGAGAAGGCAATGGGTGGAGAGAAAAACCCCAAAGTGGAACTGAAGGTTAAAAAGCAGTTTGCTCTCCCTGTGAAGAGAGGGCTGCAGGAGCAGGGAGCTTGCCCAAGGCAGACAGGGTGCTTGTGACTCAGCAGAAGGGAGCTTGTATAGACCATACCTGATTCAAGACTTTGCCCCCTTATGCAACATGGAGGCCCTAAGAGAGGCAAAGACAAACAGGGCGAATGCTGGCCCTCATTGGTTGGAAAGGTAGACACTCCCACTGGCTTCCAGCACATATGGATTTTGGGAGAGGATTTTTAAACAGAAGGCCGGCTGGCCGAAGCCACTTTCTCTGGCTTTTTGCCCCGCACTGGCGAGAGAGGCAGATGCTAGGACTGCTTCAGCTTCAGGCCCTACACAGTTTAAAGTCAGCTCCCGGAGGCAGGGTCCCATGCAGGATGTGTGCCTTGCTGTGCGCCAGCCCTTAAGAGGCTCTGACCCGGTGCAGCATGGCACGTGGGTCCTGGACTGCTTCCCCTCTCTCGCCCTGAGAACAGTGCACGGAGGCTGACAGCAACACACACAGACGTGAGCTGGGAAGTTCACTGCAAATGGAGCTTCCCCTGCATGACTGCCTGGAGTGATCCAGCAGCACAGCCCAGACCTTGAGGGAGAGAGAGTTGCTGTTGGAAAATGGTGACTCGGGCACCAGAGAGAGAGATGGCCTGGAGCTGAAGAGATGGTGACCCATTCAAATAATAACTTTGGGCTACAGATAAGCAATAATGGGGAACTTCTGGACATGGATTTGGACTTTAATCTTCCTGGGGGTGGCTGGTTTTCTATGTTTTGCAGGAGAGGTTGGCAGGAATGCTCCCAGCCCCCTCAAATTGGGACCCCTGTTAATAAAAACCTATTTCCTTCCCCACAGATCTTCAAATGTGTTATGTGTATACATGGCGATAAACATCTGGACCCCATGCTACCTGTCACTTTCCATTATCTGGTACAGTAGGAACCCTTATGGCACTCAGCATGAGTCTTTTCTGTTTTTTACCAAATTAGGTTGATCTGGGGAGCCACTTACGTATAAAGGTCAAATTCTGCTTTTGCTTTTCTAGATAGCCTGCATGCTTAGTAAAAAGTATTAACTGAGATAGTCTGAAGAAGAATGCTGAACCAAAAGCAAGATAAATTTTAAATGTTTAAAAAGGAGTTAATTAAAAGGCACAATTGCAAGCTTTCCTAAAGTACATTCCTTGCTAGCAATATACTTGATTAATAGGGTATGTTCTGGAAACAAACTTTTTGTAGAACAATACAGACTAAGTTGTTTTAGCTGGTACTTTTCAATGTTTTAAAAATATTTTTATGTCTATTGTCAAGAATCAGAGGGAGCAAAGGAAAGATTCCTTTCCATTAGTGTCTTAGAGTTTAGAGCAATTTGAGTGCAAATAACTTGACAGAGCCTACCCTACTTAGGGAAATCATAACTCCTGTGTAGACAATCTGGTGCCCTCATACCCAACAAATTAAAGCTCTTCCTCCAGTGATTCTATATTAACATTATTAAAAGATGAACTGAGGCAAATTGAAATTTTAAGAGTTTATTTGAGGAAAAAAAAAGATTTGAATCTGGCAGCCCCAAATGGAAAGTGATTAGAAATACCCCACCCACAGAAGTTCAGGGAGAGACTTTTATAAAGAAGAGGCAGAAGCAAAGCAGGAAAATGATTTGATTGTCTGTAGCTTAGAATTGACCTCATTAGGAAAATCCCAGTGGCTGTTTGTGATTGGCTGTACTTTAGTTTTGATTTATTAACCATGAGGCATTTACAAGCTTAGATTTTAGTTTGCTTCCATAGGCTGCTAAGACATTAGAACCACTTCAGTCTAATGTCTTTGCATAATTAATTTTACAGCATACATGGAATAAAGAAAGGAGAAAAAGTAATTTTAAATGGACTGAAATATTTTTTAATAGTTCTTTAAGGGAAGTTGTGAAAATTTATATCACTTCTTTTAAGTTACATAAAGATCAACTTCAATAGACAATAACGTCTCTACTTAATTTTGCCTATGTAAAAAATAAATAATATTCACTGAGCTTTTATAAGCTAGAAACTATTTTAAGTACATTACATTCATAATTGTATTTTATTCTTATAATAACCTATAAAGTAGGTTCTTTAAAAAAATCTGTTTTCCAGGTAGGACAACTGAGATACAGAGTGGTTAGGGCCTTGCTCAAGGTCATACAAATTGGAATTTGAATCAGGTCAGCTTTCTTAAAGCCAGTGCTAGTGACCACTACACACACAGCCAGATATCAAGTTTCTCTTACTTGTTCATCAAATGTGATGACTAAATGGCATGTTTTAGTCAAGCTGAGCTGTTAAATTAGCTTAA
This sequence comes from Trachops cirrhosus, assembly GCA_028533065.1. NCBI lineage: Eukaryota > Metazoa > Chordata > Mammalia > Chiroptera > Phyllostomidae > Trachops > Trachops cirrhosus. The sequence goes on from CM052544.1 coordinate 66,968,191, forward strand.
ATAGCTTAAGCTAAGCTATTAAAACCATTTTCTTTAAAAAATATTGTATTGTTTGACCTGCTATTTCACTTCTAGGGACTTAGTTTAAAAAAATTTGCAAAGATGTGCCAGTGAGAAGATCAAAAGACAACCAGATTTTTAAAACATCTGTGTGCATTTGTATAACAGCATGTTTAAAACAATGACATAGATTTATATTTATTGACAGGAAAGATAACTACAGCATATTACTGGGTGAAGAAAGTTTACAAAATAACATGCAGAATCTTATCCCATTTGGGGGATAAATATGTATATATAATGATTATGTTTATTAATAAATATTTACTAACTATTTAGTCATGAATGAAGTTACATGTTTTATGTATTAATTCATGTAAATTTCAAAAACAACCCTCAGGGGTAGGTACTATTTTTGTTCCTGTTTTACATATCCAAGAAAGTGAAAGACTGATCTACATGCCCAAGAATATGAAGAAATCACCAAAAAAAAAAAAACCTATTTCTGCATGGTGGAATTTGGGGGAACTTAAGCATAATTTTTTGTATTTTACATTTTCCCAAATGAATATTAATTGTTAATGTACCAGAAAAATATTTTTATGTTGAGAAGGAAGATTTTTATTGACTAATTTGCTTTTTCTACAGATATCACAGAAAACTTTATCTTCACAAAATGATCTCTGGTAAAAAGGGAAATAGTCACAATAAAATCATTTCCTCTCATGGGTCTCACAGCTTGTGGAACCTGTTCAATTGTGGCTAGGAAATGAAAGCTGTCCTTCATAAGTAGGTCAAAGGGGTGGTTCAGTGGATTTATCCAGAGAGTATATTGGAAAATAAAATAAGACTTTTTGAACTTGGAATCATCTTGGAAGTTGCTTTTTCCATCACCTTCAGCAAGGCAGCAATGTCACTGGTCCTGGAGTCAGGTGAAGCATTCCTTGAAAGCGGGAGGCCACCCAAGTAGTAATGAGTTGTTGACAGGCACCCACAATGCTCTTTTTGGAGGCTGGCACCTCTTTCAGTTCTGTGTAGTCTAAACCAGAGATGGCTCTGGATGGGTAGTTCAGTTGATTAGAGTGTCATCCCAATATGCAAGGTTGCAAGTCCAATCCCTGGTCAGGGCACACACAAGAATTAACCAATAATGCATAAAAATTTGTGGAACAATAAATTGATGTCCACTCTCTCCTCCCATCCCCACTCCTCTCTTTCTAAAATCAATAAATAAAAATTATAAAAAAATAACAGAAACAGATGAAGTTGTAGAAATATGAGGTCTTTCCAGAAGGTATCCAGCCATATAATATGAAAAATAGAGACATTTACTGAAGAAGATACAAGAAACATTGTGCACAGGACAATGACACCTCAGTCCCCTCCAAAGTAGACACCTTGGGACCTCACATAGTTCTCTCCCAATCACCATCAGCTGCCCCATCATATTTTCCTGAATCTCATCAACAGTCTGAAATCTCTTCCCTTTCAAAGGTGATTTTAGTTTTGGGTAAAGCCAGAAGTCACAGGACCAAATTTGGGCTGTAGGGGGCTGAGTCTCCTGGGTGATTTGATGTTTCGCCAAAAAATGTGATGCATGAGCGGGTACATTGTTATGATGAAGCTGCCAATCACCAGGTGCCCATAGCTGTGGACTTCTGAATCATCCGAATAGTTTCTGCACAGGAATGTTCAAGCTTAATGCAAAATTTGATGCAGATTTGTTGCTCTACTTACTCAGTCATTTTGATTACAATGGCCACACACTACATGTGCTCACTCAGTGGCATCTACTGCCCCTACTGACCAATACAGTAAAGTCATCAGTGCTCACACATGTGCATTTCAGTCCACTCTCCTTGGCTTCCAGGTTACATCGATGTCGCACAAACCATTCTCAATGGCTGGTCTTTTTCAGGAGAGACATTGTATACTTGGTAAAGACTTGGTATTACACCTTTGAACAGTTACAAACTGGGAGACTGAGAATTTGTCACCATCGTTAAAAATCCCCATACCTGAAAGTCATTGATCTAGGGCAATAAAGACTAACATTGACCTTGAAGTGCCATTTGGGTATAGATTACACCATTGCAAAGACCTGCCCTTGAACTACACTCTGCTAAGAGCCTCAAGGATTCTTTTCCAACAAGATAGGAAATTAATATAAGAACTAAACTATTGAGTATTTCTGTTTTCTGATATTCTCAATATTTGTGATTTTTAAAACTTTACAATAAACAACAGTATAGAACTACAGTAGAGTTCTCATTACATGATTGAGATTCATTCAACAAAGTGAGTCCTCTATAGGTCATTTTAATCAAGGGTCTGGTATCCAAGTGGAGTGACCAAATAAGCAGCAAACCTTAGAGAATGTTGCCTCAATATAGTTTATGGCTGTTTAGCTTTATTATAAATCACAAGAGCATGTTTTCAGGAGTGGTTATTTTCATAATAACAAAACAAAGAGCCACAGCACCACTGCACCTCAAATAATATGTGCAACACTTGCACATTTGAATTGGGTCAGCAAGAGCTATATATCATAAGCTTATACCGTTATAGAATTACATATTTTAAGGATTTCACTATCTGCTCTTTGTTTAGAGTTGTTTATTATAAAGTTATTTTCTTGACTCCTTTACCCACTTTGGAGAGCTAGATTTCATAAATAGCTGTAAGTCAGAAGAATCAACCTCAGTGACATGGAAAATTATTCTGAACAATGCATAATGTCATGGCAGGCTACCAAACCACTGTGAAAATGTCAAAAGGAAGTCATTTGGTTCTAAATGTGAATGACAAGGATGTTAGTTCACAAAGTCCAATCATGACTTGTTATACCGGGGTCCCAAGAGAAAACACTTTAAATACAGCTAAGGTCACAGAGGTGAATGATCTTATCATTGCTGGTTCAGTTCCCAGCTGGCAGAATACAGACTGCTTCTTTTGCAAACTGATTTTCCTGGTTTCCTACTGTGAACATAGAAGATCCTGAGCAGGGCTGGTATGTTCCACATTTGAGAACCCTCTCTGTATCTCTTGCCCTAGATTACTCCCCAAGAAATATGCTCAAGTAAGAAGAACAAGCCATGTTCACATACTTAACAATGTTACCCATGCAATTTCTTAATAATGTAGCGTTCCTCTAGTTCATTTCACCACCATGGTACCAAGATGAAGGGACCACAGACAGGAAGGTTCTGTCTTTCTCATTCCTTCACCTGTGTCACCTCCTCCCTTGACTCTGTCTCTTTGATCCACTGCTATTCAGCATGCAGTCTAGGGACCAGCAGTATGAGCATCCCCAGGGCACTTTTAGAAATGCAGGGTCTCGGGCCCTGTCCAGATCTGCTGAGTCAGTATCGGCATTTAAGGAGGTGCTTCGGGTGATTCCTGTACATGTGACAATACATAGAATATCCTCCTAACTTTGTACTTTGTCCTGATGACAGAGTAGTTTAGGACATTGATCCTTTTTGGTATTTTCATTTCTACTGTCATCCATTATAATCCAAGGAATTAATAATGCAGAAATCAACCCTCTTCCCCCAAACTGATATAAGACAAATACAGGACAACCAAAATTTGTTTAATCTTTTACTACTTACTACATACTTTCATAATCATGTCCAATTGGTGCTCAAAGCATCCCTGAGATACAGTAGGCAGGGATCCCAATTCTCATGTTACAAATTGGGAAGTTATGGTTGTCAGATGTTAAGTGACAGGCTGCAAATCACATACCCATTGTTTTCTGACTCCTTTTCTCCTATACTATGATAATCAGACAGAAGCTCTAAAACCAGAATGGCAAGGTTGCAGAATAAGGCTAAGAAATAAAATAGAAGTCACTGGAAAAAGTGGAAATTAGTTGCATAATTTGTAGTCGCTTTCTCTGATTTCATCCCCCAATGACAGGGACATACAAATGGATCTATTATCTTTTCATAAAGGTATTTCGCCTCTTTTTTAAGTCGGAGGTGAACATAATCCTAAGCAAGGGAAGATGGGAAAGCCAGCCATGCACATGGTGTCCTGACAGCAGTCCCTACAGGCTCACAAGCAGGAAGCATCCTGGGTCAGTCCTCTAAGAGAGCAGTCCCCAACATTTTTGGCACCAGGGACTGGTTTCAAGGAAGACAATTTTTCTACAGACTGGGACGTGGGTAGGGGAGACAGGAGGCAGAACTCAGGGAGTAATGTAAACAAAGCTTTGCTCGCATGCCCAACGCTCACCTCATGCTGTGTGGCCCAGTTTCTAAAAGGCCATGGACCAGTACTGGTTGTGGTCTGGGGTGTGGGGACCCCTGCTCTAGGAAATTTTTAGCATCTGTTTCACCAAGTCCACACATTTCACAATAGTCAGTCATGTGTGATATGAACACCACACTTTCTGAAGGGATCTCTTTCTAGGCAATAGCCACATTTGCTTTATATATTTCTGTTTCTGTTTGATGTTTTCCAAAGCTTATTATAGCTCCCAAAACAGCTTCACTTTGGGGTGTTTTCTCATTAGGAACAGACAGGCAAGTTTCTCAGAGAACAGTATCTCTGCCAAACCATTGCCAGGTATAGTTCCCTCCATGTCTGGAGCTGCCTAGTGTGCTCGTGGAAAGGTCAAATGCTGAGCCTCTGTGCTCAGATTTCTGTTCTAACTGCAGGTGAGTCTTCAGCAGACCACCCATGAAAGGAAAAAAGAATTAGAACATCTTTGACAAAACAAATTCCATTACCAAATTTCTATAGGTTCCTTTCAAGAATTTCAGGGTGAAAGGCAATTTGGCACTTTAGGAAGTTACTGAGTAACTTTGGGAATGCAGACCCTCTTGATACAATTTCCAAAATGTTTTCCTCCTCAAAATTCAAAGAAAGGGCCAGCACTCAGGGATGGTGCAGACTCCAACCATATCTCGATCATCTGTCTTGTGAGTGAGGGACCGTGTTCAAAGCACAGAAGTGCTGACGTCCCACGGTGTGTTCATTGTGATGGGATTTCTCAATACAGCTGTGTGTGTCTCCCTGGGTCATGAGTTGGAAGACATCCCTGTGCCCAAGATGGAGAAACCAGTCTGCGGAGCCAGGAAAGGACAACTCTTACCATTGTAAAGTAAACATACCCCCAGCTAAACATGGGAGAGACAGCAGCCCATCAGAATCCATTGAGACCTGTTTTAGGAAGACTCCATCAAACACTGGCAACAGCAAGGATTACCTAAAAATCTTAAAATCAACCGTGGTCCAGTATTTTTGCTGTTTACATTTTGGTAATTTGTTCTTTATATTTCTGAAATAGAGTATTCCATAGCTTCTATGTATATACACCCTCTCTTGACCATCACACTTTAATATTTGTATTGGTTTATTTTTAAATTCTATTATTTAACTAATAAAAACAATAGATGTTACAGTGAACATGAGACATGAGTAAAAATTCTAGACCATGAAGACTTTTCAGCGTGAAGGCTTTTCATGCTGCAAACAAATATATTTGTTTGTTGTTAATCTTGCTATTTATGCTGAACATGCTTGCAAATCTACCCTGGATCTTTGTGTCTGCCTGGAGTTCACCTCTTTCCAAATCTGATGTTTTCTCCTTCGGTCTCTGATTTAATGTCAGCCTTGGAAAAAGGGCTTCCTTAACCATATTATCTGAAGTAGATGGCCATTGTCTTGGCAGGTAGATCAGTTGGTTGGAGCATTGTCCAGCACACCAGACGGTTTCAGTTTTGAGCCCCAGTCAGGGTGCATATTGGAGGCAAACAATTGATGTTTCTCTCTCACATCAATGTTTCTTTCTCTCTTTCTCTCCCTCTCCCTCTGCCACCTTCCCTCTCTCTCTAAAATCAATTTGGAAAAAAAAACATATCCTTGGGTGAGGATTAAAAACCAATAAAAGTAGATGCCCCTTGCTTATCTTTTATTTCATTTATTTAATTAATGTTTTATGTCATTTGTTTATTTATAGCAGCTATTATTATCTGCTATTGCATTATTCCATGTTTTGTTTACTTGTTTATTGCCTGTCTCCCCCAGCAGCATGCAAAGTCTCAAGGAAGGAGTCTTGTTTGCCTTTATTATTCTTGCATATACAACTTCTAGCCAAGAGCAAAGTAGGTGCTCAATAAATATGTGTTGAATGAATGATTAGACGTTTGACTATTCCTTATTTGTTTATTCCTAATAGCAAGGATTTAAACATTTTTCTAATTTAATTTTCTTTTTTATTCTTTAAACTATACCAAAATTTTTCATCATTTTTTTAACCTACATACACATATTATCATACAAAGTGGCCATTTTAACCTGAGAAGCATCTCCTAAATCTGAGAAATATATAGTCCTCTTGGTTCTGAAATCTGACTTAAAAATGAAAATGACTGCCGTTATCCAAGAGGCAAACTCATTGATAAAAAGACAACATTCACTTTTTAAACACTGGTTACAACCAATGACAAAAAAACTGTTTTTAAAAACACTGCCAACTCCATGGTTTAGTTAGTTTTAAAGAATATGTCGGGATTTTAAAATCCTTGTCTAAAATTCATCAAGTCAATAAATATTTCTTGAGCTTTCCTGTAGTTAATGTGATAGTTCCTACTGCAATTATTGAGGTTTAGACACAGACAACTTTGATGATTCCTCAGATGAAAATCACACACAAGGTCACGAATAGCTTTCCTCTGCCTATGTCACAATACACATCCAACCACAAACCTGGAGTGGGTTATAAAACACTGGAGTTACCAGATTTGTTTAAAGCTGTCACTGGCATCCTGTCTGCTACAGAGGTAGAGGTGATTCCTTTGTTCTTTTCACTCCTAGTAATGAACCTGAATTTTAGTTGGGCACATGACCAGCAGGAATAAAGATAGGATTTGTCAGAATAAAGATGACATTTTCAAACACTTTTGTAGCTTTATGTGGTCATGTGACTGAGTTTTAGTCCATGGATGTGAATGTAATCCACCTTATCTAAGGGGTCACATCATTAACCCTGGCTGGTGTGGCTCAGTGGATTGAGTGTCGGCCTGTTAACCAAAGGGTCACCAGTTTGATTCCCAGTCTGGGCACATTCTGGGTCGCAGGGCAGGTCCCCAGTGCAGGGTGTGTGAGAGGTAACCACACATTGATGTTTCTCTCCCTCTCTTTCTCCCTCCCTTCCCCTCTCTCTAAAAATAAATAAATAAAATCTTAAAGGATCACGCATTAAAGGAAGGGTTGTACCTCCCTTTCCCTTGAACCCTTTTCTGTTGTCTAGAATGTAGATTTTGTAGTAAGACATTTTGTACCATATCTATGAGGGCAAGGTCCTGGAAAAAAAAGGAGCCAGGGAGATGAAGGAACCTAGGGCCCTGCTGTCCTCATTGAGGAAAGATGCTCTATGGTTTAGACTTTAGCACAAGAGAAATAACTACCCATCTTCTTATCCCACTGCTGCACCAGCTGCCAAGTTTACATCCCAAGTGAGGTGCCTTTGTAGAGTTCTCTTTCTTATCTTTTCTAAAATTCTAAATAAAATAATTTATTTGATTTTAAATTCAAATTGCTCCCCTGACCCCAGCTTTCTATTCTCCCTGGAATTCTGTGGGTATTTCCAACTGAATATACCTTGGAATGAATGCTATCTCCAGTGCCATTGTGGAGTGACCGTATAGGTGCTGGAAAGCCATCCAGGATGATACTCTAAATTAGCATTTTTCAACCTTTTTCAACACACATAAACTAATTAATAAAATTCTGCAACACATCAAAAATATAACTTTTGCTGGTCTGACAAAAAATAGGTATAATTTTGATTCATTTGTACTGGATGGCTATTGTTGTGTTGGTTGTTGTAAATTTTTTTATCTGACAATCTAAGGGAAAAGAGGTCAGTGTCCCTGACTAAATAGTCAAGTATTGCATGTTTTAAAAATTCTTGCAGGCACAACAGTTGAAAATTGATACTCTAAATTAATCAAACTTACTGAAAAGAGCTGGTTTAGTGCTGAAACAAACTCTTTAGGAATGGAAAATTCTTTTCTCCCAAAGAGGGTTGAGAAAATAAATTGAGACAAGTATTTAAAGCATGACATCCATGTTTCAGAACACACCAGGATGCAGAGCATTCTGACCTTGTCCTTTGCACAAACCTTTGACTTTCAGGAAATAGAAGCATATCAAGTCATTTGAAGCCAAAACTTTGCAGAAAGCTCTGGAGGAACAGAGGGAAATGCCTACATATAATAATGTGTCCCAAGAACATCTTTAAATTACTTTACCACTTTGATAACCTTTCCTTTATTTACTATATAGAAGTCATATTGGTGTGGATATTATTGTATTCCTCAGACACTACTGATTTTGGAACCCACAGGCTGACATGGATTGGGTCCTTAAAATGGGCTAAGTGCTTTACCTGTAAGAACACACTTATTTATGAGGAAACTGAGGCACAGAGAGATGACATAATTGCCCAGACCCCAGCAGCTGAAAGCTACAGAACCAGGCTGTCAAATATAACTCTAGAACTTCTAGTAGAAGACTCAATTTTTGCCAAGATGCAATTCCAAGTGAGAAACTTGCTAGATTTCAGCTACTTGGAGACACCAAAAAAGGTCAGAGCCAATGTTCATGTGGATATCAAGCCCTCTTGTACACAGTCCTGCATTCCTTACCCCTCACCATTCCCCAGATTCTGAATTACACTTGGTCCTATTAAACATGATTATCTGCCTTCCTCTGCCTGCAGCCTAAGAGGCCTCATGTTGGGGACAAATTCTCTTTTTCTTACCTGAAGTCTAATAACTGTAACTCTACCTGTTCGCCTGTTCAACCACAGAATGCAACATTTATTTTCTTTCATTTCCCACTCATGTCCATATCTTGCTATGCAAACACAAAGGAAAGACAGAACCAAGCATGCTCTTGGCTACCCAGGGTACCAGCCTTCTTTTGCTTCAATATATGGGCTTAGACACTTTGCACAATGAAGCCACAGTGTTTTCTAGGTTGAACTTCCATCAGTGTGCTTAAAGTACCTCATACAATCAACAATGATTTTTCTGTCCTGACTGTGGGTTCAGTTTTCCACTAAGAACTGCTGGGCATGAAGGTGAATGAAAAAGAGGCTGCTGACAAATCTACTGCTTTCCAGCCTGCCAGTACATGGGACAAGCTGAGAGGGCTGTGCCCTTTTCCAAGCCTGACTTCAACCTTCACTGGAATATACTAAGTTGTGCAAGAGAAAACCTGGACAAAGGAGTGGCTACAGAGGTCTGAGCTGAGTACAGAGTTAGCATATCTCCTACTACAGCTAGATAGCTTCATTCATAGGCGCTGAAATTTCACAGTCATGACAGAACCAGGAACAGTTCTTTAAGCATTTCATGCATGTATAATGACGCAATCTGTGGCCTACGGATGGCATCCAAAGATTTCCTTGAACCATGATCAGAATAATATCATATGACCACAAGGGACCGGAATGTCATAGTCATGGGTGCTTTTCATCAAATGCCGTCAGTTGCCCTTTTTGGTCACACAGTAAGTCCCTTCTGTGGAGTTGGCTGACTTTTTCTTGCCATTGAGGTGTGAGTAGAAAGAACATGTGACACTCTCAGGTTGTGTATTTGACTACTGGTGTGAGAACCTCCTGGTTGGCTTGGCTCTTTGGTGTACAACCAGCACCATTTGCCACAAGTGGCTATATTATGTTGAACTTAGATTCTTGAGACACATAAAAAATAAACTACCAACCACCATTAAATGTAGTGTGCTCTGAGTGAATGATAACCCTTTGTGCTTTTAAGCCATTAACTCTTTTGAAGGTTAGAGCACAATCCATACTAACCTGATGGGCATAGAAATTAGTATACTTAGACTTCTGGTCAAGATGGAGGTGTAGACAGAAACACTTTGCCTCCTTGCACAACCATAAGAAAGATTACAACTAACCTCAAAACAAAAAACACCTAGAACTGCCAGAATATCAAACTGTATGGAAGTCTGAAGACCAAGGATTTAAAGAAGGCATATTCATCCAGATGGGTAGGAGGGGCAGATAAGGGAAGCAGGGCAGAGAGGATGTGGTGTAGTGGCAGTGAGAAGGTGGTGACCAGGTGGTGGTGGCCAGTGGAATGGGCAGTCTCATGTTAGGGAGACCTGGGGAGTGAGCTCCAGGCCAGACTGCACAGCCCAGGGTTCCAGCACTGGAAAAATAAAATCTCATAACTCCCACCTATAAAAACCAGTGGGGGCTGGGGGGCAGAATAAACTGAGGATCTTTCTGGAGAGTCTGTTTACAGGCCCACAGGGTCCTAGAATGTATGCAAGCCCACTCACTCTGGAAATCACTATCAGGGCAACAGCTAGAGGGGCACCAATCACATAAGTGACTGGAAGTGGGGCAAGTGCCAAACAAGCCTCCAGCAGTCAAGCAGCAGCATTACCCACTCTCTGACCCCTACCTCACATACAAAGCCATGAAGTGCTGAAGCGGGCTATCCTGGCCTGGAGGTTACCTAAGGTTCCGTCCCATGTAATGTAACAAGTGTACTGAGATAAGGAGTCAAAGCAGCTCTACCTAATACACAGAAACAATCAAAGGGAGGCTGCCAAATTGATGAGACACAAAAATATGGCTCAAATGAAAGAACAGAACAAAACCCCAGTAAAATAACTAAGTGAAATGAAGATAGTTAACCTATCAGATGCAGAATTTAAAACACTGGTAATAAGGATGCTTAAAGATCTCACTGAGTAAGGAAAAATCATAAGGGAAGAAATGAAGGCTACACTAAGTGAAATAAAGAAAAATCCACAGAGAACCAGCAGTGAAGGTAAGGAAACTGGGGTTCAAATCAACAAACCAGAGCATAAGGTAGAAATAAACAGTCAATCACAGCAGAATGAAGAAACAAGAATTCAAAAAAAATGAGGAGAGAATAAGACTCTGGGACATCTCCAAAAGTTCCAACATCTGAATCACAGAGATGCCAGAAGGAGAAGAGGTAGACCAAGAAACTGAAAATTTATTTGAAAAAATAATGAAAGAAAACTTGGCACAGTGAGTCCCAAACAAGTTTGACTCAAAGAGGACCACACCAAGACACAGTGTAATTAAATTGCCAAAGGTTAAATATAAAGAGAGAACCTTAAAAGCAGCAAAAGTAGAAAGTAACCTACAAAGGAATTCCCATAAGACCATCAGATGATTTCTCAAAAGAAATTTTATGGGCAAGAAGGGACCTGCAAGAAGTATTCAAAGTAATGAAAAACAAGAACCTACAACCAAGATTACTCTATCCAGCAAAGCTATCATTTAGAATGAAAGGGCAGAGGAAGGGAAGATGGCGCATGGTAGGAGGGAGCACACACCACCTCCCTCTTCACATGGGAGGAAAACCTAGCCATCCTACGGAGGACTAGAGCAAATCCTACGGAGGATCATAGCAGCATACATGAAAATAGGAAATCAAAAATTGTAGCGGACATTGAAAGACCAGATGGTAAGGAGACTACTTCAGGATAATAATGGCCCAGGGATCAGCTTGGGGAGCAGGGAGGTTGCAGCCCCAGCCCCAGAGCTCCGGGGGCTGCCGCAGGGCTCTCAGGGTGGGAGAGCTGGGTCAACCGCTCCCTCCCTGGCCAAACAAGGACTGAGCAGCCCTGATCTGGGGGGGACCGCAGAGCTGGCTTTGAGGAAGATCACCACCCAGCCAGTGGAGACAAAGACGGCCGGGCCTTGCGTGGGAGCTCCAACAAGGAGAGAGTGTTTTTTGGTGGAAGGCCCGGGGCCCACAGCCATGGGCACGGAAGAGTCGCGGGCGTTCTGCATGATCCCCAGTGCCCGGGCCACGAATTCAGGGAAATTGCAGGCCCCTTAGAATCCACAGAGTACACACACTAGTGAACCCGGAATAAGGCGCGAGCACTCCCCAGTGAGCTTTCAGAAGGAGTACTGATCCTGCACCATGGTGAGAGGCGCCTGAATGGCTTTGGAGAGATCCGCCCAGCCAATGGGTCCGGGGACCACTGGTCTTGCGCCGGCGCCCCAACCCGGAGAGAGTGATTTTTTGGGTAAAAGGCTTGGTGCCTACAGCCGTGAGCACGGAAAAAGCACAGGCATTCTGTGGGATCCCCAGTCCCCAGGCCGTGAATTTGGGGGAAGTGTGAGCCCCTCAGAATCCACAGAGTACACACCCGTGAACCTGGAAGGGGCATGCACGCTCTGCAGTGGGCTCTGGGGGGAGTTCTTGGGAGCTCACAGATCCCGTGCCCAGGGCCTATCCTGGGGCATTGGGCCTGCACTGCTGAACCTGGGGACAGTGCACCAGAGGCTGACATAGCTCTGAACAGGTGGCATTCACCCCTAAGTCTGCTGCAGCAGCAAAACCAGAAAAACTGGTTTGGCCAGATTGAAACCAACAAAGAGTTTTTTTGTTTGTTTTTTGTTTTTCTTTTCTTTTTTGCTTGATTTTTTTACGTAACTTTTTATTTTTTAATTCTTATTATTGTTATACCATTGAATTCCTTATGCTTCTATTTCTTTCTAGTGTTGATACTTCTCCCCTTCCTTCCAAATTTATCTCTTCATTCCATCTCCTGCTTTTTTCCTTCTTTTTTTTTGAACCTGCAAATAATAGCATATCTGTATTATTATTTCATTTTCTTACACTTTTTATTGCAGTAGTATTTTAGTATTCCTCTTCTTTTGGTATAGTCTTCTTTGCTTGGCTAGTTATAATGTATCATTTAATAGGTTTCCCTTGTTATCTCATTCATACTGTATAGCTAATTTACTGTCCTTCCTTTATGTTCCATTAGTACACTTCTCAAGGCTCCATACTTCCTATTCTTACTATCTTGATCTCATAGATACTGTCATATGATGGTTGTTCTAATATTACTGAAAATAATAGCCATTCCATACAATTGTAAATGCTACGCAACATCTCTCCCAGACCTTAGCCCACTTCTCAGTTTCCTGAATTATATTACTATAGTGGTTAACTTTATTCTCTCATACACTACACTAGTTACTACTCCTTACTCTCACCCTACCTCAGAAACTGACCTCCCACAACCTCACTGATTCTTAGATCCAACTCACAATCCTTTCCTTCCCAACAAGAGCCTTATCTTCTTTCCATCCTTTCTAAAAAGTGGCTAGTGGGGTAGAAGATCACAGTTAACACTATACATAACCAAAGGAACTCCTAATTCTTTTCTACTTGCTGTTACTGTAACAGCATATGGTATGCTATGTCACAGCATACTCTCTTCCTGTCTTAAGCCATTTTGCCTTACCCTTCCAACTGATCACAAAAACCAGTAGGTGGAAGCTGTGAACACCTGGATACCAGAAGGAGACTATACCACTGAATCTCACAGGCACTCTACAACAGAAGTACACACCATAAACCCAGGGAGCCAGAACAGATCAATTTAAGAAGCTGAGGCTACCAAGAAGAGTCTCACAAACAATGAGAAGACAAAGAAACAATCCCCAAATGAAGGGAAGGGAGGAAGCCTCAGAAAAAAATGCAAAATGAAATATAGGCAACTAAACCATCAGATTCTGAGTTCAAGAAAATGATTCTCAGGAAGTTCCACGAACTTTCAATGAGTTACCAGAAACTACAGGGAAGCTACAATGAACTTACTGCAAACTATATAAACATGAAAAAGGAAATAGAAACTATCAACAAGGGCCAAGAGGAAATGAAGAATACAATTTCTGAACTGAAGAACACAGTAGAAGGAATCAAAAGCAGGATCCATGAAGCAGAAGATCGGATTAGCGAGCTGGAGGAAACAGTGGACAAAAGCACCCAGAAAGAGCAAGAACAGGAAAAGAGGCTCAGAAAGAATGAAGAGGTATTAAGAGAAATACAAGACAATATGAAATGTAATAATATCCATGTAATTGGGATTCCTGAAGGAGAAGAAGAAGAGCAAGGGATATAAAACCTATTTGAAAAACTAATGATGGAAAACTTTCCTAATTTGATGAGAGAAAAAGTCACACAAATCCGAGAAACACAGAGAGTCCCAATTAAGAGGAACCCAAAGGGGCCCACCTCAAGACACATTATAATTAAAATGGCAAAATTTCAAGACAAAGAGAGAATCTTAAAGGCAGCATGAGAGAAACAGGACGTAATGTACAAGGGAGCCCCAATAAGGCTAGCAGTTGACTTCTCAATGGAAATGCTCCAAGCCAGAAGAGAATGGCAAAATATATTCCAACTAATGAGAACTAGATGTTTACAACCAAGGCTACTTTACCCAGAAAGGCTCTCAATCAAGACAGAAGGCCAAATAAGAAGCTTCCTAGACAAAGAAGCGTAAAAGAATACACCTCCACCAAACCAGCTCTGCAAGAGATACTAAAGGGATTTCTTTAAGGAAAGGAAGAAAAGGAGAGAGAGAGAGAAACACAGGTATGTAGATGGCAATGAATAAGTACCTATCAATAATAATCTTAAATGTAAATGGATTAAAGATCCCAATTAAGAGACATAGAGTAACTGAATGGATAAGAAAGCATGACCCACACATATGCTGCCTATAAGAGACCCACCTGAGGAGCAAATACCTACACAGGCTGAAAGTTAACGGCTGGAAACAAATTTTCCAAGCAAAAGGACAGGGAAAAAAAGCCGGGGTAGCAATACTCATATCAAACAAAATAGACTTCCAGAAAAGACCCATAAAGAGAGACCCAGAAGGTCACTTCATAATACTCAAGGGAAGAATCCACCAAGAAGACATAAACATAGTAAATATATATACACCCAACATAGGAGCAAACAAATACATAAAGAAAATCTTAGTGGACTTCAAGAAAGATATTGACAGCAACACAATTATAGTGGGAGATTTTAACACCCCACTGTCAAAAATGGACAGATCTTCCCTACAAAATATCAACAAAGATATTGTGCCATTGAACAATGCCCTAGATGAAATGGACTTAACTGATATATATAGAGCCCTCCATCCCAAAGAAGCTAAATATGCATTCTTCTCAAATGCACATGGAACATTTTCAAAGACAGACCACATGATAGGACACAAAGCAAGTCTCAACAAGTTCAAGAAAATTGAAATCATACCAAGCATTTTCCCTCAACACAAGGAACTGAAACTAGAAGAAAACTAGTGAAAAAACCTGAAACACTCAAGATCATTGAGATTAAATACCATGCTATTAAACAATGAATGGGTCAAGAATAAAATTAGGGAAGTAATCAAAAAGTTTCTGGAAGCAAATGAAAATGAACTCACAACAACCCAAAACTTATGGGACACAGTGAATGCAGTCCTGAGAGGGAAGTTCATAGAGATACAGGCCTACCTAAAAAGATAGAAACATCTCAAACAAACAACCTAACCCTACACCTACAAGAACTCCAGGAACAACAACAAAGACAGCCCAGAGCAAGTAGAAGGAAGGAAATAACCAAGATCACAGCAGAAGTAAGTGACAAAGAGACTAAAACCACAAATTCTAAGGATCAATGAATCCAGGAACTGGTTCTTTGAAAAGATAAACAAAATCAACAAGCTTTTAAGGAGGCTCATCAAGAGGAAAAGAAAGAAGACCCAATAAAAACAATCAGAAATGAAAGAGGAGAGATTATAACTGACACCACATAAATACTAAGGATTGTAAGACATTACTATGAAGAACTGTATGCCAAGAAATTTGAAAACCTAGGTGAACTGGACAAATTCCTAGAAAAATATAATCTTCCAAAACTCAATGAAGAAGATGCACAAAGCCTGAACAGACCAATAACAGCAGATGAAATTGAAGCAGTAATCAAAAAACTCCCCCAACACAAAGCCCTGGACCGGATGGTTTCACAGGAGATTTCCACAAATCATTTAAGGAAGAGCTAACCCCTATCCTTCACAGACTCTTCCAAAAAATCCAAAAAGATGGAAGACTCCCTAAATCTTTTTATGAGGCAAACATCATACTAGTACAAAAACCACATAAAGACACAACAAAGAAAGAAAACTTCAGGACAATATCTCTGATGAACATAAGACACAAAAATCCTCAACATAATATTGGCAAACCGCATCCAACAATTCATTAAAAAGATCATACACCATGACCAAGTGGGATTCATCCCAGGGATGCAAGGATGGTTCAATATTCACAAATCAGTAAATGTAATTCATCACATAAATAAAAGCAAACACAAAAATCACATCATCATATCAATAGATGTGGAAATAGCATTTGATAAGGTACAGCACCCGTTTATGATAAAAACACTCGGCAAAGTGGGAATAGAGGGAGCATTCCTCAACATCATAAAGGCTATATATGAGAGACCGACAGCCAACATCATACACAATGGGCAAAAACTGAAATCTTTTCCACTAAGATCAGGAACAACACAAGGCTGTCCACTTTCACCACTTCTATTCAATATAGTACTGGAAGTTATAGCCACAGTGATCAGACAAGAAAAGGAAATAAAAGGCATCCAAACCAGAAAGGAGGAAACAAAACTGTCATTGTTTGCAGATGACATAATAGTGTAGGTAGAAAATCCTATAGACTCCACCAAAAAACTGCTCAACCTAGTAAATGAATTTGGCAAAACAGTGGGATACAAAGTCAATATCCAGAAGTCAAAGGCATTTTTGTATATCAACAATGAAACATCAGAAGCAGAAATCAAGAAAAAAATCCCATTTGATATAGCAAAAAGGAAAATAAAATACCTAGGAATAAATCTAACCAAGGAGGTAAAAGATTTGTATACAGAAAACTACACAACACTGAAGACAGAAATCAGGGAAGACACAAACAAATGGAAATATATACCGTGTTCATGGATTGGAAGAATTAGCATCATCAACATGTCCATACTACCCAAACAATTTACATATTCAATGCAATACCTATTAAAGTACCAATGGCATATTTCACAGACATAGAACAAACACTTCAAAAATTTATATGGAACCATAAACAACCCCGAATAGCTGTTGCAATTTTGAGAAAGAAGAGTAAAGTAGGAGGGATCACAATACCTGATACTAAACTATATTACAATTCCACTGTAATCAAAACAGCCTGGTACTGGCATAAAAGCTGGCACATGGATCAATGGAACAGAACAGAGAGCCCAGAAATAAACCCAAGTCTCTACAGTCAATTAATATTTGACATAGGGGGCAGCAACATAAAATGGAGTAAAAATAGCCTCTTCAACAAATAGTGTTGGGAGAACTGGACAGCTGCATGCAAAAAAATGAAACTCGAGCACCAACTTATACCATACACAAAAATAAATTCAAGGTGGATAAAAGATTTAAATATAAGCCATAACACTACTAAAGTCCTAAGGAGAAAGGAGGCAGGAAAATCTCAGTTATTTTGTGCAGAAACTTTTTTACTGACACGTTCCCTAGAGCAAGGGACATAAAGGAAAGAATAAACAAATGGGATCTCATCAAAATAAAAAGCTTCTGCACAGCTAAAGAAAGCAGTATTAAAATAAAAAGAGAACCAACCAAATGGGAAAACATATTTGCCAATGACACCTCAGACATGGGTTTCATCCCCAAAATATATAAAGAACTTACACAACTCCACTCGAAGAAGACAAGAAACCCAATTAAAAAATGCGCAAAGGACTTGAATAGACACTTTGCCAAGGAGGACATACAGAGGATCCAGAGACACATGAAAAGATGCTCAATATCACTAGCTATGAGAGAGATGCAAATTAAAACCACAATGAGATACCACTTCACACCAGTCAGAATGGCCATCATAAATAAAACAACAGACAACAAGTGTTGGAGAGGTTGTGGAGAAAAAGGGACCCTAGTACACTGGTGGTGGGATTGCAGACTGGTACAACCAGTGTGGAAAACAGTATGGAACTTCCTCAGAAAACTAAAAATGGATCTCCCTTTTGACCTGGCAATTCCACTGCTAGGATTATATCCTAAGAACCCTAAAACACCAATCCAAAAGAACCTCAGTAGCCCAATGTTCATCACAACACAATTTGCAATAGCCAAGTGTTCGAAGC
The DNA here is from genome assembly GCA_028533065.1 of Trachops cirrhosus. Classification (NCBI taxonomy): domain Eukaryota; kingdom Metazoa; phylum Chordata; class Mammalia; order Chiroptera; family Phyllostomidae; genus Trachops; species Trachops cirrhosus. The sequence goes on from CM052544.1 coordinate 66,986,250, forward strand.
AACCTAGGTGCCCATCAGTAAATGAATGGATGAAAAAAACTATGGTACATTTACATGATGGAATACTATGCACCAGAAAGAAAGGAGCTCCTACCCTTTGCAACAGCATGGATGGAGCTAGAAAGCATTATGCTAAC
>CM052544.1:66989043-67019453 GCA_028533065.1 Trachops cirrhosus
CAAGAGATAAGAGGATAGTAACCTACAAAGGAGTTCCCATCAGACTGTCAGCTGATTTCTCAAAAGAGACCTTACAGGCAACAAGGGGCTGGAAAGAAGTATTCCAAGTCATGAAAGACAAGGACCTACATCCCAGATTGCTCTATCCAGCAAAGCTTTCATTTAGAATGGAAGGGCAGATCAAGTGCTTCTCAGATAAGGTCAAGTTAAAGGAGTTCATCATCACCAAGCCCTTATTGTATGAAATGTTAAAGAGACTTATCCAAGAAAAAGAAGACAAAAAACATGTGTAGTAAAATGACAGCAAACTCACAATTATTAACAACCACACCTGAAACAAAAACAAGAAGAAACTAAGCAAACAACTAGAACAGGAACAGAACCACAGAAATGGAGATCTTAGCCACAGGGGAGTGGGAGGAGGAGAGTGGGGGGAAAGGTACAAAGAATAAGTAGCATAGGTGGTAGGTAGAAAATAGACAGGGGAGGGTGAGAATAGTATGGGAAAAGTAGAAGCTAAAGAACTTATGACACATGGACATGAACTAAAAGGGGAGAATGTGGGTGGGAGAGGGTGTTTAGGGTGGAGGTGAATGGAGGGGGGATAATAGGACAACTGTAATAGCATAATCAATAAAATATATTAAAAAAAAACAAAAACCTCTTGTTTTGAAAGTGGCCTAATCGGTTTTTCTGGTCTTGCTGGCTGCAGCAGGCTGAGGGGGATTGGTATGGCTTTTCTTCCTTCCTGATCTGCACTCACTGAGCCACAGGCACTGTCTGGGGAGCTAACCTGGCACCTCTCCCCCACGCCTTGGGTGTGGGATCCAGGCCTTTCCCCAGGGTTACCACTGTTGGCTGGGGTGCGGGGGTGCACTCGTGCACGTGCTGGTCCAGGCTGCCTCACCCTTCCCAGTGCTATAGGGGTGCGCATGGTCTTCGGCACCAGCACAGCCTTCTGCGCAGCCTCTGGATCACTGCCTGGCTGGGTGGCAGGGAGGCTGGAGTGATTGCTATAGGAGAATTCCCCAAACAGTGTCTGTCTTTTCACTTTTTCTTTTTGAGAAATTCTTCCTACTCAATCCTGCCACTCCGTACAGTGGCCTGGCCTCTCCCACAGCCCAGTTCTCTAGCCAGACCGGTGACTATGGGGGTCAGGGCCCATGGAGCAACTCTCAACTCTGTTGGTGTCCACAGACTCCGAGGGTGCTCATAGCCCCTGTGTGTTTGTTAGCAACCGGGTTTCTTCCTGTGTCACTCAGACCTTGTTTGGCTGGGGAGGGGGCAGTTGCCCAGGCTCTCTCCTAAGGTCTCTGTGGCAAACCTGGTAGCGGGTGTCAGGCCTAGTGCTGCAGCCCCCTGGACCCCGAACTGGTCCCTGGGAACTTATTGTCCTGAAGCACTCTCCTTACCGTCTGGTTTTTCAGTTCTGCTACAATTTTTGGTCTCTTATTTTCATATGTTGAGCTACTGTTGGTTGTTTGCTCTGTTCCTCTGTAGATTGGCTAGGATTTTCTGCCATGTTTAGGGGGAAGTGGAATCTGTTCCCTTCTACCCCAATGCCATCTTCTTGCTCAAAACCAGTGTGTTTTGTCACTGTGAATTACTGTGTCCTTTTAGGGACCAAACAGGGTACTCCCCAGAGAGAGAGAGTTCTTTCTCCTTCAACCTCCTGTCAGAGTTTTTTCTCAAAGAGACCAGAATGGAAGGTCATTTCCAATATTCCAGTTCAGAGGAAGGAAGACAAAACAGAAAACCCTCTGTTACACACAGGAAACACACCTTCATTAATTCTTCAGAAACAAACATCTTAAAACAGCAAGGAGAAATCTGAACTGTTTACATGATTTCCGAATCCAAAAGCATCTCTAGTCTGCTGGGCATTTCAGAAGGAACTGTGTCTGTCCATGTTTTCATGTCTTACTTCCTATTGGGTGAAACCACAGCAAACACTTTAGGTCAGAGGAACAAGACTGTGGAGTGGAATGATGGCAGACCTTCCATGAGATCAAAGGACCATTTTGAGGGTATGTCTGCTTGTTTCTCAAACAGAGTGTATTTTTCTTATGAGAATATTTATGAGGTCTTCACTGGAAAGTGGTCCTTCTAGTTCATGTATAAGAAGATTCTGTCTACCACACTAGAGCTATGTGTCAGTCCATATTAGTGATACAAATCAAAATAATTATGATTTCATATTCTAGTGTCTGTTTTACACAATGCTGCACAGGTGGTATTATTAAACTGGGTTCATTAGCAATTGCTCCTTTCTAGTCTTTTCCTCACAAAGCAGAGTCACTCTCTCAAAGCTTAACATCCATGATGGTTTTTCACCTTTTTTGGGTGAGGGTTTCATTTGAGAAGCTGATGAAAAATATGAACTCTTTTATACAGAAAAGGCATATGTATGCACTTACACTCATAAGATGCCCAGTACCATGGCAGTGCCTTCACAACCTCACCAGTACCGCTGGCTGTACTAAGTCACTTCTTTGTGTGAGATTTTCATGCCTTGTCTTTGTTTTAGATACATAATCGAGGCCTAGTGAGAAGGCAAGTACATGCTTCTGCATATATATACACATATATATTTTCTTGTATTCTTTCTCAGTAACTAACCCGTTTCACACAGAACAGCAGGGTGGAGCCCACACCTGATAACATGCAGGAAGAAAGCTGTCATTTCTGGAGTATTTCCATGACCTGGGGGAACTGATGGAGAGCCAAAGTTTGGTTCTTGGCCAGTTTTTATCTGAACGGAACCTTGGGCTGAGCAGTGATTTTTCAGATGATAAAATAATGTTCAACTTATTTCTTTACTATCCCACACTGAAAAAATCCCCAGATTTGATTTTTCCAGGAGCCAAAGTTAGTGATGTCTCACTCTAAGTTGATGACTACTTCTTAGACCGGAGCAGTATAGAATTCCAACATTTACACTCACTAAAGAGTAATGAAGGAGCTGGAACTATGCACACAATTCAAGAGTCTCACCCACTCCCTCTGGAATCACTGTTCCCTTCCCAGGCCTGTATTGTGACCACTCTTGGACTCAGGCTCACTCCCTCCAACAGGGCTTGTTAATGTCATATTTCCTCCTAAGAGAGTAATCTCCTGTGATAAACAATAAGAGAGGGTCAGTGGCCATGTAGAGAAGTAGTAGCTAATTCATTATTAGAACTAATGCTGGGAGTTTACATTTGGTGGCATGGATATTTGGGGGAGGTGAGATTTCTGGCATGAAGTGAGTTCTCTTGCCAACTGTATCTGGAGAATCTGGATTCAGAGTGGGGAGGGGTTCTCACTGTTGATCAGATTGTTCTTTTTCTCATGCCAGTGCAAAGAAAAAATCTAAGAAATAGAAACATGGAATGATTTGGGGGTGATTCTTTTTTTCCTACTGTTTAAGAAAATGTATCAATGTTGCCTCCAAAACATAAAATAAGCCTCAAGTTCCTCCTCATTATTAAATATTTTTAAGATTCTCTTCATCTGTCTCATTTTACAGTAACATCAGAAAGTATTTCCATTCCATTTTTTAAATAGCAACACCACAATTCTGTGTCTCCACTTCCCTCTGATGACCCCCATCTCTACTTTGTGTCTTCTGGTCAAACAGCCATCACTCCTGCAACATACAAAAATGCAATAATTTTTCTTGTTCTAATCACTGTCTGTATCCATAACAGACTGTTTTTCAAAGGTGAGGTAATAAAACCTTGACTCGCTTCCCTTTCGTTCAGAAAAACATGTTCTGTGTCACGCAAGCCCCAGAGGTCTCTGTAAGCTGCCTGCCAGAAGTCCTCACCATTGTCACAGCTGAATGTCATAGACATTCCCTGTGTCTATCATCACATCAAGTGGACAGAACAATACCCTGGAAGCTGCAGACTCAAGACACACCCCCAGGGTTCTTTGTTATTTTCAAAAATAGTAAAATGGGAAAAAAGGCTGTGTGCAGTATACTTTATCAAGGAGGCAGGGATCTTAGAGAAGGAACTGGCAATATAATTGAGCAGGGGTCTCATACAGTTTATAAATTACTGAATCGTTTATGCGTTTAAATAAGCTTCAAAAAATGATAATCAGTTCAGAAAATTTGCATCTCCTAGGTTCCACTTCCCCCCGCTTCTCTCCTTTCTAACTACATCTACTCCTTTCCCTTAGTTTTTAACCTTATTGTCTAACCCAGCAATGAAAGCCTTGAGTTTTTTGAATTATTTCATTTTCCCAGGAGAGCCTTAATGCCATGCAGTAAATGTTTCCCAAATGCCTATTATCTTGTATTTCCCCCAAATAGAAGCTTTTAAGAAAATTAAGTGAAAAGGGAATTAAAAATGCTTTAAAACAGGAAAATTTGTTTAAGGCATTTAATATATAAGTATGTGGTCAAGAATATGACGTCAATTTTGTTAATTTCAGATAAATTGATAGATTTTTAAAATTTACTAGAGTATAAGTTAACAAAATCAGTTTTTATTTTATTATTTCAAGAGCCTCAAAAACTAGCTTTTAAGAAAGTAAGGCACTGGCCCTGCCCAGTGTGGCTCAGTTGGTTGGGCATCATCCCAAAAACCTAAAGGTCTCAGGTTTGATTCAGTCAGGGCACATACCTACACTGCAGGTTCAGCCTCTTGTCGAGGTGTGTATGAAAGGCAAGCAATCGATGTTTCTCTCTCACATGGATATTTCTCTCCCTCTCTTTACCCCTTCTCCTCTCTCAAAAATCAATGGGCATGTCCTCAGTGAGGATAAAAAGAGAAAAGAGAAAAAAAGAAAGAAAGGCACTGACTTTCAGATTGCATGTTCCTGGACATGTTCCTGGAAGTCTGACAGCTTGGTTCTCAATGTCAATGAAAGGCCTTCCAAACCTATAGAAAAATTTTATGAGTTTATTTGAGCTAAAATTTTGAGGATGTGCCCAGAAGCAAGATCTTGATGAAATGAAAAAAATGATCTTGAGAATGACAGTTTTCCAGCTTATTTTATACATTTAGAGCCAAAGAAGAAAGCATAAGGAAGGTACATGAAATCCATTGATGGCAGATTATGGAGGAGGGAGAAAGCAAGTGGGAAGGAATCTCTAGGATTGGTGAGTACAAGATAGTTAACAATTAACATTTACAGTACATAGAGATGGATGGTGTGTGGGGAACAGGATTACAATGAGTTTCCTGCTCTAGTGCCTATGGTGGTGCCCTGAGGGGTCTAGAAAAGAAAATTACCCTGACATTTCAAAGGTGTGTTATTCTAGAAGAGTAAGAACAGTGAACAGGCTCATTAAGGTAAAGACTGGCCTTTACTAAGGAGGCTGTAGGCCTGGAATGTGACAAACTGCCATGACCTGCCCAGGTAGGAATTTGCGATCAGACCATCTTGTAAGGTTACTTTTGGTCACTGAGCTTGTCAGTTTTATTATATGGCTCCTTTTCATCACATCTATTGCTGATTTTATTTAGGCTTCTCTGGATTCATTATAGGCTGTACAAATAGGATGAATTTATTTTTATGTCTGGTTTCCATTTTCTCCATCACATCAGTTCATAATTAATTTTGATGGAATTCCTAGCAATACAATTTCAGACATTTTTTATTGAATTTCTGCTAGTAGCATTATGTGACTTCTGCAAAAACTTCATTGATTGTCCCTTAAATGCTTTGGACATAAGCTATTTGTAAATAGTCCCAGGGACTAAAATCACCCATTTGTGTTTTTAGCATCAAGTGAAAGAGAAGTTGTCTTTTATTCAGAGTAGATTTTTGTTACTTGACCAATTTGAATTTCTCTTACATATTTTCCTTGGAAAGTGGATTCCCATGTAACAAGGACTATTGTAAATGTGCTAGGTATGAATGTCAAGAAGTAAAAAATAAATCAGTTAATTACCTTGAAAAAAATAGCCTATATCCTCAGCTGAAAAAGAAACATCTATGGGGAACCAAAGTGCTGAAAGAATCTTTCCGCCAATATGTGAGGTAATTTTCTTCAGCATTGTAGAGAACTAGTAGAACAATTTGCCTCTTTCTTTCTCCTCCCCATTCCATGCTTGAATTCTTGCCAAGGGGGTGGGATTTTCTCAGAATCAGAATGTGGGCTCAGTTCCACTCCCTGTTGTTTACTTTGCCCATTGTATCCTGAAGAGTTCCCAGAAAACTAAAATGTTAAGGCTAAGGGAATTCAGAAAAAAAAAGAAAAGGAGTGCTAAGGATCTAGCCTTGAGCATGCATGGCATCTGTATCCAGCTTCTGAACAGAGATTAAAAAAACTCCAACAACTATCTGAGGCTGAACCACCAGCATGATTCCAGGATCACTGGACCTCTTACAGTCCATAAGTTTAGTTCAATACAATTGCCCTATTGCTACAGGAAGTAAGTGGAGGGTAAGTGAAGTAAGATGTGTAGCCTTGAACAAAATTATTTGGATGAGAGGAGGGAAAGAGAGAAGTTCTTGCTACTTCACCTCCTCTTCAGGTCACAGGGTCGGAGAACACTGGCAAAGTTAATGTGGAAATACTAGTAACAACAACACTAAACACATTTGTTCATTTGTAGCTTCAAGGCACACAGCTTATTTGTAAAATCATCTAATCCAATACCAAATTTAACCTGTCTTTGGAGAGAAATGACTAAAAAAATCTTTCTTTTTAATTTTTTTTATTATTGTTCAATTACAGGTGTCCCCATTTTCCCCAATTACTCTCCCCTGCCCTATGCACCCCCACCTCCCACATTCAATCCTCCCCCTTTATTGTCTTTGTCCAAAAACATCTTTCAATGAAATATTTTTCCATATAGATCAAGCTAACTTTACTGCCCTCTCAAGAAAATGATGTACAGCCAACTTACTACAAGGAGTAAACCATGCTGAGGACCACAAATAAATGACTAAATTTAGGGACATTGAGGAAATAACTTTGTGTTAATTTAAAAATGAAACAGGGTTCTTCAGTGCATGGTTTGTGGAAATATAAGAAACAACTAATTTTATGAAGGAATTTGGACAAATATGGAAAAGTTGAAGGTGGTTTTCTCTAAAGCAGTCAACTGAAAATGTAACCAATGAGAATGATTCTGCAAACATGGGATTTATAATGCATTTTTAAATTATGTTAGAATAAAGGAACAGTGATATTTTAATAATTAGTGCACTCAAAAAGGTAAATGGCAATCAGGTAATAAAATTACCAGTGCATTTTTTCCACATTTTGTTATTGTTGTTCAAGTACACTTGTCTCCATTCCCCTCCACCACCACCACTCCCCCCTATCCCAGCCATCCTTACTTCCCACCCTTGATCTTATCCCTCTTTGGATTTGTCCATGTATCCTTTATACATATTCCTGAAAACCCTTCCCTCTTCCCCCCGCCATTATCACCTCCCACCTCCCCTCTGGTTACTGTCAGATTGTTCTTAATTTCAGTGTCTCTGGTTATATTTTACATGCTTGTTTTGTGGATTAGACTCCACTTATAGGTGAGATCATATGGAACTCGAGAGCATTATGCTAAGTGAAATAAGCCAGGCAGTGAAAGAGACATACCATATGATGTCACCTATAAGTGGAACCAGTGCATTTTTAGCACTACCTAGAGGTTTCTTAAGGGTCATTTGTCCTCTGACTCTCTATTCTGCTGTCTGAGCTTAGGGAGCATTCCTTGGCTTTCTCAGGTTCCTTGTAGGCATGACCACAAAGCCATCCAATTCCCTTTGCCCTGGTTCCTGGCTAACTCTGCCCACTGCAAACCTTGATTTGCTTTCTTAGCAACTGGATAAATTATTCTAATTTTCTTCCATGATTACCTTAAAAATTAATTCTTACATAGCATTTATCATATTGTATTATAGTCAATTCATTTTTAAAGTAATTTTATTGAAAAATACATTACATATATGAAAAATCATGCAGATTTATAGTATAGCTTAAGGAATTACAGGGAATAAGAAGTATAATTGGTAGGCATAAAATAGACAGGGAGAGGTTAAGAATAGTATAGGAAATAGAGAAACCAAAGAGCTTAGATGTACAACCCATGGACATGACCTAAGGAGGGGGGAATATTGGAGGGTGGGGGTGCAGGGCAGAGAGAGATAATGGGGAGAAAAAGTTGGGACAATTGTAATAGCATAATCAATAAAATATACCTTAAAAATAAAGAATAAACTTTTTAATAAAGTACCCACCATGAGACTTTACAAATCCCATTATCACATCCTGCTTTCATTCCAACCCACTTCAGAGATAATCATCATCCTGCATCTTTAACAATCCCCTTGCCTTTCTTTATAACATTATCATTTCAGTATACACCCCTAAATCATCTGTTCTACACATTGTATACTTTATGTATTCTTCAGTGACTGCTTCTTGTGCTCATGGTATATTTTTGAAATATCTCCTTGCACGTGCATGTAACTGAAGTTAATTCAGTTCACTGCTGGGCATCTTTCATGATAACTGTAACATAAGTTATTTATTCAGGTTTTCTGGCACAGGTGTTTGGTGCATTTCCAGGTTTTTAGTTAACAAGCAATGCTATTGTGAACATTTGTATGTATGCCTCCTGCTGTACATGTTCAAGTTTCCTTTGAGGAATATGTCTAGGAATTGAATTTCTGAGTCAAAGAGTTCAAATTTACTAGGCAAGTCCAGACTATTCTAACAGTTTTATCAGTTTACTCTCTCCCCAGCACAGGTGAATACCTCTATTGTTTCACATCTGTGTAAACAACCAATATTATCTGGCCTTTTAATTTTGCCAAGCTAGTAGATGTGATATTGTTTTAATCTGCATTTCTATGATTAATGAAGTAGGCATGTCTTCACATTTATGCAGGCCAGATCGGAGAACCCAGGAAAGAGACCCGCACACATGCAGAAACCTGGTTTATGACAGAAAAAGCATTGCAAATCAAAAAGGAAAAAATAAACTGCAATAATTGATTTTCCTTGTGAGATAAACAAACAATCAGATAGAATACCTACCTTACATCATGCATAAAATCTTAATTTCAAGTGGATTGAAGATATAAATATAAGAAAAAACTATAGATGGCCCTCGACTTATAAGGGTTCAACTTACAATTTTCAAATTCATGATGGTAAGAAATTTATATGCACTCAGTAGAAGCTGTGCTTTGAATTTTGAATGTTGATCTTTTATCCAAGCTATAGATATTAGATACACTTTTGATGCTGGGCATCTGCATCAAGTCACAGCTCCCCATTAACCCTAAGATCACAAGGGTTAACACTTGATACTATATAGTGTGTTCATTGTGATAGAAGATTTTATCCAACGGTGGGCTAAGTCAGATGTTCTGAACATATTTGAGTTCAGCTAGGACAAGTTATGATGTTTAGTAGGTTAGGTGAACTAAATACATTTTCAACTTATCAATATTTTTATTCACAATGGGCTTATCAGGGCATAACCCCACTGTAGGTTGAGAAACATCTGTATAAAACTTTTAGAAGAAAATTTAGAAGAATGACTTTATTATTACAGTATGAAAGGATTTCTATAATGGGACATGAGAATCATAAATATTATCAGAAAACTCTATAAATTCAACACATTGAAATGAAGTATACCCTTGACTCACTAAATGTTCTCTGTGCTCCCTCTATCTTGAGAATTACTTACAATTTTCTCAGTAGCAAAATTAATGATCAATTTTTATAATTGTTTGATAACTTAGGTTTTTCATATCCTTATTATTTTTTGATAAGTTGTTTGGTCATGTGCTACAAAAGCCTATGACTACTGAGTTTCTATCTATTTTTCCTCATAGTTCTGGTACTTTTAAATTTATAATTTTGTCATGTTATGTTTAATTGTGCATACATATTCTTCATTGTGGTCATAATGTTTACCACTATAAAATTCCCTTCTTTGCGTCATTTAATTCACTTTTCTTTTAATTCAGACTTGACTGAAATAAATATGACCATTATTAGTTTCATTTCATGGCATTTGCCTGGGCAGCCTTTGTTCTTTCTTTTTTGGTCAGCCTCTCTGAATGATTTTGTTGCTCTCTTCTTAAAGCAGTAGATTTACCTAATATATGTAACAGATATTTAAAAAAAAACAAACAAGTATTTTTTTTAGCTACTAAAACAGCACCCAGGATTCTTGAGAAAAATTCCTAGTTCATATTTCTTCCTTGTAAGGAATGAAGCAAAATGGCCCAGAGCCATCAAAAACATATTCACTATGTCCAAGAGGGACAGAGAAACAAGAGGTTACATGATTTTCCCACCAAAAAACATATGGAGGAAACTCTTTATAATAGTGTATGTATTTATTTTTTTTTTTTAGCAAATTTAACCATTCTTTTTCCTTTTAGGTACTGCAAAATAGAAAATGAAGTGTCAGACCGGCTCTGACTGGTGGGATGCACCTGTATTCTGAGTTCAGTTAGCCTTCCATGGCCTTTCCTTGCTTAAAAATATTTTTGAAGATAACAAGCCACATTCTTGTGAATCTGTTGCAATTGTGTCATTTAATTACTATTCTACCTGTTTTTGTCCTTCAGTCCATACTTTTCTCTTTAATAAATGCATCATCACCATCATCATAATCGTATTCTACAAAGGGACATTCATTCATTCATTTAAAAATATTTGTAGAGCTGTGCACTGTCAGATGCCGTCTATAAATTCTTCACACACTTATAGTCACTATTCTGTGTGTGTATTCTACTTAATAAAAAGTGTGTGTGTGTGTGTGTGTGTGTGTGTGTGTGTGTGTGTGTGTGTATTGCTTGACTTTGTTATTACAGCATGCAAAGAAAATGTATGGCTTCCACAGCTGGTTGGTGTGACTCACCTCCAGGCAAGTGAACCTCCTCTTACCTCTGGAGCAACTAGCACTTTTTCCTCTGGTAATTTACATCTTCCCGATTGTCAACCTGATTGTTCAAGTAAATACCCAGGGGCCTTGCCACTTTCCTCCTAAACAAGTCCCATAGCTTGTCTTTCCTCCCCAGCTGTAGTTCCATCTTGATCACCACAGGCCCCACCATGTCAATATGCACTGGGGTGATAGGGACACCTGTCAGCCCAAGTGCAGATTAACCCACCAGGATGTCTGCTTCCTCTATCCTCCACCTTTCTCTCTGAATCTGCACATTCAGTGCTAACACCTGTCCACACAGCGTCTCAACAAATGCTCAAATCCAGCATTGGAGGTCTGGTGTGTGCCCCCAGGGACAGGCTACCTCTACCTGTCTCCTTGCTACCCCAGCCTCCTACAGAGGAGATCAGAGCCTTGTTACCCCTTGCTGTCCTTGCAACAAATACAATAAAGCAAAATAATTATGAATTGTGTCCAATCACATGTTGCCTTCAGTTCAGCATTCAGCATTTATAAATGTTCTCATCTGCTATCAAATGGTAATCTGGTTCTTTTCTGCATAATGAGAATATCACAACAAATTTAGTGACTTCGCATGAAAACTTCTCAAATCAAAAAGCTTTTTGTTTGTATTTAGATACCACAATACCCTGTTTGATAAACCAGCTGTGCTAAGCTGGGTCTGCACAACTGAAATTACACTTAGGGAAGCCTGGACCTGGTTTATGATGAATATGAAAGAGAATGCAAATTAATTCCTAGAAAGTTCTGAGCCTTCCCAACTCAAGGGGTAATGTTTTCCAGAAGAGGTGGATAGAAACACTATGTACCATCTATATATTACTCCATTGCAGTTTTCCATGTATGAGAAGAACCAGGAATGTGTCCCAGCTCAAGATTAAATGGTGCTCAGGATTTTAAAATAATTAAAAATTAACAAGCCCAGTAACTTTGCACAAATAGAGGTTGGTGTAAAAATGTCTCCATTGGGTATTCAGTTCTGTAAGTTCCCTCTGTCCTTTCTCTAGAAGTTATGTAGGGCAAGATTTGAGCCCTACAACTGGTTTAGTAAATGAGGAGTGGAGAGAGTAAGCAACCCAGAATTACAACATTGGAGATCACTTTTGTTTCTTAAATGTAGACTTGATTTCGCTTTAATTATATTCATTTAAAGGTCAAGTTCATGAGGGATTTTACTTCAACAGTTAATGATACATGTGTATAAAATGCATATACCTGCATACACATAGAAAGAGTGACTCTCAAAAGAGGAACTGTATTTAGACATCAGTAGTGCTCACATAAGGAGTCACTAACAGTGAACCAACTAAGATAACCAGCTCTGTGCCCAAACCTGTCAACACCAATATTTCTCAATCCCTCACTATGTTCCTTAACTAACAAGGACTTTTTAGACTGCCCTTATCACAATTTAAATTAACACTTGTTTGCTGTTAATCCAGCAGGCTAACCCTTTAGTTTTCTACAGAAATAGAACATAAAATGTATTTCTTTAGAGACTGGTGAAAGGGCTTCTACCTCAATCCCTAGGCCTTACTCTTACTTTGGCAAATTTCCTTTAGTATCTGAACCTCTAGGACTAGTTTGGTTCTCTTAGCACGTGGGCGGGGTCCTGAGCCCCTGATAAGTTTTGTCCTCCATTATCTACTAACAGATGTTGTGTTATAATTCCAAGAGCCTGAATTTCTGAGCACCTCTATCCCTGAATTTCCCCATCACTGTAGTTTACTTGTCAGTAAGATCACTTATGACCTGGTCAACACATTTTCCAAAAAATTCTGTATGGATAGAAAACCTGAGAGTGATGTAAATCCTAGGAACAAAAAGATAAAAGGACACAACTCTCAGGTATCTGGGTGCCCTTATTGCCTTAATGCCCTGTTTTGTCTTTTAGCTAAAATCTTCAGTTCTTCTGAACATCTCTGTTCATCATTAAATATGAGTGTCTTTTTTCTGATCCAAATTATCTGTGTACCTCACCCCACTGTAGCAAAAAACCTATGCCCCAAAGAGCCTAAAATTAAAGGCCAGCCAGTATAATATATACTACCAAAAGCACAGGAACACTCAGAATCTTATATTGTTGATTTTCTACTTATTGATTCTTTCCTTGGCTTATTTTCAGAAGTACCACTTTCTTAAAAATAAATTTAAAATATTTTACTTAGCAAATCATCTTTCCTTTCTCCTCTCCTTTAAGACATTCTTCACTTAGCAACTTAGGCAACACCAAGCTTGTTCAAAAAGCCAAGGGCTTAGCTCTTTTAAATCTGAAACTCCCCTTTGGCTTAGAAGTGGAAAAACTTGTACCTTCTTATCCTCCACTGTTTTGTTTGTACAAGTTACTGCCTTGCTGGTTTTGATATTCATCAGGTATTTTAATTACTGAAAGTCATTCTTTCTACAAAAGCTCCACTTAGAAAAGCATGATGAGATCATCATGCTTTGAAGAACAGAACTTAATCCAACATAAAGTTCAGGTAACAGCCAATCATATAACTGCCCAATCCCATTTTTTAACCTGGTTATTGTTGCTAGTGTCTTGAGTTCACAGGCCCTTTCTCTACAACCAAACACATTAATTGAATGCAAATGTCACCAACCTATCTTTGCTCACTTTTCCTAGGAAATATGTTGGAAGGGAGGATACCCTGTGCTTCCACATTACTTGCAAGCTTCTTGAGGTCATTCATTGGTCCATTGTTAATTTTCAATTACAGTTTTCATTCACGTTATGGTATTACCATGCCAAATTTGGTTCAAAGCCCCAGAAGAAATGTTTTCAAAGTTTTTAAATCTCTCAGCCCACCATCTACCCAATTCACATGTGAAAAGTGTTTTCACAACTACATTATTACCAGGAATTAACTTCCTTCTACTGAAGATCCAAGTTGAATGAACTATATTCAATCACTATCCTTTCTCTAAGAAACGGAGTATCTATGAGGAAAGGCAGTCTGCAAGGCAAAGTCTTGGCTGCTGACTTCACAATGCAGGCTAGACCCAATCATATTTCCATGTATTCTGATGTGTCACCCCTAAAAAAGTCCTCAAAACAACATGGTTCTTTTATGATTATAACTTAATAAACATTCCCTAGAACACATTTATGGCTTCTGGACCTTCAAGATCTCACAATTTCCATGATCTGAAAACAGTGATGGAATGGATTTAATCATTTTGAGGACCAAGCAATAAACCCCATTTCCTCCTTTCATTCCTTGGGATTGCCCCATGAGTAATGTCTCTCTATAATGTTCAGTCCTTTCTTCTGATGATTACTTTTTCTGGACAATTCTCAGAGAGTACTACCTTATCAAGCTCTCAAGTGTCTTCCTTTCCTCTCATTGCTAAATCTTCATAGAATAGTCAAAATGCTCAAAGACTTTGTTTGTCATCTCATAGTAGCTTCTTCACTCCTTTTAATTTGGATTTCATAATCACCAGTTACCTAGAGTTTCCAAAATCATCTGAAGTTCTAAATACCAAAGGTGTTCTACTAAGTCATCAGGCTTTTACAACATTTGAAAATGTGAATTTACCTTTCTCCATGAAATTTCCCCCTGTTGGTTTCTCCGTTCTTCATTAAAAGGAGACATTTCCCAACATTTAGTGTTTACTCTTGTTCTTTTCTCATTCTATTGCAAGAGTCTTGGGTGGCGCCCTCTACTGGATGAAGTTCAAACTCTTTAGCCACCTTCTAAGCCTTTGCTTTACACCTCTACATGCAGGCTACACCCTGGTTACTCTTTTCACTTAGGGGTCCCAAAGGCACTGCCAAGCTTCCGTGCCTTTTGTCATCCTATTCTCTTTATTTAGCATATTCTCTCCACTTTCCCATTTTATCTAGGGAATGCATACTTACTGGTCCAGGTCCAGATTAAAATTCAAGTCCTCTCCATAATGTTCCCTGTGTTGTGTACCATCATATCATGAGCAGAGGCAACTGCTCCTCTTGGTATTACCACAGCTCTTTACAGACTGTGATCACCTTCAATGTTGACACTTCATTTTATCCAGGACCTGACTCAGTGCTTGAGATACAGTGGGTGTTACATGAGATCACCCATTTTGCAAATATTTATGAAGTGCTCACCCTACAGTGGGCACTGTTCTGAGTGTGGTCAACACAATAGTAGGAAAAGTAAACACAATCCTGGCATTTAAATAGCTTGTAGCTTCAGAAGAATTAAACAACCACTCTAAAGAAAAAAATATTTGAGAACTTCCTTCCAAGATGGAGGTGTAGGTAGATACACTTCACTTCCTCACAAAACTAGAAGAAGGTCAACAACTAATTTAAAAACAAAAAACAATCAAAACTGCCAAAAAATGAGCTGTATGGCTCAACATTCATCCAGGCTGGTAGGAGTGATGGCGACCAGCAGTCAGGATGGAGAGGAAGCATGGGAAGGCAGAGGCTGGTGGACCAGGTAGTCCCACATTCACATACAAATAAATCAGGAAGAACAACTGGGGAGTGAGACAGACCACACAACCCAGAGTTCCAGTGTGAGGAAATAAAGCTTCAAAACCTCTGGCTATAAAAACCTGTGGAGGTTTTGGTGGTGGGAGAAACTCCCATTCTCACAGGAGAATCTATTGGAGGGATCCATGAGATCCTAGACCATACACAACCTCATCCACCTGGGAATCAGCACCATAAAGGCACAATTTGCTTGTGTTAGTAGGGAAAGTGATGGAAAACAGGGAAAGAGCTGAGCAAACTACATTGTTCCTTCTCAGACCCATCCCCTAAATACAGTGCCACTTGCAGCAAAGTGGGTTGCCCCACCCTGGCTAATACCTAAGGCTTCACCCTTACAACATGACAGGTACGCTGAGACAAAGAAATATGGCCCAAATGAAAGAATACATCAAAACTCCAAAAAATTAACTAAGCTAAAAGGAGATAGCCAACCTATCTGATGTAGAGATCCAAGCCCTGGTAATCAAAATGCTCACAGAATTGATTGAGCTTGGTCACAAAATGAAGAAAGAAATGAAAGCTATAAAAAGTGAAATAAAGAAAAATATACAGGGAACCAACAGTGAAGGGAAGGAAACCAGGACTCAAATCAATGATTTGGAACAGAGGAACAAATAAACATTCAACTGGAACATAATGAACAAACAAGAATTCAAAAAAATGAGGAGAGGGTTAGGAACCTCTGGGACAACTTTAAGTACTCCAATATCTGAATCATAGGGGTACCAGAAGGAGAAGAGGAAGAGCAAGAAATTGAAAACTTATTTGAAAACATAATGAAGGAGAACTTCCCCAGTCTGGCAAGGGAAATAGACATGCAAGTCCAAGAAGGGCAGAGAGTCCTGAAGAAGTTGGACCACAGGAGGAACATGACAAGACACATCATAATTAAATTAACCAAGGTTAAAGATAAGGAGAGAACCTTAAAAGCAGCAAGTGAAAAGGAGAGAATTACCTTCAAAAGATTTTCCATAAGACTAATAAGACTCTCAGCTGATTTTTCAAGAGAAAACTTATAGGCAAGAAGGGGCTGGAAACAAGTTTTCAAAGTCATGAAAAACGAGGACCTACATCCAAGATTGCTCTATCCAGAAAAGCTTTCATTTATAATGGAAGGGCAGATAAAGTGCTTCCCAGATAAGGTAAAATTAAAGGAGATCATCATCACCAAGCCTTTATTATCAAAGAAAAAGGAGATTAAAGCTATGAACATTAAAATGACAACAAACTCACAGCTATCAACAACTGAATCTAAAAAACAAAAAACAAATCTAGCAAACTACTAGACCAGGAATACAATCACAGAAATGGAGATCACATGGAGGCTTATTAGTGGGGAGGGGGAGTGGGGAGAATGGGGGAAAAGATACAGGGAATAAGAAGCATAAATGGTAGGTACAAAATAGACAAGGGGAGGTTAAGAATAGTATAGGAAATGGAGAAGACAAAGAACTCATAGGTATAACCCATGGACATGAACTAAGGTGGGGGGGATGCTGGAGGGACAGGGTGCAGGACAGGTGGGGAGAAAAAAATGGGACAACTATAATAGTATAATCAATAAAATATACTTAAAAAAGAAACACGTGTTTCTTTAGCTTCATTGCATTTCCTATGCCTTGTATACTTTTTATTAATCCAAGGGAGTTATTTCTTATATCTGAAGTTGCTAGTTTCCTGAAATACTAATTAATGCATAATTATCTAGTAATGTTTAGATGTCAATAGAAAAAAAATAACATTATAGTAATGTGATGCCTAAAGCTTACCAGTTTTTTAAACAAAGGGATAGAGCTGAGGAAGCAACAGAGAAATATGGCAGATGTATTACTATTAAGGTGCATGTGTATATGTGTGTGTAAGCATTTTTCTGAGGCAGTTGGACAGATGTTACTGAAAGGGAAAAAGGAATGTATTAGAAGAGGCTGAAGAGGCATGATGCTGAGAAAAATAGGGTGGTGAATAGTAGTTTAGTCCACAATCTGCTGCTATATCTTTTCGTAACTTTCCTGATGGTCCCAGAAATCACTGGTTTTGTGTTCAACATCTGACAACATTACTAAGTTTTCTAGCAGCTGACTGGGTTCTTCCAGGCACTAGTTAGGTCAAAGATTGCTTTATTAGGCAAACTGATCAAAAGCCATCCATTCCATTTTATTGAAAATGAGCTCAGCATTAATTCATTTAGAAAAAGGGAGGAGTAAGCAAATGTCAGGGGTACTTCAGATTCATTGTAATAGATGTAATATTAAAATTTCCATAGAATTTTCCTTTAGGAACAAGGAAATAACATATGTTATGAAGATGTAATCTACTCACCATTTATCTAAGCTAAAACATCCAAATGACTATACTAAATCCATACTGTCATAAAGACTGAGCTAAATCATGAAGGCAGATGGTGGATTATATATGCCAACCTATAATTAGACTTAGAGTCATAGAAACCAACCTGTCGACATGCCCAGGCATGACAGGAAGACTCAAGTAACACTTTCTCAGTGATTCTTTCTCTCACACAAATTGGAAGTTTCTCAGAACACAACCAGCATGTCTGTTCTTATTGACTGCTAATGAGAACTCTTAATTAAGAACCAGCCAGAACCTCTTTGCTCTCCTTTCCTGGTCCCCATGGTTCCTTCCATTGGGTCAGATCACCTCCTAGCATGACAAATAATGTTGGTAACATTTCCTGATCAACATCCCAGTTAATTCTCTTCCAAGAAACCCAAATGCTAGGCCCTCTGTCATCCTTCCAACTTCACTGCATCCCACAGCTGAGGTTTCTTTGCTGTAGACACAATTTCTAGGAACACAGAAATCAGAAAAAAGAAGTGTGATATGGAAAGGAAATGAAGGATAACCATAAATATAAAAATACTAATATTTCACAATAAGATTGAATAGGAGACCCAAAAAGTGATTTCAAATGAGAAAAAGTTGAGTGTTAATACTGTTTGAGTCTTTTGGATATGCCATATACTATACTAAACAATTCACATCTATTGTCTCATTTAATCCTCAAGTCAACCACCTATAAAGTAGGTACTATTATCATTCACATTGTAGAGCAATAGAAAAGATCCAGAGAAGTCAAGGAACTTCAGGACATATAGCTAGTTAGTGAAGGAGCAGATACTTGAGTCCAGCTCTAGATGAGGCCAAAGATTTGGTTTTTAACAGTTTTGAGTACTGCTGTCATTAA
This sequence comes from Trachops cirrhosus, assembly GCA_028533065.1. Taxonomy (NCBI): domain Eukaryota; kingdom Metazoa; phylum Chordata; class Mammalia; order Chiroptera; family Phyllostomidae; genus Trachops; species Trachops cirrhosus. The sequence continues at coordinate 67,007,618 of CM052544.1, forward strand.
TTCTAAAATTAGCAATATTTCTGTAATTATTAATTATCCTGTAGTTTTCTAAGTGTGAAATAATATTTAAGATAATTTTAACTCCTCCCAGTAATATGTGAACCTCTAATATTTTTCTTTTCTTAAATACATTGGTTGATATTTTAGTCCAACATTAAACTGTAATGTGACAGTGGACATTGTTTAAATTTTCCTGACATCAACAGAATGAAGCTTGAGTTTTCCAAAAACACCTTTGGTATCAATGTTATATTTCCTTCAAAAAAATGTACTTAGGGACTTTCCTTTTTTATGATCTGAAACAATTTAAATAACATTGGAATTACAAGTTTTCTAAAGGTTTTATAGAATTCCCCTGGGAAAATCTTTAAAGGAACAAAAGCAACTTTATGACTACTTTTTCCATTTCTTCTTTGGAACTCTATCTGCCTAGATTTTTTTTTTTACCTTTTGGCTAAATTTTGGTAAGTTACATTCCTCAAAGCAATATTCTTTATTTTATGCAAGTTTTTCAAAGTTATTTCCATAGAATTAAACCAAATAAAAATAAAACAAAAACTTCTTATGAATCTTTTTATTTCCTCTTTTTATGTGAGTGTACCTTAACATTTGTGGTCTGAGAATTTTGTAAGCTCATTTCCACAACCTAAAAGGTTAACTTATCTCTATTTTTATTTCCAGTTTTTGAAAAAAAATTCCATTAAAGTATTAAGCTCCTGGGCTTCATTTAATTCTTGCCACAACACTCTGAATAACAGATTTATTCAAATAACAATTCTATCCTCTTTTGAATAGTAAAGCTTACTTTGACTGGATTTAAATGAAATTCTTTCCTAGGTGAACATCTGGTGATTATGTACTGAATATTTTAACTGTTCAAATAAGGTCTCAAGCTCTTCCCAATCTTACTAACATATCATAATGTATGTTATGACATAGCTCATGCCATAAATAACACTTTAAGAACATGTAAAAGATTCTATTTATTTTGAAAGACCACAATAAGTATTCATGAAATAGCTTACAAGTTATTTGCTAGAATGGAGGGTCTTAGTATAATAATTAAACAGTCCATGGAATTTAATATTAATCACTCAGATTTATGATTCACAGTGTTTAACTCATATACTTTAATAAACACATTTTTTACTTTTCTACTTGGCTTGTTTTTCTTGGGAGACAAACAACTTACTTGGGATATTCATTTTAATTTATGTAAGGGAGAAGAACATGTGTTTCTAACTTTCAGAACATAGAGGTAACATGAGTTATGCTTTCTTCATGAGTCTCATAGACCTTGGCTATTTGTTTTCAAAAATATTGTAACAAGTGAGAAAAGGGACCCTGGGAGGGTTACTGTCTCTCTCTCTCTCTCTGGGCCCCATAGTAACTAACAACTGAGTCTACAGCCCAGGTTTCTCAATTCCTTCCCTTTCAGACTTTATAGTTCAGCAGCAGAGACAAGTATGTGAGGTGAATGCAAAGAAGTCCATGATAGTAAAAATAGTAATGAAAGGCCAGAGATGATGAAAATGGAGAACACGGTAATTTCAGGCTGAGGACACTTTGAAGACCTTGTGAGGTAGGTCAGACCTGAACAGGGCCTCGCAGGAGAATGGAGAGCTCCCAGCAGAGCAAAGACCCCAGGGCAGGGCACACCGGAGCAAAGGGCTATCCAGAAACCGGAGAACATATGCTAAGTTAACTCCACTAAGTGCAGCCCTATCTATTCCCATTTCCTCAGCCAGAGCTCTCTGGATCATTAAATTACTCTGAAAAGATATTAAGACAGTTACATTAAAAGTGTAAGGCAACACTGAAACTCAAAAGAGGCAAAGGTAGGGAAACTGGAAAAAAGAATGGCATTTCACAGACTTCTCAAATGTTACAAATACTGAAGTCTGTCCCCAGTATTTGTTCTCCCTTATTTCATGGTAATTGAAATAAAGTACCAAACTGGAAACCTCCATATTTTTTGCTGGACAAATGGCTTTAGAAATTAAAATTGCATTTCGAGTCTTCTTTGTTGTTTGTGGTCATATGACTATAATTGTGTTTTGGCCAATGAGATGAAAGTGGAAGTTTTCTCGGACAGCTTGTCCCTGCTGTTAATGAAGAAGCTCTGGCACCTGTTTCCACCCTCACTCTCTCCCTCCCTCCACTGCCTGGACACAGACATGAGGGCTGTACTTCAGGAGGAGGGTGACACAAGGGAAGGTGGCCCGCTGACTCAGGATAGTGGGGTCCCTGAGCACAAACCACGGGTCAGAGGTGCACATCAACACTGCATTGTGCACTCCTGGACTCTGTAACATGCCATGAAACCCAGTCTCCAAAAACATGGGGGAAAGCCAAGATATGATGCAATTTTGTAAAAGGTTTATGTAAAGCCATGGTTTATGTAAAGGTTTATGTAAAAACAGGCCCAAAAATGGCTGACAGTAACCAGGAAGAGTTCTAGCATGTTCCTAATCTGTGGGGTTGAGGCCAGAAGTTCAGTTGTCATCCCTGTGGTCTTAATGCACCAGGCTATCATCTAAAAGATTCTAACATTTCTCAGTACGTAATGTCACAAGCTATGCTTGCCTACAGGAGCTGAAAAGGGTTCCCTACTGAAACTGTGGTGGGCTCAGTGCAAATACCAAGGTGGAGATGGGACATCATGAGCAAAGGGGCTGAGTGAAACACAAGAATGACTAGGCACCTGAAAGAACTTAATCACTATTGCTTCAGCCTATGAAGTTAGAATGCAAGCTCACCTTTCTCCATTCTTTGATCAAAGAATAAAGTTTCTGCTCTGCCTTATCAAACTCAGCCTCATTCTACTGTCTCCAGGCACTGGGCAAGAGAACCTTGATTTGGGGATGTAATTCTGTTCTGGATGATCACAGGCCTGACTTATTGTATTAATTTCCATAACATTCTGGGGACTTAAAGCAGAACCTCCCTAATAGCTAAGACAAATGCCCCAGAACTATCAAAATACCTATAAGTAATTTTAATCAAGCCTTCTCCATACTACCCTCAGAAAACATCTCTTTCCGAAGTGATCTTGTATATGCATAATACACCTGTGAGAGAAGTTGCTCTGGGATATAGGTGTAAAAGCTGACTAGTGTATTTGATTGAGTCAATCATTCCAACCTAGCATCCACTGACTGAATGTGAGCAGTGGAGATTCTGCCATGTGCAGTCTCAGAGAGTGTCAATACTTAGACGGCGATGGAATTTTCCACCGCTTCTTAATCAGTACGGATCTGTCCAGCTCTTACTGTTGGACATTGTTTTCTGTTTCCTGAATGTATCAGAGATCTCTATCATTTATATTGATTTCCGTTGTTCACCTAAAATATTTTGACAAAAAATAATCCACATTTAAAAGCTCTCTTCCTTACAAGCCCCTATTGTTATTTCTCGGGTTGACAGAAAAAGGAAGCTTTCTGGCATATTTCAGGATATCCGTTCTTCTCTTAGTTTCTTGTTCTTGCATGTGGAAGGCAGCCTCCTAGCTTAGTGTTATTGGTATAAATCAAATTTGGCCACCAATTCACAATGAATTGAGATATTTTCTTATTGCTCCTTTAAGCCACACAATCCTATTTTTTGCCTTGTAGTCACTACCTGCAGTATTTTTCTGCTTTTATCTCACACACTAATGACACTGTACATTTCTCATTTCAATAACTTACTTGCCTTACTTGGCACTAATTTTTTGTCCTGCTTCACTCTGTGTCATTGCTAGTGGAATGCAAAATGGTGCAGCCACTGGGGAAAACAATTTAGCAGTTTTTCAGGAAGTTAACTAGAGAGTTACCATATGATCCAGAAATTCCACTCCTAGGTATTACCCCAGAGAAATGAAAACATGTCCACAGAAACCTGTATACGAATGTTTATAGCAACACTACTCATAATAGCCAAAATGTGGAACAACTAAAATTCTCATCAGCTGGTGAAGGAATAAACAGATGTGGTATATTCATACAGTGGAATATTATTCAGCCATACAAAGAAAAAAGTCCTGACACATTCACAACACAGATGAACATAGAAAACACTATGCTAAGTGAGAGAATCCAGACACAAAATATCCAGACACATATATTGTGATTCTATTTTTATGAAGTGTCCAAAATAGGCAAATCTATAGAGACAGAGACAGAAAGTAAATGAGCGGTTGCCAGGGGCTTGAGGAGAAAGAAGAATGGGATCTAATGGGAACAAATTCCTTTTGAGGGTTATGATAATGTTCTCCTATTAGATAGTGGTGATGGTTATACCACTTTGTGAATGTATTAAAAATCACTGAGTTGTAAATTTAAAAAATTATATATATACTTGCTATCTCACTAACTAGAGACATTTGATCTGAGAAGGTCTGAGATGAGTGATTGGAACAAAACAATCTGATAGATATGGCATCATGTCAACCCAAGCAGATCATAAAAGGAAATATTCCCAGGTCCGGTTCCCTTTCTTCTCAAGCCCTATTCTTCCTGGAGCCACAATGGAAACGTGTGTGACAATTGTGGCAGGGCACGTAACAATCACTCTTTATACCCTGATCTGTCACTGGAGTAGAAAAATTCAAGGCAATCCCTCCCAGCTGGTCAGTGACAGTTACAGAAAGTGACCAGAAAGGTATTTGTCTAATGAGTAATAAAGAACTAAGGTTCATACAACATGTCAGCCTGGGGACATTGCATTCCCGAACATGTACCCAAATGATAGCTTGCTGGACAACAGTCAAACCATGCCCTGTGCATCCCTCTTGTTCCCTTATAGCTGGGCCCCTGGAACAGACTTGAGCACATGCCTTTCAGGTCTATTCTTTGAGGTTATAAGACAAGAGACCTTCTTCCTTTCATCTCTGTCCTACTGGGTAAGTGACATTAGTCCAGAAAGCACTAGGCTGCCTTTGGGAGCCATAGTGTATTGCTTTGCATCAAACAGACCTACTGGCTTTACAAAGAGAAAGTGCAGACTTGTGCTGAGGACTGGGGACCAGCAGGCAGGTGGCTACACAGAATGTGGAGCTGCCTCCACTGCCAGGAGATGGCAATGTCTCACCCCTACAAGTGGGATGTCTGGATCTGATCCACCACCTGTGTCATCTTCCTTGCCACCACTCCCCCTGAGCCACCGCCTGGGAATCTTCATAGTCCACCTGCTATTTGCTCCAGATTCTGCAATCTATGGTGACACTGAGCCCTTTCTATTGAGTCAGTGAAGTCCGAGTGACCTCATTTCTCATCCCAGTCTATATAGATCTAGGGCAGAGATGGGTAATTTCCATTTGCATTCCACAGCTTGGGAGCTATACCTGGCCACCTGTCCACCTGGTCCTTGAGACAAGCTGTCTTCGTTCTTCCTCCTTAGGAAACTTCTATTATTAACCTCAAGTCTCCCCTTTATAAAATGAGAATAATAATACCTGATTCAGTTATCATTTGGATTAAATGGAGACAATTACTGCAGCAGATCTAACCCAGGGCTGGCTCATTGTCTATTTACAGTAAATGGTGCCATTATTCTTGATGGTCTTGTTTGTATTTTTAACTAGAGTCCTGGATAGAAAGGCAAACCAGTTCACTGAAAATTAATTCTTGAAATAATCAACTTTCAGAATTACCGAAATTGACAAGTTGAAGTTTTAATTAAAAAATAATTTGATTTTCTACTATCTATAATAAAATGTATTCTTTTGTACATTGGCATGGGCTTTGGGATCTGGAATCAACATGTCTTGGGATTGTCTGAAGTCATGTACTATTTGTGAGACCTTGCAAAATTCATGTAATTTCCCCAAAAGTAAGCATCTGAAACACAGAGATAATGATACCAACTTCATAGAGTAGCTGAGAAGAGTGGTGAGATCTGATATGTAAAAATGCTAGATATGTAAATAGCTGCTGCTTAGTAATAATGGCAGCAAGCCCCTTGTTCATGAAAATCCCTTGTTGGAAAGACTTTCCTGTTTACCCTGCATATATCTGTTCTACCACACTTCCTTCAAGAAACCTGATGTTTTCCAGCCAAGAAGTGAAACGCTAGACTTAGTTCCACACGGCTATATATGCTTGAGTGCTTGTGGTTTGCAACTTATCTAAGTCATTGGAACTTACATATTTTACTTTTTAACTCACATCCAGTTAAGATTAGGCTTGTTTCACTCATTAGAACAAAATTTCCTTACTTATTTTGATAACTTCATGAAAACTGACTTATGTTCCATAATTGTTCCCATTTTACTGAAATTTTATCATTTATAAAATTATTTGAAAAGAGCAAATTATCATGGTTGTCAGCAAGTAAAAAATATGGCTGCCAAATGCCCAGCCATCTGACTCTTTAAGGTAATTAATTGCATTTCTGGAACATACAGTGCTAGTGATCAGCTCTTTTTATGAAACCATTATGAATGTAATAGCTAGTCTTATAGGAGTTTCTAAAGACATGTTCTCTGAAAATTCCCTGAATTTTGTTTCTCTTGTGTGTTTTCAACCTTTTAAGTGGCACTTAACAACCATCTAACCTGGAAATAGGGGACCTCTTGAGAAAGCTCATTGATCTATATTGCATCTGGGCCAGATTTCTCAATGTAATATCACACCCCAGCCCCTGATACACCCACAGTATAGTGTGTTGAGTAATGTGTGGAAAGGCTGTGGTCACTACAGATTTCTCTCTAAGGGTTTACACACACATTACAAGAAATATCTCAGCATTAAACACACCTCCATGGAGTCTAGAAACTAGTCAAATTGTTGGGAAGTTTTACTTAGAAAATGACGGAATCAGAGTGCAGTTTTTCCAAATACAGAGGAGTTAGAAATAGTTGTCTTGAGATCCATGTGTAAACTGTTTAGAGAGAAGCCTTTTCTTGGGGCAGAAGAAATAAGAGAGAGAAAGAGAACCCTCCCACCCATGAGCAAAGTTTTCACACTCATACTTTGGTGCCATGCATTTCTCTGTGCTCACACTCTTTCCCGTTGTTTTCTGCATTATCCTTGATGGAGTAATGTTCTTCCTCAGCTTGAACATAAATCCATGCAGAAGGAAAATGAGCTGTAGAAGAATCAGTCTTAGGCTGCTTGAAGCACTCTAGTTTCCCAGAGTAAAAGGAATGTCATTTTCTACATATTAATCTTTTGAGATTATGTCTACCTAACTGGTTTCCAGATGGACTTGAACTAGTTGGTTAGCATATAATGGTATAATTAACATTTTCCTAAGGGAAAGTAAAGGTACATTGAAGTTAAGTTTGCTGACCTCCAAACACTCATAACAATCATTCCCATGTAGAAGTTCAGACGTATGCGATAATAATGGCAAACATTTAGAGTTTTGTCTTTTCCCTTTTTTTGGAATGAACTAATAACAGAAAGATAATAAAATAACCTATTGGAAAATTCAACAGCACTTACTGAATATTGATGTTATTCTTGAGGTAGGTAACACTTCCTATCCAGTAACCCGAAACTGCTTGCTGTTAGTTATTACAGCATAAATACGTAATATTGTTTTGTTAACCTCATAGATTACAAAGGCATTTTTTATTTAAAGATGTAAAGATGACAATTCATAAGGGACACTGGTAGGCCATACTGTATGTTTTTGGTTGTTGTTAAGACAAAACTTCCCACTTCAGACTTGCATAAGGTCACCAGGGGACCAGGAGTAGAGGAAGAACCCCAGGTTTTGGTGAATGAATGCTCATCCTCAGTGCCCTTCCCACTCATCCCATAAGTTATGTGACATATTTCCTGATAGTTGAATTGATAGCTAAATAAGCTATAGCTCCTGAAGCCTAGGGAAGCTAAGGGACTCCTTAGCATACATTGCACAGAACCAAAAGTATATTATGCTGTCACTTTGCATACCTTGAAAGGGAATAATAGAGTCAGGATACAGATAAATGAGCATTTAAAAATACGCATTATCTCTTATATTATTTGCTTAGTTTTCATTGCATGTTGACCCCCCTGTGTTACTGCAGGCGTGTGAGGTCTGTGCCTAGAGGCAACAAGGAGCTTTGTGAGCAGTTGTGCAGTGTCAGCAGTGAGGGCGGGTTGCCCTAGCTTCTGGCTGGGCAGGCAGCAGGGGTGTTGTCAGGGAAGGCAGTAGGGTGCAGTCAGAACATGCTCAGCTCGGGATCAGGCCATTTCTCAGTCTTGCTTATTGGCCCACAAAACAACTTTTGGCTGCCATGGGACAAACACATGTCCTGTTGGCTGGCCTGTGCCTGCTGGCCAGAATTCTCTATTCACCATCCGACCTGGTCAGCAACACACCAACTTTACCATCTAACATGTGGGCCCCAAACACCTCAGCACATTCCAGGAGGAAAAGAACAAGTTTAAAAGATCATAAAGGACTGGTGTGTATAGCTCCCAAGCCCATCAAAAACTGCTAAAAGCTGTAGTATTTGCACACAATCAGGGAGAGAGGGAGAGAAACAGCAAATTACCTTCCCTTAAAATAAGAGGGAAAATGTTTGTGGTGTTGCAAAGATATTGAGAAAGCAGTCAACCTCTTGGAAGCTGATATTTTTTGAAAGAGAAAATTTCCTAATGCAAACTGTTACTAATAGCAGTGAATTTCCTCATGGCTCCCCGGGCCTTCTTGTTGTGGTAAGGCCTGGAGCGTTCTCAGAAACATCAGCTTGCCAAAGAATACTGTAATATCCCCTGTCCAGATTTTCCCAACTCTCTCCAGACTTCAGAAAGAAAAGGATGAAGCTTTTTTCATCCATTACCAGCTACGTAAGAGAAAGGTTTATTTGAGCCAGTCATGTCTTCCCCCCTATTTTATCAAGAGAATTATAACCCAATGCAGATACAACTCTCAGCATTGATGTCTTGCATGAAGTAACCCAGAGGAACACTAACCTGAGTCCAAATTAAAAATAAGCCTTTTCACAATGAAGTGATTGTACCTAAAGAGTGTCCCTTCCACACAGTATTTAGACTTTCCCCCAAGTCCTACTTCTCTGACTTTCTGAGCCAGCTGTCAGCCTGTCAGCTCCATGCACTGGGCCTGTACCTTTGGTCCCCTCGCTTAGAGGACCATTCCCTCCATTCCACCAGAGTTTCTCAGAAGAAGGACAGGGAGAGTAGTTACACAGTCTTGTGTGAGCTGAAGAACTTCATAGGTGGCCACCTGTCCCTATGCTTCTACCCCTTGCCTCCTCCTGTGACTCTTCCCAAACTGGCAGCTTCCCCAATGATATGCAGACATTTAACTGTAATGTTGCTGCTCCTATTCAGCAACTATTTCAGATAATTGTTAGTTATAAATAAAAAAAAGATACTGATTTGTAAGCAAGGAGCTGAAATGCAAATTTTAATACAATCTTAACTTACTGAAACTGGTTTGTTTGTTTTTTTTTAAAGATTTTATTTATCTATTCTTTTTAGATAGTGGGGAAAGGGAGGGAGAAAGAGAGGAAGAGAAACATAGTGTGTGTGGTTGCCTCTTGCACACTGCACCCCCTCCCTGGGGACCTGGCCTGCAACCCAGGCACATGCCTTGACTGGGAATCGAACCAGCAACCTTTTGGTTTGCAGGCCAGCACTCAGTCTACTGAACCACATTATCCAGGGCTTACTGAAACTGTTTGATTTGCAAAATTATATATTGGTGATTCCTGAATGTTATAATCAGCCAAAGTCCCAATTCTGTCCTCATCATTACTAGATACTGACTTTGACTTTCATGGAAACTCCCACAGTCTCTGCCTCTTCATGTGTGAAGTGAGAATAATTCAAAAATTAAATGGGGTAATCTATATAAAGATCTTATGTTCCTGGCACATAATAACTTTTAAATAAATGTTAGCTGTTATCATTAAATTTCAAACCTATAACACCTCCCTACCAGAGATATATTTCAGGGCCAAAAAAAATGACTAACAGTGACAAAATCCTCAATGAGTTTTGGAAAACTAAGAATAAAATGAAGAAATAAAATCTACAAATAAATGTGTTAAATAGCGTATGATAGAAGCAGTACCTTTCTATGAAAGGTCTTCAGACTTTATGTTTGGATGTAAATAGGTTCTTCTAGAGATCCCAGTGTCTGTGGAAGGTGTTTCCACACCAATAAACTATTCTCAGACACCAGCAATGTGCACTTATGTAAAGTGGAAATTTGGACACAGACAGGGACACTTAGAAAACACTAAGTGAATATTTTATACAATCACAAGGTAAGATTAACTGTCCAAACATTATTTATAGCCTTACAATATTTGACCCTTTGTTTATCTCTTAATAATTACTGACTCCCCAATTCAGGGAGAGAGTAGGAGCCTCACTTCAGCTGGCACTAGCTTTAAACTGCAAACCTAACTCCTGTCAGTTTGATATTATAAATGTATTCTTCCTTTGGATGAAGGCAATGCACAAATACAGGTGGCTGCCCCAATCACCACGTGAATTTAGAATAAACTATGATATGCTGTTCACTCCTCTTCCTTTGAGGAGTAGTTACTGTCTTTGTTTTTAGTTCATTAAATCTTATTTATTAGAACTCATGATCATTTAGGCTTTTTTATCTTTCAAAATCATTGAAAAGAAGCTTTTTAAACAAATGAATATATAATGTTTCAGAGAGAATGTATAATAAAGTTTCAACTCTATATACATTTCAAACTGTATATACTTCCGGACACTTTCACATTTTCTCTTAGAATGATTTATTCAATAATGATAATACCTTGTAAACTTTTACAAAGTGCTGTAATATATTTGACTTTACTGAATTTATTTTAAATAGTTGAAAATATAGTTATAAATACATCATCTATTCATTGAAGCAGTGACATTAATAATTCTTTAAGGAAATTACAAAGGAATACTATAATACTACAGTTATACCTTGGTACTTGTTGGCTTCAGAAATCATCAAACCCTGTATTTGCATTTTTTTCTTTTTCGTTTTTTGTATTTTTTAATTTATTTTTTAATCATTATTCAAGTACAGTTTCTATCCTTTACTCCCATTTCAGCCAACCCACCCTTCCCCCCTCCTCCCTCCCATTTCCAACCCCCTAGTTTTTGTCCATGTGTCCTTTATATTTGTTCCTATAAACCCTTCCCATTCTTCCCTGAAGTTCCCCTGATATTCCCTCCCCTCTCCCCTCAAGTCACTGTCTACCTGTCCTCTATTTCAGTGTCTTAGGCTATATTTTGCTTGTTTCTTTGTTTTGTTGTTTAGGTTCCTGTTAAAGGCAAGATCATATGGTATTTGTCTTTCATTGCCTGGCTTATTTCACTTAGCATAATGCTTTCCAGCTCCATCCATGCTGTTGCAAAGGGTAGGAGCTCCTTCTTTCTTTCTGCTGCATAGAATTCCATTGTGTAAATGTACCATAGTTTTTTGATCCATTCATTTACTCATGGGCACTTAAGTTGCTTCGAACACTTGGCTATTGTAAATTGTGCTCCCATGAACATTGAGATGCATAGGTTCTTTTGAATTGGTGTTTCAGGGTTCTTAGGATATAATCCCGGCAGTGGAATTGCTGGGTCAAAAGGCAGATCCATTTTTAGTTTTCTGAGGAAGTTCCTTACTGTTTTCTATAGTAGTTGTACCAATCTGCATTCCCAACAACAGTGTACTAGGGTCCCTTTTTCTCCACAACCTCTCCAACACTTGTGGTGTGTTGTTTTATTTATGATGGCCATTCTGACTGGTATGAAGTGGTATCTCATTGTGGTTTTAATTTGCATCTCTCTGGTAGCTAGTGATACTGAGCATCTTTTCATGTGTCTCTGGATCCTCTGTATGTCCTCCTTGGAGAAGTATCTGTTCAAGTCCTTTGCCCATTTTT
>CM052544.1:67019953-67062551 GCA_028533065.1 Trachops cirrhosus
CTCCACTAAAGAAACACTATGTCTCCTTGCTCAACTCAAAGACAGGGCTCGTGACCACATTTCCATTACTGCAGTGCTAACACCTGAGGCTCTTTCTAGGCTCACCTCAGCAAGACTGGTTTTGGGAAGAATAAGCTGATAGGCAATCTGTGATGAGTCCCATCTTAATAAGTTAATTTACTCAAAAAAATTTACTCTCACTATAATCCTGTAATGGATATTTTTCATCCTGTTTTTTTTGTTTACTTATTATTTTGTTTTTTTGAAATTTATTTATTTTTTATTTATTTTTAGAGAGAGGGGAAGGGAGGGGGAAAGAGAGGGAGAGAAACATTAATGTGTGGTTGCCTCTTGCGTATCCCCAGCTGGACACCTGGCCCACAACCCAGGCATGTGCCCTGACTGGGAATCAAACCAGATATGCTTTGTTTTGGAGGCCCGTGCTCAATCCATGTTTACTTCTTATTTTAACTTACTTTATTTTATATGAGAAAATTGACATTAAAGTAAATTGAATAACTTCTAAAATAAGAGAGCTAGTTTACAGTGGGGTTAGTATTCTAATCATTCTCAAAACTACCCCCCTCCAATGACTATTAAAACAGCCTTATTGTTTAAGCTCTCTTACATTGGAGCTTATGTCATTTGCAAAGGTAAGAGTATTAAGTGTGGCAGAGATAACTAACTGTCATCCCCAAAGGTATGCCTTCTCTCCCACAGTAGGAGTTGTCACCAGAAAACTGCAGCCCAGGAACCACACTTCCCAAATCAATATGTATCCGTTGGGCCATGTGACCTGTTCTTACAAATGCAGAAAAGTGAAAGTGATTTGAAGAAGCATTGGTTGCATCTTCTTTGCCTCTTTTTTTATTTCACCAGCTTTATGCAAATAAGCACGGTTTGGGAATGGTGAACCCACAAGATAAAATGACCCTAACACCCTAAATCACTAGTTGGAGGATAGTTACCTGCTGATCTCTCTGGGAGTTTTTGTAAATGAAAAATAAACTTCTATCATACATATTGGACCAATTATACAATTTGAGGATTGTATGTTACAGCAGCTACTCCTATCCCAAGTAATACACTATTATAATCTCTAATCTTAATTATTTTTTAGCAATTAAAATTTTCTTTGAGCCTAAGAATGAACACAAAATATATCCTAGAAAAGGTACTGCTTGAACCAAACCTGGAAATATGAGAAGAATTTAATTGTGTAGAAGGAAGGGAATGACATTCCAGTGGGAGATAAACTCATGGGGAAAACATAGAAGTAAGCAAAAGCATGGAATATTTGGAGAATGGCAATTTATTTTATTTTAATGAGGAAAGGAGAAGATCATGGGAGATCAGTTGAAGTAGCAGCTGTTTACCAGATCATCATAGGTCTTGGACCAAAACAAATTCTATGAAACTCTAGGTTCCTGTGATCATAATTGTTATGTAACCTTTGAAGACAGAAAGAGTGAGTAACTCTTATGGAAGTTTTTGCAAGGGTTCATGGCATGTATGTCAATAGAAGAAAATGCCGATACTCTACACATAATTAATGGAGTTACGGATAGGGCTGTTCTGGAGACAGTAAGTTCCAAATTGAACTTGAACTTGAGCATAGTCAATGGCCTTTGCAGTAGCTTGTAATAAAACTGACTAGTAAGAGTTTCTGGCATGGGATGGTGACAGCTAATCTAATTGCATCCTTTCTCTTGGGATGTGGAAATAGAAAACACTCACAGGGAGAGCAGATCACTTTCAGTTACATCTACATCCAAAATAGTGCAAAAGTGTTGCTACAATTCTCCATGAAGCTTATGGAGCAACCCAGTTATGGAAGTATCAGGATCTCAGGCCAATTGATAACAAGAAAGTGAGACAGAAGCCCACATTACCTTGTTCCAACTTGATTTCTTGTGCTAAAGTGGTGCTCTGGGTCCACTACATCCATGATGTCTTAGAAACAAATGCACTCAACTTTTTATGGCACAACAAGTTAGGATTTTATCTTGAATGTGCAAGCTTCTGCCAGCACCAGATAACAACAATAGAATCAACTTCAAGGAAGTACAATAACTGATTTTAGTCCAGGTTTATTTGACCTCTTGTAAATAATCTTGGACCCTGACATGAAACAATTTTACATTAAGTAAAGAAAATAAATGGGTTAGAGAAAATCAACTGAAATAACTGTTTTATAGCATGCACAAAAGTAATATGTTAGAATAGTCCCTGTTGGCAGGACATTGATACTTGGGAAATTATATGGGTGAACTTGACATGGCGTGGGTCTTGGATGTTGCAACTTTGAATATTGCTTTTAACCAGAAAGTGGCTGTGGAGGCAAAGGGGATAATGTTAAGACACTGGCAATATATGAGATAAAAATCTAATAGAAGGCTTGCATATTGCAAGACAGAGGCAGTTGATTTAGTGAAGTATTTTTTGTCATTTTGACACTCCATATTTCTCAACCTCTTTTTCACAAGATGTTATTTATTGCTTTATAATACTATCTGATCAACAATCCTTGGAAAATATTGGCTTGAACACAGTTAATCAAGTTTCTTACTTGCAGGATTTTTCAGTTTGCAATATGCTAAGCAGTATTATGAATGTCTGAGAAAGGGTGTTCAGGATATAACCCATTTTTCTGACTTATTGGACCTTGCAACAATTTTTCATAGAACATCTCTAACACCCATTGAAAATAACCAGTTTAACTAGTCTCCATGCATTCTCACTGTGACCATAGAATTAATTTTTAATTCAGTGTTTCAAAATTTTTTAAGACTGTTTAGCCAAAGCAATTGTTTAGTATAATTAGATGAAAATTCTTACTCATAGAATATCTGCACCTGAATTTTCCATGGAAATTTCATTCAGAATGAGGAAAAGGGCCATGTTTACCAGAGGGACATGTAGGATTCTCTCCTTGGGAACTGAGTCCTAACTCTCAGAACATGGACTCTCCAGGCCTTTCAGTCATATGGGGACAGCCCCTCTCATCCCAAGAAATGGAGTACATTGCACAAACAAAATGAACTATGTGATGGTACAACTACTTTGAAAATACAATGTTTTTACTGCTTTTATATCCAAATGACTCAGCTAATTTTCTTTTCATCTTGGAGAAAACAACAGTAATATTCTTTTTGATTTAGAATACCAGTAGATTGACCCCATCTTTTCATTAAATATCATCATCTTTTGAAAAAATTATTAAAAGATGTATATGGGTCTGGTTGACTTGCAATATTAAGAAAAGCTAAATGGAAGAGTTATTTCATCTATCTGAATGAAGATGAACTCCACAAATGTTGTATATCAAGAGCATAAAAATATGTTTCTTGTCACTGTGCCAATTACTAATAGGTTGCTTTTGTTTAACATTAAATCTCTACCAAGGAGGCTTACTGAGCTAAGATTTTTCTTATGTTGTTGAATACAGTCTAAGGAATACTTTGGTTTCTATTTCCTTCAAACTCCAAGATAAATACAAGAATCCGTCCTGAGAACAGTAGGTACGGAGAAGACTTGTAGGAGGCCCTGGAGTCGAGAGGCATGTGTCTGACATCCAATGTTGAACCCATCTTTGCATAATGAGTGAACCCCTTCAGGCACCATCTTCCCAATATAAAATGAAAAAGCTATTGATCATTCAAAGAATTCTAGCTTTAAAAAGCCATGATTTGAAAATATTTTTAATGTATTAGCTTGTTTAGCTGAAATACAAATAAGTGGAATGAGAATGGGCCTAGATGTCTCACATATCCCTGTTACAAAGTAGTTCAAAGATTTCTGAGGGATAGTTCAGTGTGCACTTGTTTTGTGAAGTCCATCCCTAGAAAGATGTGCCTGTTAGTCATATGCAGTGAGGTTGAAGGCACCTTGGAGGCCATGAGGGGAGGGAGTTCAAACCTACACAGATTTTCTCCTTTGACAAACCATTCAGACACCACAGGGATTTACATTATGTTTTTCCTTGATTCTGTAAGTTTTTCTGAACTATCTGAGTTTGAATCACTCATAAATGGGGGTAATATGTGGGCCCACACAATTCTAAGGTCACTGATGGAAAGTGAGAACCCTCAGGAATCCTTTTAAGAGACAGCTGATTTTTATACTTTGGAGGCATTTTTACAAATTTATGACACCTAGTGGTCAAAACCTGAGAAATGGGATATTTAAGAAAGGGAAAGTGGGAATAGCCTGGAGGAGAAAAGGCTGTAGGTAAAAGAACTGCTTTTTAGGAAAACGCTTGTCTATGAAGGTGTTTCATCTTGTAATGCTTTACTTAAGGTTCAATGTGAAGAAAACAGAAAATGTAAGGGCTAAAACAATCCTTAAAAAGAGAGTTTAAAGACTCTGGAACTATGCCATGTGCAGAGAATGAGGAATAACTTTATCTGCTGTATTCTTCCCACCCAGCAGTATTAAAACAAAACATAGGACTGTGGTCTGCACTGGCTCTGTCACAAATCCATGCTGGTCTTCAGGATGGGTAATGAGATGCCATCTTTTTATTTTGTGTCAACATCTTTTTATTTCCAATATATTGATGCAACCTTTAAAAATGTTTCCAATAAAATAAATCCTCAATTATTCATAATAAGTCTAGTTTACAAAATTTTTAAAGAGATATACAATGATAGTTCCCTTTCAATAGAAACAGTAGAGCACCTCCTCTCTTTAAAAAAAATAAAAGTGAAAACCATAAAGATAATAATAAAAAGAGAGGAGATGCATAGAGTTTCCATGAATTTTTTTAAAAATTCTTACCCAAGGGCATGCTTAGAGAAGAGAAAGGAGGGAGAGAGAGGAAGAGAAGCATCAATGTGAGGAAGAAGCATCAATCAGCTGCCTTGTGTATGCACCCCAACTGGGAACCTGACCCACAACCCAGTCATGTATCCCCCAGGTCTGTGACCTGACTAGGAACCAAACCTACAACCCTTCAGTCCATGGGACCATGCCCCAACCAACTGAGCCACACTAGTCAGGGCTGGATTTGAAAAAGTAATTTACTGCTTTTGGAGTAGTAAATTGGATGGAGCAGGTGTAATAAACACCATTGTTCAAAGAGACAACCAACCCTGCTATAATATTCCTAGAAGTGGTGACAAGTGATCATTCCTTTTGGTTCCTCTCTCAACTTTTTGACATTTCCCAATGAGATCCATTTAAGGCACTTTATCATAGAAAGTTTATCAACTCTAATATCCACTACCCTATGTATACTGAATATATTTCATCCTTTGAAATAAACCATAACCTGTTGCTCAGACCTCTCCTATCTGAAATATATTCCAGAATATCAGCTGCTCTTATTAAAATGTCTCTTACAAGCTAAAAGAATGGCATTTGAGGTAGTTACGTAGGTTCCCTCATTTGAAAAGCAAAGCCCTAAACATTCTGTCATATGTGACTTGCCTAGAAACGATGCTTCCATTAATAACTTAAATTAGTTATTGATTTTCATATTTAAATTAGCCTGAAATTTCTCAAGAGTTATTTATTATTTTGGATTACCTATGCTTCTTCTCCCTTTCATTATTGTAAACAGCCAAGAACTGGGAGACTCTGTAATTCTTTCCAAACACTGAGAATTGTCTGAGAATTGAATTGGATCAGGGGATTCATACTTTACTATTAAAGAGTTTAAATTGAAGTAGAAAGAGAAAAAAGAAATCAAGTCTTAGAATTCAAATAGCTAGTAAACAAGTTTTCAAGAACCAAGAAAAGTCAAAGTTCCTTTTATGCATTGAAGCTTCTCTTGAGATCTTTCTTGCAGCCTTGTCTGGCGGTCAAGAGAGGGGACCGAGCAGAGGCCCCACCACTTGGACAGGTCACACAAACACTCTGGGTCTTTTTTCATCTTATAAAATGAAGGTATTTTACTAGGTGATTTCTAACTAAGGTCCCATCTGGCTTCAGAATTTGATTTTTTAAGTAGCTTATTGTATATACTGTTTCTTGTTTTGTTTTCTCTGCTAATTATGCTCCTGAAATTCCCAATTCAATGCTTTGAGATCTAAACTAAGGAAAGAATAGGTAAACAGAGATAATATCTGTTTGCTTACTACTATGAAGAAAGTGAAAATAGAAAAATACTCCAGACAATTATCTTGGGAAAGAATTACTGTTTTGAAGAAAAATAAATCACAGACTGAATTTAGGCAGTGATATATAATGTTAGTTTTGTGTAATATGCACAATAATTATTTATGACTTTTTAAACATTATTGGCTTGCAAGTTAGGAATTGGTAATTTAGTGTTTCAAAGCTGGGAAGGAACTAGGCTTGTGGACTTAAGGGTTCACAAAGCAAGAAGTTGTTTTTTAAATCAATTTTACACACTTCCAAAGAGATTCAAATGTCTGCCACAGGGTTGACTTCTCCTTAAGGTTCCTTCCAGCCCTAAAAAAATCTAGGAATCTGTAACTATTTCTTCTGGATTCTTCTACCAAATGGGCCTTCCATGTTTCTCTGGAACACCTGTTCACTGAAGGACACCAGAATATGTCACTCCCAAATGTGCCTATTTGCCATGAAAGTTATTTTGAGCTGAAAGTAATTAAGAAGCAGTAAATGCAGAAAAAAAGATTTCTATTTTCTACCTAAGACAAAAAATAAATTCTCCTTTTATTGGAAACATTCTTATCAGCCCAGAGAAGGCACTAGAAGATCTGCAGGCCTTGTTAAACTCACCTCATCTTCCCAGTTACTTGTTTGCCACTTGCAGCCTCTTGTCCAAACCCCTTTGTCTTGTGAGGGCTTCACTAATTCATCATTTCTTTTTATTAAAGATATTAAAACTTCCTGCTCTGGTCACTTCTTTCAATCCGCATTCTGTTGTGAGGGCTTCCAGGGACATCTCAAAATTCATTAACATTTGTATGCTTTTTGTCTGTTACTCTGCTGTTTGTCAGTTTCATTTTCAGACCCAACCAGGGACTTTAAGAGGGTTGAATAAAATGTTTTCCTCCCCTATGATGAGAATGGGAAAGTCGATAGTGAACTCATAAAGATAGGAAGGTGAAGGGATATACAGATCTTTAGGAATAAAAATAATTTTTATTATTTTTACCACTTTTATATTTACCTGGAGAGGAAATTATGAAGTGTGGGTAGCCTAGAAAGAGTAAGATGTAAGAAACAGGAGTGTAACCAGACCTGCAATACCAGGCAATGCCTGAAAAAGTTAATGTTTTCTTTGTTTTTAGAAGAAACTCTGTTTTGTTTTGTTTTGTTTTGTTTTGGGGCGGGGTAGGTGGGAGGAGGAGGTTTGCACTCTAGCCCTTCCCTGTTCATTCAAGAGGCTCATTACCATGTTCAAGTACTATTTGCAAGTGGGTGGTGTGTGTATGTTTACAATAGCCCTTCTCAGGAAGTGCTAACCTAAATCCTGTGGCTGAGAGGAGTCTTGAACCTGAGCGCAGATTGTTGCAGCTTCTGTGATATCTATTTAGTGTGTAAACTAAAGCAATTCAGAGAATTCCTGCTACTCCGAACCAGTGGACATTTCAATGTAAGAGTGCTAAAAAGGCAGATTATGGAGCCCAATCTGCTACGTTCCTTTTTCAAAAAATAAACTTAGCACAGAGCTAGACTGAAAAATCTACATGTTCACCTTTAGTTCCAAAGCTACTCCTTCCTTAAGTAATAAAAGTGTTTTTAAAGGCAGAGAAAAGATAATAGTAGAGGAGGGAAAACATAAGGTAGATACTTAAAGAACCTGGATCTGTCCTTTTAAATTGAATTATTCATTAGTCTGACTTTGTTGAGGTTTATCTCAGGGTCTAGTTCAATACAGGTGACTAGCTGAGAATTATGGAGTTTAAAAGAAATCTAAGCCATGTATATTACTTATGTATTATACCACAGTATATGGATTCTTTTCAAAATGCTATTTATGCTTTTTTAGACAGCATCTTTCTTTCCACATTAGTTCATTGTATTATTACACCCACTTACGGCAGGTTGCATTTCCAATCCAAAGAGCCTGCCTCAAATAAACATGTCTATAACACTAATTTAATGCCCAGAACACCATCACCCATTTTTCCACCAGCTTCTGAGCCAGTAAAGACTTCCCCATTTGAGTACATACCAGACAGTGTACTTGTCAATCATTCTGTATAACCCTGAACTATCATATATCTGAGCAAATTAGGCCACAGGTCTTCCCTTGCAAAGTCTTCCCTACTGTCACCTGTTAGCAAAACAGGGACTTGCCTGCTCCTGCCTCTTGTTCCTGAACCTGATTCCTCCTGGGGGTACCCAGCAGTATGTCAGGGCTCCATGCTATGTTCACACCACTTCCTGAAGAACTGTGGCCCCTCTCACCTTTACCTTGAAGAGGCTGTTCCATGTGCTATCAGGCTAGAATCTTCTGAGTGAGGTGCTTTGTCGTGATGCCAATAGATCCCATGGTCATATACACTTTGTCATACCTCATTTACCATAATACATGATGCAAGGCAATATTGTTTGAGCATATCAGACACTCTGTGGGCCCTTAGACAGTGGTGTTAGCAGAGGTTCTACAGCAAGAAGGGAAACCTCATGTCTGGAATATGTATCTGATTAGGGTGAATTGAGCCATAGACATTTCTGGGGAAGGCCTGGAAATACCATATTATGCACATGTACCACTGCACTGCAGGGAGTCCTGACTACCTAGTGCTGAATACCACATCACCCCAACTCATGGTTTAAACAACATTTTACTATGCCTTATGGTGTCCATGGGTCAAGAATTCCACAGGGTTCAGTAGGATAGTTCTGAGTTCTCCAGAAGCAGATACTGAGGCAAGAATTTTTTGCAAACAATTTGTTGAAGAAAGTACTGCAGAGAGACCTGCCAGAGTGGGGGAGGGTGGGGTCAGGGACAGGAGCAGGAAGAGGGGGGAGCCCTGGAAGGGTGTAATGTCAGGTGAGTTCCACTGAGAGCTGGTAAACTGACCCACAGTGCAACTCTGGAGTGTCAGCTACATATCAGAGTAGCCTAACCTGAAGCAAGGACCTAAGCTTTTCACACCCTCATACCTGCCAGTCAGCACCCTGGACAGCAGGAGAGGAAGTATAGGGGCTCAGCTCCCAGGTACACTTGGCTCTCTACTTCCAATTGCTTTTAAACCTCTATTTCTTTTTTAAAAAAATTAAAATTATTTTATTGTTGTTCAGTTAGAGTTGTCTGCATTTTCCCCTCACCATTTGCCCCCACTCCAGCCAGACCCACCTTCCTCCCTTGCTTCCACCCTCCCCCTTGGTTTTGTCCATGTGTCCTTTATAGTAGTTCCTGAAAACCATTCCCCTCATTGTCCCCTCCCACCTCCCCTCTTAAACCTCTGTTTCTTGATTTGTAAAAGGAAATATTTGTATCTACCTCATTTTTTAAGACTAAATCAAATTGCCCATCCCAAGTTCTTATCTTATCTCTTGTAGGTGGCACTACCTACAAGAATGGTATTAAAGCCCATTATTTGAAGCAGAATAATCCAAAATATACTCTTGGTTTGTTACACAATATTTCCTCATGGGCAGATCAACTCCCTTAATTATCAAAAGCAAAGATGAGGATCAGAAACTTCTAAATGGGAGCACACAGCATCACATTGAAGGAGTTGCAGCCAATGGTCCATTCCAGCATCTCACTACCTTCTTGCCCAACCTGGTGCTAGACTCTTTGATGTTATCCACAGAGCAAGACACTTTGTGCTAGTTTGCTTTAGTGGGGTTTACTGTTTTTTCTGCTGTGGTTGAGTCATTGTTAGTCATAGTTTACTATATTGGTAGACAACTAACATTTCAAACTTACACAGCAATATTTTTTAAAAGTACGTTTTCTATTGTAAAACATATCACTGTTTTCATGTTTAATACATTTCTAGACATTCAGAGTGCTGCCTGGCACATAGAGAAGTCTTCAAACAATAATTTGTTGAGTCAATTAATTCATGAATATTAGTCATTATAATTTAGGAAAGGGGGATAATTACAGGTCTATAATCTCTTATCCATGAATGCAAAATTTAATTAGATTCAAAGCTCTGAAGATTGATATTTTTTCATAATTTAATTGGTGGCAAAACCTAATTGAACCTGAATTCATTAGGCAGCAAATCCTGAGATCAATGGATGCAGGGCTATGTATAGTCTTTACTTATCCTGCTTCGTGTGAATTTTGGCACATTAAACTGCAGGTATTTTATAGTGTTTGATTATAGGGTACTTCACTCAGATGCTTCTGGGGGAGTAATGTAATATATTAATTAATACTTGGGTATCATATATACATATACCAGATTAACTTCCTAAAGTGCAAGGCAAATTCTGAATTCAAAAATATATGTGGTCCAAGGGATTGGGATTTGAGTGTCTAACTTTTACTATGACTCTACCTTGTTTTAACCTCCCTTCCCCAGTGACTTCCTGACAGACCTGGATGAAATCCCCACTCTTTCCCAGGACTCAAAGGTCTTGCAGGACCCAGACCATACCCTGACCCCACCCCAGCACAGCTCTTTCCCCTCCCCCTCCGCCTGGCTCCACACCAAGTTCCTTCCTCACGCTACTACTTTTGCTTCTTACTCCTGCTGGGCAAGTTTTCCCCTGTTCCTGTCCTGCCTGGCTCCTTTCCTTCCTTTAGGTTTCAACTTAAATTTCTTCTCTTCAAGGAGGCCTTCCCTAACTCCCCATTGTTGGTTCCTGCTGTTTTTCCTCACCAAGCACCCTGTTTTATCCTTCATGGCTGGTATATCAACCTATAATTATTACATTAGATTTTGCTTATTGTCCATCTTTCCCTCCAATATTCTAAGCTCCATGAAGTCAGGAATTTTTACCTTTATTGAATTTTGTATGCCCAGCCCTTAGCATGGTGTCTGACACATTGTAAG
This sequence comes from Trachops cirrhosus, assembly GCA_028533065.1. Taxonomy (NCBI): domain Eukaryota; kingdom Metazoa; phylum Chordata; class Mammalia; order Chiroptera; family Phyllostomidae; genus Trachops; species Trachops cirrhosus. The sequence continues at coordinate 67,030,855 of CM052544.1, forward strand.
GGCTCAAATATATTTGTTGAATTGAATGAATGAGTCAGTCAATCAATCAACTAATCCATCTCAGTCATGCTGACATTAGGGTGGGATGCAAAGACCTCATCTGGTAACGGATCAAAGCTACTTCATTAAAGAAGAACTGACTTGTATATGAGATAGCTAAGTTGTACATATTGTAAATGTGGCCTCGGTATAACGAAAACATTTCTCTTAGGTCCAGAAAGAATGACTGCAGGTATGCAGAATCTAGGTGGAATGAAATAACACCCATGGTAGAGATAATGTGATTCTCTGCTTGGCAAATACTCTGATGACATTTTTATCAAATTACCTCTTGGACTTTTTGTTTTCATTAACATTGTATTGCCTCATTCTGGTCTGGTGCCTTATTTCTTATTTTCATATGGACCTCTGTGCCCCTGACATGTGGAATTGAAATAGCACCATTTCCCCATCAGCTGCCCAAAAACACTGTCCAAAATTTAAATGTGTTAAATGATTTCAATTTTCTGGGACCCTATAATTACTTTCTACTTTCAGAATGAAGAAGTTAAGTTCTCATCAGAACCTTCTATTGACATGTTAATTACTGAAACATGGAATCAGGAGGTTTTGAGATTATCTCATCTATCATGATCCCTCTAGGGTTTCTGCATATGGTAACACATCTTGTAAAATGACACATTATACAGGCCAACCTCCAAAACTGGCCATTTTCCAGAAGTCTGCCTACTTCAGAGTGGCTTTTTTTTTAATTCCTGTATTTCTGCCCTGTGTAGCAAAGATAGGAAGCTGAGTTTAATAGTTAGGGCAATAGACTGAGTCAGCAAGCTTAGTTTCTGTATTTGGTTGCATAATCTGCTGAAAACCTTGGTAAAACCAATTCTGAATCATGAAAGAAGTCTTTGTTCACATATATGTAACTTTCCCAAACTTCTATGTGAAAAATATCTTTGTTGCTACTGTACTAAAACATAACATTGGGATTTTTCTCTCTGTGTTTCTTTTAGTAATGGTCTTGTTAGAAGGTCAATAAACCAACAAAACCAACCAAGCAAGAAACAAGCTAAACCAAATGCCAGAGTCTGCTGGCACACCCTCCCAGTTTATAGGCCCTATAGCACCATCCACAAGGATAAGAATGAGAATGGAAACACTTGTTATTGTGAGCAAGTAAATAAACACAATCTTGCATGAAGCCAACATATGAAAAAGAGAAAATTGTCCCATCATAAATAAAACATTGGTGCTATAACTTGTGCATCAAAGTTGATTCTAGAACAAACATTTCTTTCCTTTTAGATATTTAATTGCAAAAGGAAAAAGTATGTTCTTTGAAAAGGTAGTTAAAGTGCTTCTTGGGAGCAAAATAATTTTTTAGGTTAGAGGTTCCCTTAATCAGATGCTACTATGTGCTACATCTGTAGCCAGGCAATATGTGGCCTATGTTATAAGGAGGGCTGAGTGCATTAAGGACCTAACTGAAGAATAAATACTTTAAAATATTTTTAAATGATTTTATTACCTCAATGTATAAGAGTGTTCATTGAACCATTGTTAATAACTCTGAAACTTTTTAAAAAAAATTAAACATTTATGAATAGGAAATATAAAATAACTAAGTTGTTTAAGTTTTAAAAATGTGAAGCTCTACTTATTTGAGTTAAAAAAAAAAATATGCCAATAGAATACTGTGTTGTTGATCTTCTGTATAAAAGGTTTTTGGTCTATGTGCATATATATATACAAAGTACTGCTTGAAAGCATCATAACAAATATTAATATTAATTTTCTATGGAAGTGAGATTTCCATGGCTATTTTCTTCTTTGTACTTTTACATAGTATTTTCAAATATACTATTTATTAAAAAATATAAGTAAAACTATTTGCATTAAAATGTTTGTTCACTTTTGTTATTACATGTAGGTGAGCAAGTTACTAAGAAATAAAACATCACCTAAACCCAACAGATAACTGCTAGCAACATTTTCCTAAATTTTATATTATATGCACATACTGTGATGCAAATGAGACATGTACATAATATTTTATATTTGGGATTTTTTCACTTTACAGTGCATAATGAGGTTTTTTCCCAAGCTCTTAATAGCCTTTTTTTTTTTTTTGATGCCATGGGGCTGCATTCTGATTATTTAAGCGACCCCACATTTCTAGGTGATGTGCTTTCCAAATCTCTGCCAGTGAACAGCACTCTGAGGAATATACTCATAACTACATTTTCTAAGACAATAGAAGATGTAGTCAACCCCCTTACCATCAGACAAAGGCCAAACATTTGCTTTGTTGCCAAAAGTACAGTTCAGCCACTTTTGGATCCACAGGCAAATGCTCCAGGACAGAGGATCTGGGCTAAGTCTCTGCAGTCTTAGGTCATGGCCAAAAACCTCTTCACTATTTTATTAGCACTTGGTGACTTTAAAGAAATACTAAAAAAATATTTTGTCAAGTGTCTTCAGTTGTTTTTTTACAAGACAATTATTCAAAATATTAAGTGTTCTATTACTGCAAGTGAAACTAGGGTATTTTTTTAATTTTAATTTTTTCAATTACAGTTGACTATCAATATTATATTAGTTTCACATGTACATCATACTGATTAGACATTTATGTAACTTACCCAATGATCCCCTCAAATAAGTCTAGTACCCACCTGGTACCATACATAGTTATTACAATATTGAATATGTTCTTCATGTTGTACAGATATTTTTAAAAGTCATCTGTCATTCCCTACTTGAGACCCTTCATGGTTTTGCTTGGTGCTCGTATTAACCAAGATCCCTCATGAGCAGCTGCCAGGTCCACATGCTTTTTTTCCTACACAAATCTCCAGACTAGACTTGTCCCACATTATAACCATGAAAATCAATAAAGGAAACTTCAACTTTTCAAATCAAAATTGGAGTCCAGAAGGGCTGTAGAAGGAGCTCTCACATCCTGCCACTCAATTACCCCAAACAGAAGTCAAGTACCTTGCATTTCCAACAGGATGGTGTTTTTACTTTATTTCCCCATCAGAAAGAGGGAAGATTTTCTTCTTGCCCAGCGCCAAGTGTAGCCAATGGAAAACATCAAAGCTAAGCCAATGAATAGATGTTGTTGTTACCCTGAACTCTAACTTTCCTCCAATGAAATTTTTTTCTTTTACCAATGACTTCCTTGCCCAACTTTCCTTTCTAGATAGATCTTCCATTTTGTTTAACTCCTCAGAGCACCTGTCTGCTTGCTGGATTAGATGCTGCCTGATTCATAAATCATTTAGTACAGGCAATTACACCTTCAGAATTTATGCAGTTAATGTTTTAAAATTTATATATATACAATGTTGGCCAAAAAGTTTGTTTTTTTCTGTAAGATGGCTCTAGTAGCTCTTAGCTGTCTATAACTTCATTCAAAACAATTTTGTAAGATTGTATTTTAACAGCTGTCATATCAGTGTGGATTTTAAAAAACTTATCAAAATTGGTGAATTTTTGTGTAGCCATTTTAATATTAAGATGGAAGAAAATACACGACATTTGCAGCATAATATGCTTTATTATTTCAAGAAAGGTAAAAAACACAACTGAAACACAAGAAAAGATTTGTGCAGTGTATGGAGAAGGTGCTGTGACTGATCAAACATATCAACAGTAGTTCACCAAGTTTTGTGCTGGAGGTTTGTCACTGGACAATGCTCATGGTCAGGTAGACCAAGTGAAGTTGATAGGGATCAAATCGAGACATTAACTGAGAACAATCAACATTCTACCACATAGGAAATAGCTAACATACTCAAAATTTCCAAATCAATAAAACTGTTGGTGAAAATGAAAAATTTTATGGAAATAACCCATGCAGACATTTTGGCCAAATATATATTGTAGAGAGAGAGATAAAGAGAAGAAGGGGGAGAGAGAGAAAGAAATATCAATGTGAAAGAAGCATCATTTGGTTGCCTTCTGCATGCACTCATGCTAGAGACCTAACCTGCAACATAGGCATATGCCCTGACTGGTAATCTAACCTGCAACCTTTCAGTGCAAGAGATGACCCTCCAGCGAACTGAGCCACACCAGCTGGGCTACACAGTTAATTTTTTTAAACACATCACTTTCTATAAGCTTCTGTCACTCTGCCACACTTGTTTGTCTCTAGTCAGAGCTTTTATAGTTCCTAATCCCTCTTCCTGGAACACGATGCCCACTCCCAGATGTCACTTGCCTACGTTCTGCTCATTACTCAGGTCTAAGTTCAAACATTACTCCTCTGAGAGGCCTTCCCCACATAGAGCAGCCTCAAACCTACTCACTCCTCATCGCAGTACTTGATTTCTTTCTCTTTTTTTTGGCTGCATTTGTCACTCTAGGTAACTTGTTTTAATCATGTATGTTCCATATTCTCATACGAGAATGTCATTTCCATGAAAAAAGGACTGACTCTGCTCTACCTCGTTTACCATACTTTTTTAAAAGGCTCTTAAAAATATTTTATTCCCTTTTTAGACATTTTCAAAGTGTGCAGTGTACAGGGAGGAGGAAGGAAGGAGGAGATGGACTTGATCTTAAGTAAATGTTCACATCGGATGACAACCTGACACATCGGATGTCATCAGAGTCTGCTGATTTTCCAGTTGCTCTGAGTCCAGTGACACATCACACCACCCTGCCTTTCACAATTTCAAAACACATGTCACTCAGCTTTTTAAACCAGTTCACCAACTTTATTAGTTCTTCTTACTAACCCACACCACACATGACCACCAAGTGGCAGTGACTTCTAAGAGGACAACACTGAAAGGAGGGGGCAGAGAGTACATGACACCCAGAAAAGAGCTGTAATTATTCTCATACACTTAAAAGTGAATTTCAAATACCATGGACATTAAGAATCATTGATTAATGAGTAGCAAGAATTGAGTAATAGCCTAAGTTGAGCTGGCAGTGTTAAAATTGAAGTGTTAAAAAGATGGCTCTCAACCTTTTTAGGATCATAGCACAGATCTGAATATCAGAAATTTGAGAAAACAGTTGAAGGGATTAAAACTCAAGAAACCACAACATTAGCAATAAATGCAACATTATTATACAGTATATAGCAAAGCCTCATATTGTCTACAAAGATCTCATAGTTGTGCTTCACCATCACCTTCAGCCACTCACATTGTGCTTGAAGAGAAGAGGTAATGCCCAGGAAGCGCTCACAGACATAAAGTTGCCTGGACATTTTTCTTTTGTGAAAGTGTGATTTATGTTAAACCATGTCACTTGTATTAAATTGTTTCTAATCTTCACGTTTCACAGATAACAGGTCCAGTTCTGACAGACCTTGCCTGTTGGCAGAATACTCAACAGTAGGAAAATGAATTGAATTTGTTGACTGGAACTGGGCAATCAGTTTCCTGGTGGAGCAGAGTGTTCGACATACCAGCTCAGAAACACGGGTGAATCCTTACTTCCCATTTCAGACATCTGTGTTCTACACTCATCAAGCACACTACATCTGGAGTAAAGGCCCTGACTAAAGTTGAATTATCTGTATAAATGTAAAAAATATGGTTTCAAAAATAAATTGAAGCAAAATTATAAAAGGTGTTGAGTGATACTAAAAGGGGTTAAACAGGCACAGAGAAGCCATCAATTTTTTAATGAATTTATTTATTCAACAAATATTTACTGAGCATTTTCTGTGTCCCAGGTGATTCCTAATTGAGTGATAGAGAGAGAACACTATAAAAGCCAAGTCCCTTCTTCATGGAGCTTATTTCCAGTGGGAGAGACAAACAATAACCAAAAAAATTTAAAGAAAACAAACAAGTAAATATATAGCCAGTCAGTATTGGTGATAAGAGCAAGGACAGCAGAGGGGACTAGAGAGTATGGGGGAGGATGCAGTGTGGTCTGGGCATGACTCACTGCCAGGATGATATGTGAGAAAAGACTGGAAGGAAGTAAAAAAGTTGAGAAAGCCTGGACTGCAGTTTCCTGGGAAGATTGTTGCAGGCAGATGCAGCAAACATATGCAAAGGCCCTGAGGCAGGAGCACACTTGTGTCAGCAATGACCAGTGGCTGGAGGAAAATGTTTGAGTAGTAAGAAAAGAAATCAGAAGGGGATGTTGGGAGGTTGGGAGACACAGGCAAGATCAGATTGGACGTCTGTAAAGACTTTGGCTTCTACTCTAAATGCAGTGAGGAACCAATGGAGGGTTCTCACCAGGAATGACATCCTTTAATGTTTAAGATGATAACTCTGGGAGAATAAAAATGCAAACAAGGAAGTCAGGGATGATGGTGGTTTTTGAATCAGGGTGATATCTGTGGAAGAGGTGAGAAGTAATTGATTTCTAAATATATTCTGCAGATAAAGCAGTAATCATTTACTAATGGATTAGATATGGTATGGAAAGAAAGATAAAAGTTAAAGATGACTCCAACGTATTTAGCCTGGGAACTGGAAAAAATATAACATTGCCATGGATTGACATGGAGAATAATACAAGAGGACTAGGTTTAGAATAAAAAAAATAAGAAATTTGATTTCAGAAAACAAGAGATTAGTGTTCTGTGTTGTCCAAATCAGCCATCGCTAACCCTATGTGGGTATTTAAATTTATATTGTAATTAATTAAAGTTACGTAAAACTTAAAACTCAATTCCTCAGTTGCACTTGCCATATTTCAAGTGCTCAGCAGCAACTTTTGTGTGGCTACTGCCACCAGATTGGACAGTGCAGATGTCACAGAGCTTTTCCATTAGCGCAGAAAGTTTTGCCAGGCAGTACTGGAGAGACATTAAGCTTTTACCTTGTGCTGGGCCCTGTGCTAAGTGCTTTATGTGCACTGTCTCATTTCGTATTTATAACAACTCAACAAGCAATGTTATATCTTTTTACAAAGGATGTAACTAGAGTTCAGAAAAGTTAAGTAATTTGTCCTAAATCACACTGCTCCTAAAAGGTAGAGAGCCAGAATTAGATATTGGGATTATCCACTTCCAAAACCCAAGCACGTAAATCATCACACTTTATTTTAGAAAGGTTAAACTTGTTTGAAATTAGACATGACATCCTCAGGGAATTGTCTAGCAGGTTATCAGCAGCAAGTGTTGAAGCACAGAAAAGAACACTGGAGATCTGGTAGATGTTGGGTGAAGGGGAGTCTCCCCAGGGATCCTGTGTATTGTAGAACTAACCAGGTTACATTCCAGCATACCACCAGTTCAGAGAAAATCAAAATATTCAATGAAAGCCCTGCATCTTTTGGATAGGAGTCCATTGACATTAAAGGATTGCTTAGCAGAAAGGACTTAATTGACACCAGATAATATAAAGTTTAGATCCCTTTGTTCTACTCTGATTCTCAACTAGGTATGGTGCCACTTAGAAGACATCTGGAAACATATGGGATGCTCAGGGTAAACTTGTGGGTGCCATGTGCATTTTGTGGCAATGCTCTTAGGATGCTGATCCTACCATGCTTGCTACAGTCCAGAACAATGAAGACAACTTCTCACCCACAATGTCAGATTCCCCATGTGAGAAGCATGGGCCTAATCCTCCCCAAGCAATGCCCCAGTCCATGAGCTAAAGTATAGAAATGAGAACGTGGTGGGTGGCAGGTAGCTCAGGACTAAAGTCAGACCTGTGCTCCAATCTGCTTTTTGACTTGAGCTTGCTGTGTGGCTAGGGACCATTTCCTGGACTCTAAGCCTTGCCATTCTCAACTGAATCAGGAAGAACACAATAGTGAGTACCCATCATCTTGGATCATTCTGAGAATCACAAAACTTTGCAAGTACTTGGCCTAGTGTTTGGTGCAGGGAGAATCATAAAAATGTACACTATTATTAGAATAGGGAAAACAGGATGAAAGGGGAACTCTAGCATGGAGATGATAATTACCAAGATAGAAATTCAGATAAAGTAAGTCTGGAGCAGCACTGCCCCATAAAAAATATTGTAGGTTCGGTTCCAGACCACCACAATAAAGTGATGGCTTCTTTCCTTCAACCTCATGAATGACCTCTGATAGCTTCAGACTCTTCTTCTGAAGCACCCTCACCTCTCTCAGCTTTCACAGAATTGAAGAGTTAGGGCCTTGCTCATGATTAAGCTTTGGTTTAAGGGAACACTGTGGCTTGTTTGATCTACCCAGACCACTAAAACTTTTTCCAGATCAGCTTTCTTATCATTCATGTGTTCACTGGAGTAGCACTTCTCATTTCCTTCAAGGATGTTTTCTTTGCTAGCCTCTTTGGCCTGTCTCACCTTTCAGCATACCTTGCTCACTAAGCTTAATCAATTCTGGCTGGTGATTTAAAATGAGACACATGTAACTCTTCCTTTTCTCTTGAACACTTTGGGGCCATTAAAGGGTTATTAATTGGCCTAATTTCAATATTTAAATTATAAAGTGTATGTGGCTATTTTTCTATGACAACCATCTCTGCCAGAAGTTTAAGAATCTTGAGTTAACACAAAGTTCAAACAGCACAGGGCAAGCTTAAGAATGGGTAGTGTATCTGCCACAGTAGTAGCTCTCTATATAAATTACTAAAATATAATCTCATTATAGTACCCTCAAGACTACCCAGAATTTATGCAGTTCATTATTAAAACTCATCATTGATTTCCTATAAAGTTGAAAAAAAAAGCATACAACACTGGTATAGCATAAACACATTTATTTACTAACCAAAGGATTGGTTCTAATTAAACTAACACTTGGAAATAGTTGCATGTAAAATGTTTGCGATGAAGATAACAGAACAGTAATGGGGGAAAAAAAGCATGGGGAGATTTGCTCATTGAACTGAGCTTGTTTATCCTCACAGCCAACTCCTGTCCAGAAGGATGGTGGAATTTTCACTCAACTTTTTCATAGATCCGAGTACAGCTGACATTGTTCATGATACATTCCTAAGAGAAAGAACAATATTAAAGAGTTACATTAGTCTTGCATCCCAGGTGGAAGTTAGGTGTTAGGGTACGAATCCTACAAAACCTTGTCATCTACTTCACAGATGAAGAAAATACATGTTAGGATTCCTTGGTTTGAAAAGCTAGAACCTGTTGTTTTGCATAAGATTTGTGTATGTTTTGCTGAATACTAACGTATTGATTTGCAGTATCTAAATAATCCATTTGGTCTTCACAAATAGTATTCCTCATTTTAAAGAAATGGAAAAATGTATGCCCCAGAGGGCAGTTTGGTGGCATACCCAAGATGATGCTGGTCTCAGTGGAGTACAGACGAAACCCAGCCCCAGCAACACCCTGCCACATCATCTCAGAAGGCCTTTTTAGTTATCAGTGTACTGGTGTTATTTTGCATTTTTTCCTACCCCAACCTACTTGTCCTTTTCATGATCAGTGATATATATATAGTTATGGGCACTATGAACACAAACAACTAGCCCATGAGGACCTCAGAAGCTGGGCACTTACCACCAACATTTTCCCGCCTTCCAGTTTTCTCGTGATTGTGCTTTCCTTCCCATCCCACTCCTGATGTTGAACCAATGCGCCGTTTACAAAGTTGCAGATGGTCTGCAAAAATAAACTACATTTTTTAATTTTCCAAAGTACATTATAAGAGTTTCCATGACTCATAACCTCCTTAATCAACATTTTTACAACTTTTCCTTTCTAGGTCTACTTCACACCAATTTTATTCATAATAGAGTTGAAGCATTTCAACCTAGACACACATAAGACACTTAAACTCTCATGTTCCTTAAACTACTTTTACAAAATAGACTAAGTTATGAAGCCGATCCTTTCACACTAATTTGTCAACTCAATTCATAAAGTAACTTGAGACTTTTTTCATTAAGTTCTTGCCTGTAAACAGTAAGAATCTTATTAATACAATCTATCATTCCAGAAGCTTCTGTGCTTATATAAATTATGACTGACCTGAGTTTTTCTGCCATCAGCTGTAGTTTCTTCAAACTTCTCTCCCAGGTTACATGAGAACTGTGTCGTTTTCAATGTGCTCTCACTTTTTACAGTGAGGGTTTTGCCATCAAAAGTAATGATACAGTCTGGTTTGGCCATGGCACCCATTTTCCGCAGAGCCATTCCCACACCTGTGAATGTTAATCATGTTAAATAACAGGAATACCAAAGTTATGGCTTACAGAACAAAAGCAGTGATTCAACTGCAATTACTGTGCTCTGAGTATTGTCACTTACTCACTTACCAAGAACTTAAAGATAGAGCCAGTGCTCACCAGGTGCTAGCACCTGACATATACAAAATCATGGACATCTTGCCCCACCCTGTAAGGTGGGGGAGGGGGGAACATTATCTCCATTTTACAAATGACAAAGTGAATCACTAAAGTAACCTACACAAGCTCACTCAGCTAGGAAGTGATGAGCTGGGGACCAACAATGCAGGATTTTGCCTCCAAATTCCAGCTCGTGGCTACCATGCTGTGCTGGCCTTCAGAAAGCTAGGGAAGCAATTTGGAATTCTCATATTGACTTACTCAATTCCACCGACCATTGTATATGACTCCAGCACATAGTGTGGCACAGAAAAGGCCCTTGATAAATATTTGATCGATATACTACACAAGTAGAAACCAATCCTGAGATACTCAAAATAGCACAATGTTTTGAGAGGTAAAACAGCACAATCATAATGGTAACAAGTGGAAAAAATCTTACCTTCAAAAACAGAGAACATTTCATAGCTATGTAACTCGATTACTATATTGATATCACGTCTAATTTATAATCTGTGTATTTCCTCTGGGTGTTAACATTTACAAGGGAACTTAGATCTGGGCCAAATTCCTGCCTCAGACAAGGAGACTACAACCTATGAGAAAAACTGGCTTGATGACCTTGATGACAACGACCACACACACACAAAAAATGTCCCATGTCCCCTCCAGCATACTCTTCTGCCAGCACAGGGTTGGTGCCTTGTGCTGTTAGTTGAGTTACTATTTATTCTCATTTTGGACAAATGAAGGGCTCAGCTCTTCCCATACCTTGATTGCATTCTAGTGAATTGAGCCTGGCAACCATAGAACTTTGAAAACAAGCCATGTGATGAACACATTCAATTTCAATAGGACGAGAATGTTTGGTTCTCAGACAGGTGAATACACACAAAACGTGTATTTCTTGGATATGAGTGTAATAAATGGCTTTTTTCATAGTCATCTTGATCTAGGTTCATAGTGAAGGAAAAAAAGAGGAAACCACTGCCTTCTTTTACTCCTAGTATCATAAGTACACTCAAGAGTCCTCACAGAATCAGCCTGAACCAGGGACTGTCCTGTAGAAAGTCTGGAGGAGTGCTTCTGAAATGCCACAGGGACTACAAAGACAAGGGTCTTCATAGTGACTTCTGTACCTTAGGACATCCTCACTAAAGTGGTGGGATGGTGGCTTCTAAAGCCCCCTCATCTTCCGTTCTACAGTTGTCTGGGAGCTGGAAGCTCTGTCACAGACAGGACTCAGGCTATGTATACCACTCCATCACACTCCTAATAGCCTGTGACAAAAGTCCATTTTTGTTTGTCAATTCATCCCATATCTCAACCAGCATGCTATCATTGTCACTGGCTTAGAAAAGGACGAGAATGAAGCACTGTTTTGAGTGAGACAGTAAATTTTAACCATCTCCCTGGGACCCATTCTCCTCTATAAAAAGCCTTGAAGAAGGCATGTGCCTTCTGCAGGGCCACGCTCCGTAATGCATGCTGAGCAGGAGGGCCTGCCTCACTGTGTCTGACTGCGCTTCTCCAAAAAGGCCCACTCACGCCTCACCCTGAAGATTCGAGGGTCAAGACGGCTGCGAAGGGCTACCCCCGGCAAGTTAGGCTACCCCCTGGCACAGTGGGTACCCGTCCACTGTGGCCAACCTCGCGCAAGGCCAGGCAAGGTCAGCGCTGCCGGTGCCAAGCCTCTGGGTTGGAGTCGAGGATGCCAGATGCTACCGGGTAGCTGCGCCATCAAAGGGCCCCGGGTGGCGTTAACGAGGACAAGAGCTGGACGCAAGCTGAAGCTGTAGCGGCGTTCGGACCCTCCACAGGCACCTCGTCCCAGGGAGAAGAAGGAGGGGACTCGTTTGCCATCGAGGAACAAAAGATGCAACAGAGTAGGCGAGATGCGGCCACCAAAAGGAGATATACACGATAGTGGCAGGAGGAGGGAGGATGGGGAGGAGGACCGAAGAATAGGGTAAGTTAAGACGGAAAGTAGCAGAGAGCTGGGTGCACCACGCGGCGGGTCCTACCGGGAGTCCAGAGACCCGCGGGAAGCGCGCATACCTAGCTCTCCAGCTGTTTCGCCGCGTGAAGCAGAGCAGCGCGGGAACCGCGTGGTGGGGACTGATGGCGGAAAGGGGAAGGGGAAAGGCTGAAGGTGGCCGCCGAGTATGTACGCCCCTGAGCCCAGTACGCCGAATCGGGTGCACCCGAGGACAGATAGGCACACACACACGCACACATGCATGCCACATTGCGAGCACCACCAAGCCCGGTGCCTCACCTAGTTCCTTCATGTACTCATCGAAGCCTTTGCTCTCCACTAAGCGCCATCTTCCTACCAGTTGCTGAAGGGTGTCCATGGTAGGGGCGGGAGGCTTGCGGGAAACTACAGAAGAATCCTGTGCTAGGAGAGCGGCAGGGTGCCGCGGTTGAACGTGGTTACTTTATACTATCGGCGCGGGGCGGGGGCGGCACCAAGGGGCCAATAGGAGGCGCGCCTCGCCGGCTTTTGCCACGCCTCCGCCAGGCCCCCGCGCGAACCAGGGTTGGTAGGTGGAGACCCGGGTAGGAGCTCCTACCGCGCCGCCTGCGGGCTCCGACACTCCCGGCGCGCCCAAGACCTGCCCTTGCACACTCCCCCGCTCCCTCACTCCCTGAAAGCCTGGGTGTTGCAGGAGCCTGCGGGCCTTTTTTGACCCCACATTTCACCGCCAACCCACCGTCCAATACCCCAAGCAATGGTGGGCCTTATTTGGGCTCGGGAGTCAAGAATGGACTGATCAGCAGTTTGGCTGACTGCTGGATTGATACGTGTAGGGCATAGACCTTACTCATGTCTGCTCCCAGTCTTTGAACAAATCCACATCCCAAACGCTCCTGAGAGACCTGTTCTCCCCACGCTCAGTCCACCCCCGGCCCAATTAGGACCCCAAGGTGTGTGTATACCTGAACGAGTTAGATTTTATCAGAAGATGTGGTGTGGGTTGAGGTGTCCCCAGAAGTTTGGTTTCCAAACTAAAACTTCTAAGAAAGTTTCAGCTTAAGTGCCTGTCCATGTTATTAAATGTTTGCATGCAAGATGTTTCATTAGTTAATATTCCCAAAGGAATGAACCCTTCACAGTTTCTTCCCAAAATCCAGAGGCTTTAGACACTAGGGCATTTCCTCTTCATCTTTAATCATAATAATACCCAAATAGTATTTGTGTGTAGCAGTTATACATTTCAAAGATTACTTGTCACAGGAGCTTACTCTGTACTCCTGGGTCCCTGTGGGGGTGAGTGGGGTTCAGGTGAGGAAGTTGCCATGCAGAGAGGCCAGCTGCCTTGGTGGAGATCAGGGCCATTTATTGAGTGCTGCTTGTGCTAGATGCCCTGCTTCCTGAGCACTTCATATCCAGTAACTCTAATCACCAAAGTTTTGCTAAAAAATCTTATCCCAATTTTTTGAAAGAGGAAATAAGGCAGGGAGAGTTTGCAGGTGAACTAGAAACCCTGTCCAGCTCATTCTACCACAGACCTTGTGAAATCACTTGGCTGCCTCTGGCTCCCTGTACTCTCATGGAGCTAAGAGCAGAGGCTACAGCTCCTGAACCATCTACCAAACTTGACAAACTGAAACCTGAAGCTGATTTGTCATCTCCCAGCACACCTTGTGACATATTCTCCCCTGCACTGGCTCCCTTTCATTTTAGGTCACCCCAGTTTTCCTTTTGTGCTATTTGAATATCTCAGGACCAGTTTCTATCTGTGTAGTGCATTAATCAAATATTTATCCAGGGCCTTTTATATTCCAGAGTATGTGCTGGTGTCACATACATAATTTTAGGTACCATTTTCATACTGAGTGGCACAGGCCCTGTCCTTGAGCTCTAAGGACCTGCACTGAGGCTCTACTTTTTGGAAATGTTCATGTTCTGAGGGCAGCTGAGCGGTCATTTGCTCAGTGATGCAAGTGATGGCTTCCAGACACTTAGGGCATCCTACTGCACCTCCTAGACAGGCAGCCCCTGTGTGGTTGGACTTGCATTCTTAATGGGCTCATTCAACATTTTACCTGTTTTTGTATAGAATAAAGTAGTAATATCCAGGACTCAGTACTGAAATACTAAGCTTTGGATGCTCATAATCAATCAGAAATATGAAAAAGAAAATGTCACTATATTAGTAAATATTTAGGTGCTTGAGAAATAGTTTTTAAACCAGAGGAATTACCTAATACTTAACTTTTAAAAACATTTTGTGATATGATGAATGGAAATAACTCTTTGTGGTCAAAACACACCAACAAAAAATAACAAAGGTACAGGCCAATATACCTGTCTCTCCCATGGAACAAAGAAAGGCCTGACGAGTGTTCTGCTACTGTGGGCAATGTACTCAATCCCTAATTCTCCTCTGCTTCTCATCTGTAATATATACACAGACAGAGATTGGAGTAGATAACTTCTAATGTCTTGCAAGCCCAGGTTCCCTTTCTTTCCTAAGAAAAATGGTAATGGATTTCAAGCTCTGAAAAACAGTTAAGTACTACCTTAACCTGCTAACTGAAGTTCTGTTCTAAGTTATTTAACTTGAGCCCAATATAAGGTGTAAAAACTAAAAATGTTATAAAAATGAATTTACTTAAAGTCTTATATGACTTCTTGGGATACTTGAGCATTTCTTCATTGGAGAAATGGGGGGTGGATTTTCACTTGATTGTAATACAGGGAACAGGAACAATCTTTGTACCCTGACCTGTCCTTACAAACACAAGTAATTGTGCTAGTCATTAGTTTTAGTCAAAGCATGGAGGCAATATATGTGTCACATCATGTCTTCCCTTATGCTGGAAGACAATAACACTCTATCTTATGGATGAAAATGGTTGAAAAATCTGGAATTACTAGCACCTCTTCCCCGAGTAGCTTTGGAAAATTTCCATTTGTAAGACATGCAATTTTACTTAATATCTCTGAACCTGAGTTTTCTCATCTGTGAAATTAAGGCGGTAAGAATTACACTAAATGATTTCTTAGGTCCCTTTCATGCCGTAGTTCATGGCCCTAAAAAATATACTCAGAATTACTCTACTTCCGCCTAGTGGCGAAATGGAGCATTTCCCATAGGTTTTCTTTGATAAATGTTAGGAGCTTATCAGCTTCACATTGCACAGTCACACGTATAGATTTGGTGTGTATTGTGTGATTTTATTTAAAGGCAACTTCTCAGATACTGTTTGTGTAAATGCATCTTCCATAAAGTTGATTATAGGATATAATCACTTCCTAGGACAGCAAGCATGTGGCTGGTAAAGAAACAGAGAGTACCCCATTAAATAAATCATTGCAGAAGCCACCTAACAGCCCATGTTCAAACAATTGAGTCTTCTCTCAGTATGTGGCCAGGTTAGTGCAAAAAGGTGGAGAAGGGAAGCAAGGGGAAGAAAAGCAATCACTTCTCAAAGTTTAGTGTGCAAACAAGTCACCTGGGGATCTTGTTAAAATGCAGATTCTGATTCAGTAGGTCCAGAGTAAGGTGAAAAATCAAGTGTTTCTAAAAAACTCCCTGGTGATGCCAGCGCTCCTACTCTGGGGACTGTGCTTTGAGAGCTAGGCCGTAAAGTATGCACAGGGCTTTGTCACATCCTGTGACTTTCACATCAGTGATAAGTATTTTCTGGTTATATTCCTAAGTAATGTATACAGAAGAGACAGGAAATTAGACAAATGCACTCCAAAAACTATCTTACTCAACTTATGAACTTTTTTCTAATTAGTCTTATGCAGGTATTTTTCTTTCTCCTCACTGGGAAGTCTGATAGATGTCTTCAAATGGGATGGGAAGAGTGGATAATAGGTTATTTGAACCTACTCTTTCCCTTAAGTTTTATGACCACGTTTTTTACCCTATTTCTGGCTTGTCTTGATATAGCCATGTTTTGCATCCCAGCTTAAAATTGTATCCTCCTAAAGAAAATCCCACTTGGAATCAGTTCCAAGAGAAAATCCTAATAAGTAGGTAGAACCCAGCTCTACGTCTTGACAGTTGTCTGTACCAGCGAAAGTTCCCAGATGAGAACAAGGTCAGGAGCCACAACACTTAAGGCACACCCTGAATATTCCCTTCTGAATCAAGCTTCAGTGTATTTAGCCACAACAAGGAATTGGCAAAAGCCACCACCCATCAATGGAAGCTTGCTTTGAGTCATTTAGGGCAATAAGATTATTTCTCATGAAAGCACTTGCAGAAATGGAGTTATTTTATGAATTTTTCCCTTAAAGCCATTTGGTTCTTACACAACAGAACTGCGAATGAATAAACCTTAAAACTCTCCAGTTGCCTAAATAATTTACCCTAAATACACACTTGCTAAGTTACCTGGACTAGGGAATAGCTACAGGGAAAATGAGACAATGCAAAAGTCACAATAATAAAATATGACTGGTTTTGCAATAGGCAAAGGGCATAATGCCTCATCTCAGTATAAGATCAATCCATTTCCATTACACAGATCATCCTACTCTCCGGATTTATCTACTGTTATTAAATTTGCCATTGTCTCATGGCAACACATTGCAGAAACATATAGTTTGGGCTGACCTGTTCATGCCTCATGTGGACAGTGTTCAAAGTGTCTCAGATCTAAAAACACAACAACACAGTACCTAAAGGGGCATCTTGAAATGGAGCAGGACAAATTCATAAAGGGTACCTTTGCCCTTAAAAAATTATAAAAACAAATTTAAAAATTCCCCTTCAAATAAGATTTTCCTACTGGATAGAAATCAAATTCTTCCCTTACAGATGGCATGTCCTCATTTTCAGCCCCCCCTTCCATGCAATAACTTATGATTTACTATTCTTTTCCCCAGATTTCTAACACCATTTGATCGTTTTTCTTCATTAGTGTTTATCCACAACAGTTAATGATTTTTATGATCAAATCTATAAAACTACAGGGTTGCTTACTTTTGAGTTTTTTAAAAGATTTTACTTATTTGTTTTTAGAGAGAAGGGAAGGAAGGGAGAAAGAGAGGGAGAGAAAATCAATGTGTGGTTGCCTCTCACGCACCCCCTACTGGGGACCTGGCCCTCAACCCAGGCCTGTGCCCTGACTGGGAATTGAACCGGTGACCCTTTGGTTTGCAGGCTGCACTAAATCCATGGAGCCACAGAGATCCAGGGACGAGTTTTTATCCTGATGGGTTAGGCCCACAGCTTTCTTCTGCCTGACTGAGCTTTTAAGAAGAGTCATCAGAATTTAATTACACCTAAATCCGACTAAAGAATTTCTTGGTCCTATTTCTGGTCCTCTTGGGTTGGTGATGGGAAGAGCTGTCCTATAATCCCTCAGAGGTGGGCGCAGAGCTGGAAAGA
The DNA here is from genome assembly GCA_028533065.1 of Trachops cirrhosus. Taxonomy (NCBI): domain Eukaryota; kingdom Metazoa; phylum Chordata; class Mammalia; order Chiroptera; family Phyllostomidae; genus Trachops; species Trachops cirrhosus. The sequence continues at coordinate 67,048,444 of CM052544.1, forward strand.
CAGTATGGAAGTAATTCTGTGTGCTCTCCTAATGGAGCCAAGAGGCAGGATCTTTATTTTCTGTTCAACCACCTTAGATGCCATAGCTCACTTCTAGTTTACCTGTTCACTGCTGCGTTGGAACAAACATAAAGGGAGAAATTGAACAGCATGGAGTGAGAGTTTGTTTTACCCTCCCATGCATTTCCCCATGCCTTCATGCCTCTAGTACTCCTGAATTCCTCATTTCGCAGCAATAGTTTCTCAATTACATGACTCCCTATTAATAACAAAAAACCAATTTGAGGTTCCAAAAAAGCAAGTCTGTTTCTAGGTTGGCTAAATGCTGTGATTTTATAAAGGAGCAGGAAGGCCAACTGGGTGTTACCATGGAAGGGAGTCATAATCTTGGTTTGGGTCTATTTTAGAAGGTATGATAAAAATATTTGTGCCATGAATCTCAAATCTTGTCACCTGTCTTGCAGCCTCAAAATACACAGTTAATCGCTCAGGACAAAGGCAGGCTTGCTAATGATCTTTTGCCCTGGTTGGTTAGCAGAACTGAGCATTCTGATTTTTGTGTAGTGGGAGATATGGTGATCATGGGTCCCAGTCTGCTAGAGACAGGTCTGAGTTATGCTTGCTGCCCTGGTGTAATTATGAACAGTGCTTTCTTTTACTCTTGAGTATCTCAAATTGAATGATGTTGGATAAAGAGTTGTGGACTTTAATTCTCACCCATCCAGCAGCTCAAAGCCCACATTTCAAGTATGGAATTATGACAGCACTCTCGTGCCATCTAAGCTGAAGGCTGTCTTATCGGAGGGAAGGATTGCTGGGACGACATTGCCTTTCCCTACCCACACAGCATTAACCAAATATGTCATGTGTAGCCTGTGTATGCACAGTGATAGCAAGCTGAGCTGCCCACATACAACAGATTCCTTTGATTCAAGTCAGCCTATATTTTGAGACCAAGTAATAATTGTGTAGAATTGATCTAGTCCTTGTCTTCAAGGTGTTTGTAACCTGATCATTTACCAGGTAAGGAACTGCATTTCTTTTTTTTTCTTTTCATTTCACAAACATTAACATTTTTTCTGTTTTAGTTCAATGCATTCTGAAAATTTCCGTGTTAAATGTCTTTGAAAATATCAGATAAATTGAGATAATATAAGATATCTGAAAATATCAGGTACCTTTTATCTTTATAATGTTAAGTAAATTTTCAAAAAAATACCACAGATAAAAAATATTTTTGTAGGCAGGGAGGAAATATTCCTATTTCCTTCAACTGTATCTGCAAACTCTAGATTTTCGTTAGTTTGATTGGACAGGTCATGTCTTTGGAACCATATCTGGGTACTAAAGGGATACAATTAATCTTTAAAATTAAGGTGCCAAATGCAGCAAAGCCACCTGAGGCAAATCCTGCTCAGATTTAGGAAGATCTGCTTTAAGAAATACTGAGTAAGAGATAATAAGGCAAAAACCCACGTCACTACCCAAATGTCCATGTTATAGAACTAGTTTGTTGCCATGTACCTGGGAATAAACTGACACCTGGCTGTCCGAAAGTTGTAGAGATACACAACTTGCATTGTAATCACATCTGCCAGTGCTCAAGTCAAAAAAGTTATTCTCCATTCACCTGGTAAGGACCAGAAATCCTGCCACGGTCCTTTGTTCATATCATGAACATCCCTTTTGGAGAGAAAACACGCGGAAGTGAAGCTTACTCTGATGTCCTTGTCTTTCATAGAAACCCTACATGGTCCCCAGGGGAAGAATGTGGCTCTGTTATGACAAGTTTTATTGTACTTGTTACATGGTATAAAATGTTATCACATCTGCAGCTGGATTATCAGTACCTCATACAAAGTAATAAAAATGCCAGTCAGTCAAGAAAGACAGAAGTATGGCTATGAATCCTCTGAGAAGCCACAGACCCAGACCAGTCTTAAAACAAATCTCTTCAACTAAAGTACGCCCCAAAACTGTCTTCTCTTATGCTATTCTGTAATAGGACCAGCTTCTAAAAACAGGCAAGAATGTCATTTACTAGCATCCCCTTGAATGTCACTTACTGTATGAAAATTACTTACTTTGTCACTTACTATAGTTAAAAAAGGTGTTTCTTTTCCTTTTTTTCAAATTGATTATCTTCCATTGTGTTGTACTTTTGCATTCTGGTTGAACTAATCATTTCTGAGATAATTTACAGAATTTTGGCTCCATTATGAAATAGAAAATTATAACTGCCTAATACCTCACTTGAAAGCAAGTGGAAATATAAGTCCTAATTGAAAGAAAATAAAGTAAAAATCACTTCAGAATTCAGCAAACCCTTGATTTATCACTTTCCAATAAACTTGAATGGTGACATTAAGCATTGTGCAAACTGTAAAGGTTTTCTTTTGCTTTAAGCTTCACTGAGCTGGTGCAGCAGGCTCTCATTTTGTAGGGCAAGGCCTCATTCTTTCAAGACTGGACTTTCTCAATCCGAAGCCCTAAGGTGCTTTGAGGGAGCCATACTAGTTCAAGTCACTAATGCTAATTCAGAAGTAAAACTTGATCCCTGGTGCCCACACCCAAGTCATATAATTTTTAATTGCATATTTTGGCAGCAATTCCTTCTCAGACCTGATTATGGCCTAACTAGCTGTCACTTGAACAGACATATTATTAGTAAATCCTTTAAAGTCATGTAGTTTCACTTCTCAATATAGATTTGTATCTTGCATTCAGAACTGAAACAGAATCTTAAAATGGTAGAGTTTGGGAGCATTATAGATGTTTGCTACTTCAACTAAAGTCCGATACAAATAAATCCAGTTTCCACTAAAATCCTTCTAGTGATATAGGCCTCATGCCCTTTCCAAGAAGTCCTTTCCATGTTTTAATAGCTCTAATGGGGAGGAAAGCCTTAACCTATTATGGAAATCTGCTCCCAGTGATTTCTAGCCATTGGTCATAGTTTGACCTTTCAGAATAACATAGAATGTTTCTGCTCACTAATTCTCCATGGTGGGCTTATAAGTATTAGGTGATAATAGTTTATCTAAATAAAAAATTGCTTAGAGACTCAAATATATGTAAAATAAGACAGAAAGAGAGAACTATAAATAAAATTGTATAAAATATACATGTCATGTGTATAGGTGTGTGTGTACATATGTGTGTGTATTGAGAGAGAGGGAGATGAGGTGGTGTATCAATTATAGCAAAAATAATTGTGAAAAAGAAAAATAATTCCAATCACATTTTCAATTTAAAATGAGCTAGAAGCTAGGAAGAACCAAATAATTATGACTGTACATTGTTTAATATGGCTATTACAAAACATTCTGAACAAGAATCATTTCCAGTCTACTCAACATAATTAGAATATCTATGTAATCCAACTGCAGTTGTTGCCTGAATGAAATCTTTCCAGAGTAAGCAGAAACATAATCCCAAATTATAAAGTCATCAAGAATACCACAAATAGTAAATATTTAAGAATTTTTGTAAAATACCTTATAGGGAGAAATATTAAAGTGAAAAATAAGGAGAGGAAAGTAGCCCAAATGGAGTTATTTATATCAATTCATGTTTGAGCTATAAAAATAATAGCTAATAAGTGATGATTATAGCAATACTAGTGTTTGGGTTTTAAGTAGCTATGGGAAATTTAACACTAATTGATTATGCAATTGTTTTTGGCTTCAACTTCTATTCCTCAGAAAAACCATATACAGTAGCTGCCTCCCCCCACTTATTCACAGTCTCGGTTACTTTCAGTCAACCCAGTTGGAAAATATTAAATGGAAAACTCCAGAAATAAGCAGTTCATATGTTTTAAATTATGCCCCATTCTGAGTAACGTGATGAAATCTCTCACTCTCCTGCTCAGTCCCACCCAATCCCGCCTACATGTGACTCATCCCTTTTCCAAGTTTCCATGCTGTAGACTCCCTCCTACTGTTCCTTTTAGTCACATTGACTGTCGTGGTATCAAAGTGCTTGCATTCAAGTCACCAGTCTTTTACTTAATGACCTTAAGGTACAAGAGTAGTGTTGCTGGTAATTCAGATACACCACTGTAAAGTGCTTCCTTAAAGGTGAAAGGTAAAAGTTGTTGACTTATTAAGGTATTTATATCATCTCACAAGATGAGAACAGTAAGATGTTATCATATCACAAAAGCAGTAAGATATTTTGAGAGAGACCACATTCGTATAACTTTTATGCTGTTATAATTGTTCTATTTTTCTTATTAGGTATTATTGTTAATCTCTTACTGTGCCTATTTTATAAATTGATTTTTATCATAAGTATGTATGCGTAAGAAAAAGCATAGTGTATATAGGGTTTGGTACTATCTGCAGTTTCAGGCATCCACTGTGATGACTGTATCATACTAACAGTATGTACAATATGAATACATACACAAATTTGCTCATGATTTAAACTGCAACAGTGCCCTTTAGGTTCCTTAGAGAAACTTTTTAAAAAGATGTAATAATTTTTGTGGCCTCAATTCCCCTTTGTCTTCACTTGAATTGAAAAAAATTATCTTAAAAAGATTATGTAAGAATGGAATTAGAGCAGTATTATCTCTATCATACCCCTATGCTTCAAAGTTTTAAGACAGGGTAGGCCAATCTCAAAAAAAAACTCCAAAACATCAATAGTACCACCTGTAAAACAACCATTTTATTAAGTCTCCACTCTCAAGGCACACTGGTATAGTTGACAGAACAATGGCCTAGAGTGTGGAAGACCCTTGTTCTCGACTTCATTCTGCTACAAAATAATTGTAAAAACTTAGACTTGTGTTTTCTCATCTGTAAGATGAGAATAACAGGGTAAATCAAAATTTCAAGAATGTTCATATGAAATCTGTCCAGAACATAGCAAGCCATGTATTATGAAAAATAGAGATATTTATTGAAGATACAAGATATAAGAAACATTGTACATAGGATAATGATGCCTCAGACTCCTTCAAAGTAGGTGCCTTGGGACCTCACACAGTTTTCCCTATTGCCTCTGCCATCAGCTGCCTCATCGCATTTTCCTGAATCTCATCAATGGTCTGAAATCTCTTCCCTTTCAAAGGTGTTTTAGTTTTCAGAAAAGCTAGAAGTCACAGGACATGATATCCAAGCTCTAGGGGGCCTGAGTCACCTGGTTGATTTGATATTTTGCCAAAAACCCTTCAGGATATGTGATGCATGAGCAGGCACATTGTCATCATGAAGCTGCCAATCACCAGTTCTCCATAGCTGTTACCTTCTGAATCATCCAAATAGTTTCTGTGGAGGAATGTTCAAACTTAACGCAAAATTTGATGCAGATATTTTTATTGCTCTATTTGCTCAGTCATTTTAATGTGATCGCCACACAATATACATGCTCACTTAATGGTGTCTACCACCCTACTGACTAACACAGTGAAGTCACCATTGTTCACGCATGCACATTCCAGTCCACTCTCCTTGACTGCCAGGTTATATCAAGGTTGCACAAACTGTTCTAGTTATATTAACAATGGCTTGACTTTTTCCATACAGATCTCATATTAATTTCACAGAGCATTTCTTTAACAACCTAAAAAGAAAGCTGTATTTACAAAAATAATAAAACAAACAAAAAAATCCTAATAGTGTCAATTTAATCATTTGTCTTCTAATTTAAAGGTGAAATATACTGGTTGAAAGTGAAAACGTGCTTGCTTCAGCAACACATATAGTAAAATTGGAACAATACAGAGAAGATTAGCATTGCCCCTGCACAAGGATGAAATGCAAATTCATGAAGCATTCTGTATTTAAAAGAAAGAAAGTGAAAAGATGTGACACTGTCTGTTTTCAGACTCAAACTCTTGGGCAAATTTTGTAATATAACTTTTATTATTGTGGCCCCTCCCCTTCTGCCCAGCAGAGAGATGGAAAATTTCTCCGAGTAAGGAAACTGTGAGAAATTCTAGTAAGTAGAGGTGGGGTTCTTCAAAGAATTCACAGTAACATCTCATGACAAAAACAAACAAACAAAAATCCTTTAAATATCCACTAAGTACAAAATAAATTTCAGTTATATTTCATTAATTATTCAAATGTAAATAAGTTTCAGGTCAAACCATTACAGCCAAGTAAGACTTCTTCTACCTTTTCTTTTCTTTTTTATTATTATTTTTTAAAATTTTAATTGTTGTTCAAGTACAGTTTTCTGCCTTTAAACCCCATCCCAGCCCACCCCCCCACCAGCTCTACCCTGCCTTTTCATCTCTCCCCTACCCTGGAGCCTCCAGAGGTAGCCTCCTGGAGGCAGAAAACAAGTTGAGATATCTCCATCTTTCCCAGATGGAGGTTTTCTAACCTGTGCAGAAATAAGGGCAGGGAGGAGACTGCTTTCTACTTGCACAAAAAGAAGTCCCACTCTTTAAAACTTCCAGTTAAACACAGATTAACCTAAATCTGTGACAATGTGCAGGAGGGCTTTCCTTCTCCCCACCTACCAGGGATTCCTACCATTTCTTGAAAAAAATTGCCAGGGTCTATGCCAAATGTCAATCCATAAATCAGGTAAGTCAACTGATGCCATTAAAAGCAAGTGGCAAGAAGACAGCTTTACTAGATTCAAACATGAAAACCTCACTTTTATGTTACTGGTTCTTCTTCTTTTTTTTTTTAACCATCATCAGACACTTTATGATGACAGCACCATTTTGCACATGACTCTATGGGCTGAAGAAAGGTAATTAAAAATATTGATGTTCTATTAAAAATGAGTGACCATTCACGTAATTAAAAAACAAAGACAATTAAGAGGTTGAGAATGGATGTTGTGGACAAAGAAACTTTGGGTACTGGCAATACAATGGAGATTAGGCCTCTATTAATCTTCCATGTATTATTCAGTGATGACATCACTTTCCTGCTTTTCCTCCTTGAGGTACATGAGGCAAGGCAGGGAGGATCTCTTTGAAGGCTAACTTCATCAAGTTTAACTTGCTGGATGAGTTTCTCCTTAACATCAGCAAGAAGAAAAATTATATGTATTACTTACATATAAATTCAAGGGTGTTATTCTCTTTTCTTCTTCACACCATCTCCACACTCTCACTGAGCCTTTGAAAGAAAACTTAAAATAATTGATCTCTTTCATTTTGCAAACTTGTATCTGGAATTGTCCCTGGCACCCAGGGTTATCTAAGGTAAATGATCATCTCCCACAGGTCTCTTAAAGAAGCATAATGTAGGTAGAATTTACAAGATTTTCTGGAATAGGATAACTAGTATTTATAAGGCACTTTTATAAAAGGCTTTGACCTACTTAAAAGAAATAGTCAGAAGTTCTAAACACCTATTTTCAGTTCAATCAATGCGGCCTTCTAAGGTTGTGCATTGCAGAAGTTCTGGTATGTTTCGATACTAAGATAAGTGCTAGATAGATTAGGAAGATCTCAGTGTTTGTTTTTGCTGTGACCACAGCATAGTGTCCAAGCTTAAAGTAGCTTCGCCTTCTGAATGGCTTACTTCAATATGCTCTTTTCAAATGAGTGAATCAACAATGCTAAGATGATTTTAAAGTAGTTACATGTGAGATTGTCACCCTGGTACCCTGCCATGCATTATTGAATTGTCTCAGTTCACAGAAAACTCCAGAAAATGCTTCCAGTTAGAGTGCTAACACTTGCATCTAGGGAGTAGATCACAATAACAAGAGTCCAAGAAGACAGCCAAGTCCTCATGGGTGGAATATATAAAATCCCTATGCTCTATGAGGATAAAGTTGATGCTTCCTCTGAGCTCCCAACCTCATGAACAAACATCAAATATTCAGACTAAAATGTTGTGTAGGAATACTCATTCTTGGGTACTAAGATTGTGAATTAGTACAACCACTTTGGAAATCTGTTTGAAATTATCTACAAAAGTTGAACATTTACAGCAAGGAACCAGTACAAAAAATGTTCATGGCCATGTTATTTATAGTATCTCCCAATACAGATAGCACTGCTCACTGTTCAACAGTAGACTGGACTTCCAGTGTGACACATTCATACTACAGGATAGCATCTGGCAATGAAAGTCAAAGAACCATGGCTATTTACAATCACTTGGATGAATTTTGTCAACATAATGTAGAGCCAAAGGATTCACACACTGATTAAAAACCTAGATATTCTACTTATAAGAAATTCAAAAATAAGTGAAACTAATATATAGTGTTAGAAGCCAAGACAATAGTATCTTTTGGGAAGGAGAGATGGAGTCTTCTGTGTGCTGGCAAAATTTTCTGTCTGAAAGATAATTCCATGGAGGGTTCATGTTGTGATATTCACCAAGCAGTACACATAGGATTTGTTCATTCTTCTCTAGCTAGGGTTAAACTTTAATTAGGAATGCTTATTTTAAAAAAATACAAGGGTTAGTGAAAGAACTGTAAAATATCTGAACTGTTTCAGGAAAGACATAATAAATGATTCAGTAAAATTCTACATCTATTACTAACCCTAGTTTATAAAAGTACTCTTAAATTACTTTAATTAGTTAGGGGATCTCTAACTTAGAGAAGTTTTAACTTTGTCAATTTTAACACATCAGCTGCATGCCAGTAGCATTGGTTGAGTTCAGCAATGAAAGAAGTGGATTTTGAGCGGACCACATGATAGCTGTTGATCTTCCCCTTTAGAAGGTTACACCAACGACTGTAAGGGTGACATGTAACTAAGAAATAAATATCTGAAGGGTTATCAGTGGGGTGGAGAGGATGCAAAGCAAAGTGGTGGCTGAACAACTTGGGCAGGTAAGGCAGTGGCTGGCAGACCAGGCAAGGTGGTGACTGGCAGACTGGGCAATCCCACATTTTTGTGCAGATAAACCATGAGGAACTTCTGGGGAGCAAGACAGACTACACAACCCATAGTTCCAGTGAGAGAAATAAAGCCTCAAAACCTGACTGAAAAAAACCTGTGAGGGTTATGGCAGTGGGAGAAACTCCCAGCCTCACAGGAGAGTTTGTTAGAGAGACCCACAGGGTCCTGGAATGTACACAAACCCACACACCTGGGAATCAGCACCAGAAGGGTCCAGTTTGCTTGTGGGTAACAGGGGAAGTGACAGAAATCCAGCCGAGAACCCACCGAGGACCATTGTTCCCTCTCTGACCCCTCTCCCACATATAGCACCACAACACAGTGACCTGGCTTGCCCTGCCCTGGAGAATACCTAAGGCTTCACCTCTTACTACGTAACAGGTGCACAGAGGCAGAAAACTATGGCCCAAATGAAAGAACAGATCAAAGTTCCAGAAAAAATACAACTAAGTGACGAAGAGATAGCCAACCTATCAGATGCAGAGTTCAAAACACTGGTAATCAGGACACTCACAGAAATGGTTGAGTATGGTCACAAAATAGAGGAAAAAGTGAAGGCTATTCAAAGTGAAGTAAAGGAAAGTGTACAGGGAACCAACAGTGATGGGAGGGAAACCAGGACTCAAAGCAATGGTTTGGAGCAGAAGAAAGAAAGAAACATTCAAACAGCACAGAATGAAGAAACAAGAATTTAAAAAAATGAGGAGAGGTTAGGAGCCTCCAGGACAACTTTAAATGTTTCAACATCCGAATCATAGGGCTGCCAGAAGGAGAATAAGAGCAAGAAATTGAAAACTTGTTTGAACAAATAATGAAGGAGAACTTCCCCAGTCTGGTAAAGGAAATAGATTTCCAGGAACCCAGGAAGCTCAGGGAGTCCCAAGCAAGTTGGACCCAAGGAAACACACACCAAGGCACATCATAATTACATTACCCAAGATTAAAAGAAGGAAAGAATCTTAAAAGCAGCAAGAGAAAAGGAGACAGTTACCTACAAAGGAGTTCGCAGAAGACTATTAGTTGATTCCTCAGAAGAAACCTTACAGGCAAGAAGGGCTAGAAAGAAGTATTCAAAGTCATGAAAGGCAAGGACCTACATCCAAGAATATTCTATTCAGCAAAGCTATCATTTAGAATGGAAGGGCAGATAAAGTGTTTTTCAGATAAGGTCGAGTTAAAGGAGTTCATCATCACCAAGCCCTTATTTTATGAAATGTTAAAGGGATTTATCTAAGAAAAATAAGATCGAAAATATGAACAGTAAAATGACAACAAACTCACAACTATCAATAACTGAACCTAAACAAAAACAAAAACAAACTAAGCAAACAACTAGAACAGGAACAGAATCATAGAAATGGAGATCACGTGGAGAGTTATCAGTGGGGAGGGAGAAGGGGATGGGGAGGGGAGGGAATGGGGGTAAAGGTACAAGGAATAAGAAGCATAAATGAAAACAGACAGGGGGAGGTTAAGAACAGTATAAGAAATGTAGAAGCCAAAGAATTTATATGTACAACCCATGGACATGACTGAAAGGGGTAGGGCAAATGTGGGTGGGTGGGGGATGCAAGGCAAAGGGGAATAAAGAGAGAAAATGGGACAACTATAATAGCATAACCAATAAATATATTTTTTAAAAAAATTACCAACTGATTTACTAACAAAGTAAATAAACTGAACCAATATGAGATGTTTTATTTTGTTCTCAAGGTTTTTACTCCATATTAAAATGTTTCATAAACATAGTCATAGGCCCCAACAACTAGTTTATCTCAAAATGCCTGAATCTGGTATTCTCTGTGGTCCTTGATACTTTCTTCAGAAGCTAAACCAAACAATATGTCCCTAAGGCTTACTTGGTACTACAGTATAACTAATGCCCCTCCCCTCATAAGAGGACTTCAGACCACTTCAATGACTTGAACTTGAACATTTATTATGGAATGCCTGTAGGAAAAAAGTAAAGCAGAGAACAGGATAGGCCATGCACTAGACAGGCAAAAAAGGTCATTACTATAATAAAAACAGGGACAAGGAACGAGAATATAGCATTCCTGCATATTCATATAATCCTTGGGAAGACACATGTAGAATAGGAATTGAGTGCCTGGTGTGTTATAGGAGAGCTTGGACAACAACTGAATATCCAGTAGTACACAGCCTAAGCATTCATATCTTAAAGCTTTAGTTTCTTATCTATAAAATGAATATAATTAGAGCTATAAACTTATTTTTAAAAAACAGTTTAATTCTACAAAAGATTTTCATTAGTTTCTCTGTTCTTTTTCATTTGTTTTTTACATCTTCAGAAAAAAAAAAAAAACATCATTCGGAAACTACTAATGGAGGCTGGAGAGTGGTGGAATTAATACAGACCACTTTCCCTCCTGTGAGCCCAAAGTATCCTTGAAATAATATCATTTTTCTTAGGAGCTTTGAATTCCATTCAAATCACTCTCTAATACAACCACAGAGCTTTACAGGCAAAAGACACTTCAAGAGCCTATTCTGGTTCAGTTGCCAGAAAAACAAAGCATAATCTTACCTGTTTCTGAAAGTTCCTCCAAAAATGTATTTGACCTAAAAGTATTGGAACTGACATAATTTAGTTAAGTGTGTATAAAACTACAGTGCTCCAGAATCTGAAATTGATATAATTAAAATAAAATGCAAAGCGTGCATTTCTATTAGCAATAATCGCACCTTGGATAAACCTCAGTGGCTACGATAATGCCACTGCGCAAAGCTCAATGTGTGCATTTCTAATGCCACTTTTCCATGTCACACTCCATCACCTCTGTTTAATGTTAGAGCACAACAAATACATTTCATCTGTTAATTGCATTTTGCATGCCCTTCTTCATCAGCCTTGGGGCAATTAAGTTTCAGGAATAACTTTGGAAATAAGGAGTAAGGTCCAAAATAATCAAATTCATTACAGCTGCTTTCAATTAACAATGTCTCTAGCAGATAAATCACTACTCATAGTTTCATTCTATCACAGCTGTTTCACTCTCACAAATACTTAAATTGAAGACTGAGGATTAAAATATTTTTATTTTCAGGATATTTTTGAAAATATAACAAAAAGAAAGCTGCTTATTTCTAATACTATATTGTAGAAAAATATCCTTTACATAGAGCATATATTATGAACACACACTAAAAATGAAATTCATAATTTGTCAATTTTCATTATCCTTCACCCATGTGTCCCATGAACCACATTATTCTTGTTGGTTTATGCCTCAGATAATTCTGTATATTTAGGATTAATTGATAACTGACACAGAGGACCTGAGAATCTGACTTCTAGTCAGTAGTAAATCTAACCCATGATATATTTGAATATTGGGTTGAGCCACATGAAACTGACACATTTGTATGTTAAAAACGGTCAAATCCAGTCAATTTCATATACTACAACCAACCAGCTGATGGGTTTTCAATACAGGCATCTTGATATTCCTGAAAACGTCGTGGGGCTCTTCCTCCATTAAACTGATGTGAGTAGGTATCTTATAGCTATCATCTGCCCCATGGCTCATCCGCTTACTGTTCTCTGTCTTTCCCCTATCCACTCACTTCTTTATCCTTTGAGTAGACAGCTTCTGTTATATTCACCCAACAGAAACTTTTCTCTCTAAAATCACTGGTGACCACTCAGGATATTGCCAAATCCAACAACCCTTTCCTATCACCTCAGCCTCCCTATAGCCTGGGGCAATATGATCACTCTCTCCTTTAAGAGTTCCTTGTTTCCTGTCCTTGTGACTGCAATACTTTATTGACTTATCTCCACATTTTCTCTTCCATTCATCATCTAAATGAAGGCATTCTATTTGTTTCCACTTTCTTTTTTATTGCTCAGTAGCTTGTACTTTCACCCTAATCTCTTTCACCCTTAGCAAATGACTCCTTTTTGTTTCTAACACTGGGACATTCCCAAATGACTGTATTCTTCCCTGTCATTGCCACCACCATCTCTCTTTTTCTCATACTCATTTGAGCAGTGCTCTCTTCGTCCACCATTAACCCCAACTTGTGCCTTCCAACTACCTGCCTTCCAACTACCGCACAGACATTGCTCCATTAGCTCATCACTTGTCAACATCCTCAACACTTTCCTTATAGACTCTATCCCCTCAGCATATTTTTTCTTCTTTTTAGGAATTTATTGTAAATATCATTTTTGTAATTTTATTTTAATCATTGTTCAAGTACAGTTTTCTGTCCTTTACTCTCATCCCAGCCCACCCACCCATCCCTCTCCACCTCCCTCCCATTTCCACTCCCCTAGTTTTTGTCCATGTGTCCTTTCTACTTGTTTCTGTAAACCCTTCCCCCTTTCCCCTAAAAATCCCCTGAAATTCCCTCCCCTCTCCCCTCTGAACACTGTCAGCCTGTTCTCTATTCCCGTGTCTTTGGTTATATTTTGCTTGTTTCTTTGTTTTGTTGTTTAGGTTCCTGTTAAACGTGAGATCAAATGGCTTTCACCACCTGGCTTATTTCACTTAGCATAATGCTTTCCAGCTCCATCCATGCTATTGCAAAGGGTAGGAGCTTCTTCTTTCTTTCTGCTGCATAGAATTCCATTGTGTAAATGTACCATAGTTTTTTGATCCATTCATTTACTGATGGGCTACTAGGTTGCTTGCAGCACTTGACTATTGTAAAGTGTACTGTTATGAACATTGGAGTGCATAAGTTCTTTTGGATTGGTCTTTCAGAGTTCATAGGATATAATCCCAGCAGTGGAATTGCTGGGACAAAAGGCAGATCCATTTTTAGTTTTCTGAGGAAGTTCCATACTGTTTTCCATAGTGGTTGTACCAGTCTGCAATCCCACCAACAGTGTACTAGTTCCCCGTTTTCTCCACAACCTCTCCAACACTTATTGTTTGTTGCTTTTTTTATGATGGTAATTCTGACTGGTGTGAAGTGGTATCTCATTGTGGTTTTAATTTGCATCTCTCTGATAGCTAGCAATATTGAGCATCTTTTCATGTGTCTCTGGATCCTCTGTATGTCCTCCTTGGCAAAGTGTCTATTCAAGTCCTTTGCCCATTTTTTAATTGGGTTGCTTGTCTTCTTAGAGTGTAGTCATGTACGTTCTTTATATATTTTGGAGATGAAACCCTTGTCTGAGGTCTCATTGGCAAATGTTTTCCCATACAGTTGGTTCTCTTTTTATTTTAATACTGTTTTCTTTAGCCATGCAGAAGCTTTTTATTTTGATGAGATCCCATTTGTTTATTCT
>CM052544.1:67069995-67093197 GCA_028533065.1 Trachops cirrhosus
ATTATATGTTATAAATATGATATAATGTATGGTATAATATAATATAATTATTAATATATTGTGTTATATGATTATATCATTATGATATGTCAAATATAAATATTATGTGATGTATATTATCATGTAATATATTATATAATATGATGTAATTATATAATGCATGATATAATATAGTATTATTAATAAAATGTATCAGTAATATATCAATAATAATGTATTGGTAATGTGATATATTATCATATTAATAATATAATGATATGTATTTAATTATATATCACTAAATAATTATATACAATATATAATAATTATATATCACTTCATGTTCCCAACAATCTTATGTAGAAATTGAGGCTTAGAAATATTAATTAACTTGTCCAGTGTCACAGTTTCCAGTGATTCCATGGCCAGAGCTTTCACCCAAGTCTGTCAAAGTTTAGAGCCTCAACTCCTAATCTCCACACACTAATGTCTCCGAAAGATGATAAACCAGAAAATGGTTCTCTGAGCAGACCATTGCATTATGACTATTAAAGCTAGTCAAGAAAAAAATTATATCTTCTAAGGAAGCTGGAGGTACCGTTCCCTATTTCTACTGTCTCTGTCATTCAACACATATATGTTGAGAACTTGCTACACACCAGACAGTGCTCTCTTCACAGAAAACTACAGAAAGGAACAGGACATAGTCTCTACTCTCCAGGAGTTCACATTACGGAGACATGTTAGTTTTTAGGGCTTATATAACAAATTAGCACAACCCGTGCAGTTTACACCAATAGAAATACATTTTATCACAATTCTGGAGGCCAGAAGTCCAAAATCAAGGTGTCATCAGGGCCACACACCCTCTGAAGGCTCTAGGGGAACATCCTTGGCTGTGGCTGCATGACTCCAGTCTGCCTCCTCCTTCACGTGGCCTGTCCCTGTGTATCTGCTCCCTTCTCTCCCTCAATGAGGGCACATCATTGAAGTCAGGACCCACCCAGGTAATCCAGGATCATCTCATCTCAAGATCCTTAATTTAATTACCAGATGACATGTCTGGAGTGTTGTACTGGATAATGACTAGAAAGTGACACTGAGAAGGTGATATTTAAGAAGAGACCTAAAGAAAGTGACAGAAAAATCTGTGTCACCAGGGTATGTCAGAGGAGGTTAGCAGCTTATCGGAATCTTTCTACTCTGCTGGCTCACACTGAACCACATTTCCCAATGCAACATGAGTGGAGGTAATGACAACCAGATTTGACCTCTCCAACAAAAAGCTTTCACATGAACCCTTTTCCTCTTTGGTTCATTGTGAAGGTGCACCCTCCAGAGCAACCTTGGAAACCTCATGTTAAACATGGCAGAATCTCCCTTAGCCTGGGTTCCAGAATGCCAACACAGAAAAACTCCCCACTGAGCTGCTCACCTGCTCAACATTTCAAATGAGGACGAAATTGGCCACTATGTTTGTGGCTTTATAAAGTTTTGAATCTATTTATTATAGCAGTTATCATTCATTATGGAAGACACATGGGGGAGAGCATTAAGGCAGCAGGTACAAAGCCCTGATGCCACAGTGCTCAGTGATTTTGAAGAGCGGTAGGACAGTCAGGGTGGCTGGAGTAGTCAGTGAGGAAAGTGCCAGAAGGTGAGGTCAGAGGGCCAAGACCCACATCCTGTACAATAACAGGTCACTGTAGACTTGTAAATTTGGAAGCCAGTGCAGTAAATTTAACTGAGGAGTGACATAAGTTGAAAGGGTTACATTGGGAAGAAAGCCAGAGTGTAGAGGAGTGTGTACTAGAGCAGGGACACCAAGAAGGAAGCTTCTGCAGGAAGCAAACCAGAGCTGACAGTGGCTTGGCCCAAGCCTGCAACAGATAGGTTTTAAAGGTAGAACCTTCCAGATTTCCAGAGATTGGGTATGGGGTGTGAAAGGACAAGAAAAAAATGAGGGAACCCTACAGTTTTAGTCCTGATTAACTGGAAGAATTAAGTTGCCACGTACTCTGTTCAGTAAAGGCCTCCCTGTTGTCAGCATGTCATGTACACAGGAGATGGTAAGGACACAGGTGTCCAGAGCAAAAAGATTGTCTGTCTTAAGAGTCCTTGAAGAACAATAGCAGGAGTAAAGAAGGATGTCTCTTCTCTTTGGAATATTCTCTGAGTATGTTTTTTTTTTTCCTTCCAAGTGTTGTTGTATCTGTTCTGTATCAGACACTGTGTGGTTTTACTCTGTTGTTCTTAAGTCCACATTAGTAGCTTCTGTCTGTCTAAAGAACAAGTTGACAAAAAGCAGAAACTATTTCCATTTGAGTATCTATGTAGAGTCTTATTAGGTGTCTACACAATTAATTAGGAACTTAAATATTTTTTGAAAATTATTTAATGTGTAAAAAAATTCTTTCAAGCTCTAGCTGGTGTGGTTCAGTGGATTGAGCGCTGGCCTGCAAACCAAAGGGTTGCTGGTTTGATTCCCAGTCAGGGCACATGCCTGGGTTTTGGTCCAGGTCAGGTCCCCAGTTAGGGAGCTTGTGAGAGGCAACCACACACTGATGTTTCTCTCCCTCTCTTTCTCCCTCCCTTCCCCTCCCTCTAAAAATAAATAAATAAAAAATGCTTTCAAAGAAAAAGGTAGGTGTGTAACCCACACAGCCTAGAGAGTGTCCCAAGAAACAGAAGAAATCACAGGTTACTCTGACTTTTTTTAGTATAAACAGCAGATTTTAGAAATAATTATAAAAGATAATACCCTCTTGGCTCCCAGAAAGTAAAAATTCCTTGTAGATAAAAATTGAACCCGGTGTATGTTTTACAATATATAAGGAATCCTTTTCTCCTGACTCCTAGACAGTAAACAGACATAATTCCCAAGTAAATGGTGTTAGCCTTTTCTTACTGCTAAATAAAAGTGCATTTTAGATTACAACACAAGATCATTCAAAAAGGGAAATATTAACAGGTGAATTCATTTAGACCCCTACTTGACAGAGTTCTTTTGCAACAGTTATAGGCAAAGAGTTTTAAAAATGGAATTGGTGCCAATGATTTCTGGATACAGGTCTAAGCAGGATATGGACCCTTAAGACTATCCTCCTCTGCATCATTGTTCCAGGAGAAGAAGCAGGATCTGGAGAGTAGCACCCAATTCAATTCTTTCCAGCAAATGTTTATGGAGCAGCTAATAGTACAAGGCAAACCACCAAATATTAAAAGATGAAGACAGCCCCTGTTCTCAGTGGAGAAAGCGGACATCAAACTGGACTTAATTTCCTATTTTCCACCCATGTTATTTAGGGTAGGCTTACTGCATTACAAACAAATCCAAAGTGTATAATGCCTCCCAACAACAGAGATTTTGTTTTTTCTCTAACTTTATAGCCCAATGTTGAGTTTCCTTTTCAGATCACATTCTACGTGGTCATTCACTGACCAAAATTCTTTCCATCTGTGGCTTCTCCCTCTCTCAGTCTCTTGTCCTTTCCAGTCAGTCACAGGAAAGGAAAGAGCTCAGGCAGACTTTCAGGGAGTATTTTATGACAACCTGAGAAATGGAACACATTTTTCAGTCATATGGCCAGTTACCAGTGGGGGTGAGACAGGCAGAGTTGTGTACCTAGATGAGAATCTCTGATGTTGGTGGAATCTTGGTGATTACCTTTTACATATACTATTTTTTTATTTATAAAGAAACAAACTCAGGTGAAGATAATAAAAAGAAATAGAAAAATATCTTGAAACACATAAGAATGTTTGAAATGGAATCTTTGAATTCTTTTATCTGTTCCTCATCATTTATTATGTTAAGGAAATGTTAAACATCCCTTATACCCTATTTTCAAATGTTAATTTTCTGGGGCCCTGCAGGTCTGGATTTTGTGTAATTTCACCATCTCCATTCTCTCTGCTCTTCACAGGAAACCAGTCATCTGGAGATCAAAACAGAGGAGACCTAAATGTGAAATGAAGTTCCAGGCTCATCAGTCAGATTGTCTTAGTATGTCTCCAAAACTATGGCTGCCCAGAAAAACTATAGTCTACAGGTTGAACCAATAACATGTCTTTCACAGATGAACTGGTTTCATTTTGTTGGATTTTTTACTCTAATTTATGGAGATAATCTTAGGATTAATTAAGGACAAATTCATTAAAGGTTTTGTTTATGAATTTTCAAAAGGATAATAAAAGTCTTGATTTCATTTGAATTAAAAAAGAGGTGTTTATATTCAATCAGATTGGAAATGAAAGCTTCAGCCCATGGTCTGGAGAAAGAAAGGGAAGAAAGAAGCCTGCTATGGTATGATTCCAGTCATTTAGGATGGAAGTCCACCCATGGGCACACACAAGGACACACACAAACATGAACAGTCTGGCACAGCACCCCACACCCTCTCACCCCAACATAAATCACCCTTTCTGACTGTGTCCACAGCAAGTTTAGGACCACACCTTCCGCTGTCACCATCCTCCAACCAACAATACATTTCAGGGTAAATCAGCTGCAGTCCAGGACAGTTCTGGCAGTGGAATAAACAAAAGAGAAGGTACACTGGTATGTTTTAACCCAAAAGGTATATTTTGTATCCCAGGGCATTGCTCCAATTTCTTTGGGTTCAACAAAGCATGGTTGCTTGGCCTTGGGAGGTGCCAAGCAACCATATGTCAACCAACAGCACTGACACAAAGCCCAAACAGTGATTTAGTGATGCTATAAACTTGTATTCAAAACACAGACCCTCACGTTAGCAGCATCACCGTCTTCTGAAAGCCAGTTAGAAATGATAAGCCCCAGACCCCACCAAAAAGCAACTGAATCAGAATCCCTGTTTCAATAATTTCACCAGCTGATTTCCATGCACATTTAATCTGAGCATCACCATTCTACAGGGTCCTGTCTTCTATGCCACCATTTCATCTATTAATTTTTTAACATGATCATCATGGGAAACCTCAGTTGCTTTATGTTGATAACTATTAGCATCACTAAGAGGAGCATGTCACTAGTCATGTAATCTGACTTAATTAAATAGGCCTATTAATTAAGACACAAATGATTCCTCTAGGATTAATCTAGTTGATTTCCTGTGTGGAGAGAACTTACCTGATTTGCAAAGGATAAAAGATTGTGATTCTGAGGGGGAGGGGCAGAGCTGGTAATCCTTATTTTCTTCAAAATCTATTTGTGCCAAATATTTTTAAATCTTTTACTATTTAATAATTGCAGCCATCAAAATGAAATTTATCTTATTGCTAAAAATTCACAGCTTTTGAAATTATAAAAGCAAATTATAAATTATTACAGCATGCATATTTATTTATTTGATTGGAAAATCCTACAGCATGCATAGTAAATACAATTTTCAAGAGGAATTAATGAAACTCTAGCAGGTACCTGTGCATTCATGCAAACCAATTTATTAATGTCAAGAATTACCAAAATATATTTTAAATGTTTTCTGTGACATTTCATGGATAGCAGTATTCAAAAATTATAGACATACTTTAATTGGCAAAGAATACAACCCCAATCATTATCCTTGAGAGTTCCTTTAAATCTCTAGCACAAGCCTAAGGCAGCACTACAATTAGTAGGAGCAGATTCTACTCTTCAGAAGAATGGGAGACCACCCTGGCTGGTGTGACTCAGTGGACTAAGGATGGGTCTGCAAACTGCAAGGTCTCTGGTTTGATTCCCAGTCAGGGCACGTGCTTGGGTTGTGGACCAGGTCCTCAGGAGGGAGTGAATGAGAGGCAACAATACATTGATGCTTCTCACCCTCTCTTTCTCCCTCCTTTTCCCCCTCTCTTAAAAATGGAAGATGAATTATTCTCATGACTGATGAAATCCTAAATGACCTTAAGTGTTCCCACATATGTCAAGGATATTTGTTCTGTGGGAAGTGCCAATGGAAAGTGTCTAGTACTTATCCAAGAATGTCTTACGAGAAAGAGAATTTTCCCACAGTAGAAGAGAGGAAATGCATGATGAAAGCAAAGTCCTAATACACAATGTGAAGCATGTGACCCACTTAATTCTGTGCCTTTGAGGCATGCAATGTATTTGCAAACAACAAAGATCTTAAAGGTCATATTTGTGGACCACAAATTGGATTGAAGAAGGAGGATGAAGGAATCCTGGCATGGTAACAGGGTGAAACATCCCATCACATCTTTGCAGTTTATAGCTATTGTCGACAAACACAAGTCCCCAAGGGAAGAGGCAAAAGTGCTTATTAAAACAGCAAAAAGCACACTGCATTTCCAAATGAAATACCCTGCAGTTGAAGGCTAGTAACAAAGAACTGGATTGGCTTCCCTCTCATCTTTGATTATAAAATTTGAATAAAGTAAAATCATATTTTTCTAATCAAATGATTTTCCTGTTAGCATAATCTTCAGTCTCCCTTGTGGGACAAAAGGCAAAGATCATAGTTCCTTGCCAAAGTATATCCTCTAAAGAACTGTCCACAAGATAAAATTCTTAAAAATCTCTTTCATGTAAATAACCCAGGCAGAGTTGCTGAGCACCTGTGGGTAGACAGAAGGCACCACACCAAGAGCCCCATGAGTGCTGACCTTCTCTGTGCCTTAAACAGCACAAGTGATTTGGGCAAAATCGTTGCCTTCTCACCAGTTCAAAGTCCATATCTCTGAAACGGCATTTCCCAAAATAAATGAGTGTGCGCTTTTAATGAATTACGAATGCATGCACAAAAGATTCACTTTGTGGAGGCAATCCCAGAAGTTATAAATGGTCCAATGCTAATAGCTATCGAGGTCAGCCTAAAGCTCATGAAATAATAATGCCCTGTAGTTAGTATTGTTCTCTGAGGAGCTCCACACACTTTACAAGCATGGAAATGTTTCTCTTTTCAGCAAAAGAGCCCTTTAAAAGTCTACTCCTGAAAGCTGAACGAGATAAATTACACTCATTTCAGCAAACTCTTGTGTAAATCTCTATATTCTATTTACTGTGCATCAAACTGTTTATCCAAGCACATTTTTTAATGAAGATGATGAGAATGTTTCCTGTTTTGCTTTCAGGTTATCTTAATCTCTAAATTCTTATATGGAGTTAAAATATCCTTTTTTAAAGTTTTGCTTTGATTAAGTAGATCAGACAAGGATACGTATACCACAGTTGAATTTTAACGCATGGGCAATAATTGTAAAGCTTTGCAGCTATGTGGGTTTTCTGCCCTTGTATATTTAAGAAGCCATATTTTCTTAAGGAAAATATTTGGGAGGTTGGTCAGTCCCTTGTTTAAACCATGTGCTTTATACTTATTTTCTTTTGAGGGAGGAAGGAGCTGAACTTTGAGGAAGCAGGAATTTTGCTGAGGTACACTTTACATACAATAAATTTTTTCCTTTTAACTATATAGATCAAAGAATTTTTATAAATGTATATAGAGTGATATTACCACCACCACTGACAAGATAGGTAACATTTTTTCTCATCCCCCAAAGTTCCCTCATGTCCCTCTGCAATAACCCCTTTACTCCAGGCCCTGGCAACCACCTTTCTGCTTTGCATCATTACAGTTTCACCTCTTCTAGAATGTTGTATGGAAACATATAATATGTAGTCATCTGAATATAGCTTATTTCACTCAGCACAATGTTCTTAAGATTCACCCATATTGTGAAATGTATCAGTTCATTCCTTTTGCTTACTGATTGGCATTCCATAAAGATGCCCCACACTTTGTCTACCCAGGCACTAGTTGATGGGTTGTCTCCAGTACAGTCAATTATGAATGAAATCCAGATCTTCATTTAGACATATGAATTTATTTTTCTTGGTTAAATTCTTAGGAGTAGAATTGCTTGGTTGAGTGGTAAGTATATGTTTAATTTACAAGAAACTAAGAAACCATTGTCCAAAGTATAACATTTTGTATTTATGCACCAGCAATGAATGAGAATCACAGTTGCTCAATATCTTCACTCTCACTTATCATTATCAGTTTTTTTCATTTTAGCCATTCTATGTACATAGTAACATCTAACTGTGGCTTTAATTTGCATTTCTCCAGTGCCAATGAAGTTAAGCATATTTTCATGTGTTTATTGGTTGTTTGTATACCTTCTTGGCTGAAATATCTCTTGAAAAATTTCATCCATTTTAAGTGTATTGTTCATCTTCTTATTATTGATTTGTAACAGTTCTACATATTGTGGGTACAAGTCCTTTATCAGATATATGTTTGTACATATTTGCTTCCAGTCTGAGGCTTTAAAATTTTTTCTTAATAATTTCTTTGCAACAATAAATATTTTTAATTTGATGAAATTTAATAGACCAATTTTTTTCTCTTATGACTTCTGCACTCATTTTCTTTTTCCATATGCTCTCAGTGTTTAAAGACTGTCTGTTGAATATTAACTAAAACAAAATAACCCTAATGCATTCTCCTTCTCTATCCTTTTCTTACTTTATTTCATTTCTTTTTTTTTTGGCTTAAACAACAGACATTTATTTATTTAATTAACTTTTTGGTCACATAAATTAACCCACTTATTACAGGCTAGCAACGTTTCAAATCATCTCTATTTCTATTTTAATTTACCTCAGGACAATTTAGGCAACGTCTTAGCCTTTTCTTGCAGTTATAACATATTCCCATTAATTGGCTGCCTTGTAGCAATGCAAATTTTTTATTTTATAATTCTGAAGATCAGAAGTCCAAAATAGGCTAAAAGCAAGCTGTCAGCAGGGCTGAACGCCTTTCTCTACACTCCAAAAGAGCCATAATTTGTGGCAATTTCCAGCTTCTAGAGGCCCCCACGTGCCTTGGTTTATGGTCTCTTCCTCCATCTTCAAAGCTGGCAAATGACCTGTCTAGTCTTTTTCACAGTGAATCACTCTGACATCTACCACTCTCTTCCACTTGCAAGGATTCTTGTCAATACATTGGACCTACCTGGATAATCCAAATTACCCCACTATTTTAAGGTCAGCTGATTAATGACTTTAATTCCATCTGCATTCCTAATTTTTTAGATGAGTTTGGGCGCATTCAGGTTGATATGGCCATAGACTGCATTTTTAATTTTTCCTTACCACACATATATTCCCAGCGAGGACATGTTCGGGGGTCATTATCCTGCATAGCATGAGCAACATCATAAAAAATCAGACTATAAACATCTGTTTTACCATAACCTTTAGACTATCTTTTTATAGCACTTAAGAGACACACAGCACTTCATTGATACTTTTGCTTGTCTACCCCAATCATTAAATTGTGAGCTCTTTGAGATAAGGAAGAAGATTTTTTTTAAATCTCTGCAGACCCAAGAGAGATAAACCCGGTAAAAAAAGGTAATCAAAAGACTTTTGGTAGTTGAATGAATTATTAAATGAATAAAATTTCTTCAAATCAACCTGCTGCTCTTGCTCACCTATATTTTCACTTCAATATTTTATGCTAAATGGATTAAATCTAAGATCTACTGTTTATTTTTGCTATGACTTAGTTTCTGTATAAGAGTTACATAGCCACTGTAACAAATACCAAAAACTTAGCAACTTAAAAGATAACCATTTATTATCTCACAGTTCTATAGTTCACAAGTCTGGGTCATCTGCTTAGGGTTTCACAAGGTCAAAATTCAGGTGTCATCCAGGTTGGGGTCTCCTCTGATGAGGCTATGGAAAATTCATTTTCTGTGGTTGTTTGACTGAGGTCTCTGTTTACTTGCTGGCTCTCAGCCAGGATCTACTATCTGCTCATAGGGGCTGCCCACACTCACATGGTCCCTCCATCTTCAAAGCTGCAAAAGCGAATCTATGTGTTTCTCACACTTTAGTTCTCTCTAGATTTCTGAACCTGCCTTTTAAAGACTCATGTGATTAGATCAGACTCATCTGGATAATCTCCACGTCTTAAGGTCAACTGACTTGGGACTCTAATTACAACTGCAAAATCCCTTCACTGTGCTACCTAGATTAGTGTCTGATTAAATAACCAACTCTGGAAGCTCGGGTGGGAGAATCTTTAGAACATGCCCACTCTGGCTTCCCATTTAACCTTGGTGTAACTTATCTCCCCTTTACAAAGAGTAAGGGTGGGGATTACCCTACTTTATTTATTGCTGTGGAATTAAATGCCATAATCCACATTATATGCCTAGCACAGATGCTAGGCCATAGTTGGAATTCGATGTATATTCATTTACTTACAAAAGTATATCCATTTTCAGAAGTGTCTATGTTCTTTTCCTGTTACTCTAGGAACTTACCACAAACAGTGTGTAAGAATTAACTTGTCTCTGTTTAATAATTAAAGTTAAGTTTACTCTGAAAAAATCTGTATTTTGCATGAGAAATAATTTTCCCATATAAATTTACATGTGGTATTTTACATATTTTTGACATACTTGAAAGCTTAGAAAAAAGGTCCCTCAGCATAATCTAAAAAAAAAAAATAGTCTTACATGTTTTACCACCAGTAAGATTTTCCAATTAATATTTATTGGTTTCTACCTTCATTATAGGGAGACTAGGGTCATGGTTTGAATTTTCTTTATATCAGGCTCTAATTTCATTCCTAATTTACTAAAGAATCTTCCTGAATCTTTAATGTGGAAAGACAGATGACCATAGACATTCTCATCAGAGACACCCTAACGTCTGACATGGGTGGAGCGAGTTCATCTACAAAACGGTTGACCTACTGATGGCAAGGTTGGGGGCTTTTAATAGGTAAACCCCTTATAAAAGAATGAATTGGATATGTCTGCCTCTAGAAATTACCTCATTTTCTCATAGGCCTTTTGTTCCTAATTACTCTGTTTTTTCATGTAAAATGAGAAGACAGATTTCTAACAAGATAACTTTGGTTTTCTAGTATTGGTCTTATGTTCTGTTTTATAAAATTAGTTTTAAAATCATAAATAATTCATCCATTTATATGTTAACAGTGACATATTTATTTGGTAACTATATTTATATAAAAATATTAAGATTGATTAAAAATATGTTAATAACTCACCTGGAATCTTTTTTTCTTTTTTCTTTTCTCGTTTTTGCTTTGCTTTCAGAAAGGACATTTGGCATACTTACATTTGTATAGGTTTTAAAAGCGTTTTCCAATATTTACTTTGGTCCTCACCACAACGCTTTTGAGAGACAACATGACTATTATTATCTTTTTTTACCAGTGAGGAAATGGGCTTAGGGAGGGCAATAAAATTAGTTGTTTTCATGTTAGCTGGTAAGAAACTGAGCTACGACCTCTAGTTATCTTCTTGTGTTGCTTACTCTATTCAATGCAGCAGTTATATTTTAAATGTCTCTAAGTGGGCAGACTCCTCTTTAAGTATGTCATTTAGCCATGTGTTAAGCTTTGTTAATTTGTTTTAATGCACTGTATCCTAAAAACATAAAAAGGTAGAAGCCATGCTATAGAAAACCTAAGATTTTTGTGTCTAGATGTAAAATTGAAAAATTCTGTTTGCTATATATGTTACTGTAGGGAAAATGGAGTCAGTCAGGCTCCCTCACCCGGCTCTCCGGGGAACCGGGGCTCAGCAGTGTGTCTGTAACTGTGCTTCAACGCCCGCATGTGCAGAATCAAGGTCTGTTACACAGCCAGTGACAGCCTATGCTGGCACTCAGCCAGCTTGGAGTGCACTTAGTGTATAAGGGAGTCAGGACTTTCCGTGGTGCACCTCGCGGCTTGTGGTACGTGTGGATCGTCCCACCCCTGGAATAAGGCATGTCAGATGTGCCGAGGGCTCTGTGAATTTTGTTCCGTCTGCCCCAGTCCCATGTAAACCTGTCCACCCTTGAATGGCTGCAGGACAATTGGCGCAGTTGGCAGGATTTGTCACAGTATGGTACGGAGGAGCCATCGGGACCCCCAAAGGAGGGACTGGAGGGGTGGCCTGCCACCGGTCTCTGGTATTTGTTGGCAGGACTTCTTGCAGCTTGGGATCCCCCCAAGGACCTGCCCGATGTTAGTGGCACGCGGGACATGGTAGAGAAGGCTCTGTGAGTGGTAGGGAAGACCCTGGGGAAGCCGAGTGCCCGGGTGGCTGCGGGGGGGCTGTGGGCTGTGTGTTTCTCACAGCTTGGCGAGCTGTGATGGAGACTGTGCTTCACTATGCAGTGAATTTTCGAGAGCTCCGAGCAGGAACTGAAGCCTTGGAGGCTCGGGTCCTTGCCCTGGAGGAGGATCTCAGGAGAGCGGAATCACCACAGCCCCCTTCCCCAATCATAGCAGGCGATTCTGAGGAGGGAGAAGAGGAGCCAAGTCCCCTGAGGTTTGCCCAGTAGTGTTGCAGAAGATGAAGTCACAGCAGCCCGTAGTGCCCGAGGGGAATTCGGCAGGCCCCAGCCAGATGGTTGAGAACACCACGTACCCACCCTGGACACGCAGGCCAAACTAGTCCATCTGGCGAAGCAGTTTCGGCAGCGGCCCAGGGAGCCCTTGGCAGCGTGGCTCCTCCACCACTGGGATTTAGGGGTAAATAGCATTAAGCACACGGATCATGAAATGAAACAGTTGGCTTCCATCACGACTCACCCCGCCCCGCACCAACGGCTGTAAAATAGCTGACCCAATGGGAGGAGGCAAGGATCTAATTCTTTGTTAGAATGGGTCATGGCTGCAATTCCTGCAGCCCAGATACATGCAGGGGATATACCAGACACTGAATAAATGGCAGCCCCACGTGGACTTAGTGCAGATTCCACAGGAAGTGGGTATCCACAAGACCATGTTTAATCTTAATTCTCATGGCCCCGATGATGAATGCTTTATGTCAGGGTTGAGGGATCTCCTACTGCAGCTTGCCTCCTCCGCTTCTTTTGGATCCCTAATGCCTATTTTGGCCCCATATGTCAGGTGCCCTATTAATGATATCACCACAATGGTGGTGAGTCTGGGGGAGGCGGAAAGTTGGAGGCCACAGAAAAGAGTTCCAACAGTGTCTGGATTCCCCTCTGCCCCTCAGTCAAAAAGTGTACCCATGTGGGTGACTAGGGCCCAGATGTAGTTAGATCTTTTGGGGGTTGGAGTAGATTGAAATAAGATTGATGGGAAGCCAAATGCCTACTTATTAGAACTGTGGAAACAGTTGCAAGCTGACCAACGTTTCTTGTGGCCCCAGAAGAAGAAGAAGGTGAAGGGAAAAACTGGGGACGCAACCTCAGAGGCCTGTGCTGTCTGGCTGAAAGACCACTTGGCTGTGTCAACTTTCTGAGAAGAGGGAGAAGATATCCTTTGGGCATTTGAATAGGGAGAGAGCTGAGGAATCCGCCTACGGGGGACAGGTGGGGACCAGAAGCAGCATGTGGAATTGGCTATCTGTGGATGCCCTACAAATGTCTAGTGGGTCCTGGCTCTAGTAGACACAGGGGCAGAATGTACTCTCCTGTATGGAAACCCTGACAAGTTTCCTGGGCCTGAGGACTCTGTTGATGTTTGAAAGGGCACAGTGTAAAAATGAAAGCCGTGCGGCTTTCCCTGAGTATTGGGCAATTGCCCCTCCCCACCCCCAACCATGAATGTACTATTTATGTGTCTCCTATTCCTGAGTATGTCCTGGGCATTGATGTGCCCTGGGGGTTCTGGCTGCAAACCACTGTTGGAGAGTTACGCCTGAGAGTGTGAGTGGTAAAAGCCGTTTTGCAAGGCTTTTTTTTTGCAAAAAGCCTCTGCTGAACATACCCCATTCAGTTGCCATCCACATGATGGGTGATGGCAGTTAAGCAGTACTGACTGCCCAGGGGACATGGGTCCAGCAGAGGCCAGCCTGCCATTCCTGCTGCTGTAGTGATTCAACCAGAAACAGACACAATCTGGTTTGACATTGGAGTTGGTCAGAGTAGCCAGTGAGCAGAACTGCAAACTGTGTGGCTCATAATGCACAGGCCATTATGGGAGCAGGCCTTGTGATAAGACCTTTGGGAATTAGGCCACCAGAAACAAATCATTGTATATCATGTGACTGGACATGTACCTCTTACTTCCCCTGGGAATGATTAGACTGATACACTAGCCAAGATGCAATGGCTGGAAATGGTGCCTGCCACCCCATCAGGAAAAGAAGTAACCCAGTGGCTACACTGTTGCCTCATGCATGCAGGACAGAAGACTTAGTGGTCTACTACAAAAGCTTAGGGTCACCTTAGCAGAGGTACAGGAAGTTTGTGAGACCTGTGTTTTCTGCTCACAAAAGTATCCCCAAAGGCCTGTGGGGACTACCAGGCAGGTGGTGCAGGGACAGGTACTGCTAACCTAGTGGCAGGTTAAAGTGACCAGGCCCCTACCTAGTTCAGAGGGGTATAAGTATGCAATCACATGTGTGGACACAGCCACCAGACTCTTGGCTGCATACCCCACACACCACCCAAATCAAAAAGCAGGGATTGTTGTGCTGGAGCATTTATGCACTGCTTATGGGTGACCCTTGATCATTGAAAGTGATCAAGGAACACACTTTATAGGGGCTTTGGCGTAGCAGTGGGCCTGAGACCTGCAGACTGACTGGAAGTTCCATGTGGCCTTTCACCCCCAAACTGCTGGGATGATTGAATGGTATAATGGCTTATTAAAGCAGGGCTGTGAGCCACAGCTGCCACCTCTACATTGGGGGCCTGTACGAAATGCCTATGGACTGTCCTCTGCACTCTGAATGAGAGGAGTCAGCAGTGGGCCCAGTTCCAGTGGAAGCATCACTCCACTGGAATGAAGCTCCCATTTAGCTACAAGTATGGACTAGGAATGCTTTGCTAAAACCAGGCATGGGGAAAAATGGAAACATTCTGTTGCCTGTACCTAAGGGCTTAGAGCATGGACAAATAGCCACTTGGATGTGGTCTTGGGAGATAAAGGCCCCCCACATGAGTTGGGTGGTTCTTGTTGTCCCTTGGGGACAAGGGGTGGAGAGAAACTTGCAAATACTTCCCTGGGTGATTGGGACATGGCCCCCAATTTTAAAGGTGACATACCCAAGGCCAGCAGACCATGAAACTTCTCCACAGTTCCTTTGTGATATCTCTATGACCCATTATGAGTTCTCTACTCATTGCAAGTAGATGCTGAATCCTCAGTCAAAGCACAAAAGGTATGGTATTCATGCCCAGGAAGGCCTCCTCTCCCAGCCACTGTCTTATTGACTGACCAGTAACTTGCTTCTATCTTGCCTGAGGGTCATGATTTGCCATTGTTAGTTCTAATAACTGCTTTGTCTTTTTGCTCCTAGGGTAAAAACTAACACTGAAATCCCCCTTAGCATGGCTACTGGCCTCTTATGGTGCATCTCTCAGACTTCCATTGCAAATTGGACTTGGTTACAGCACCAGTGGAACAGTGCATATTCTTTACGGAACATGACCTGGACCAAAATCTATGCGGGGTTGGAGCAATGGTATGACCGGCCTTGGCATCCTTAACCAAAATGGCTGTGGGCCCTTTCTATGTTGGGAGGCAGTTCCTGCCTCCTAGTCATTTGTTGCTGTAGTCTATACTGCTGTTGTGGTATATGGCAGGGTTCTGCCCTCCTGGCCAAGAGACCCTCATGGAAAACACCCTCACATAAGTTGTACATTGAGGAATCCTGAAGGGGTGGAATGTGGAGAAAATGGAGTCATTCAGGATCCCTCACCCGGATATCCAGGGAACTGGGACTTAGCAGTGTTTCTATGGCTGTGCTTAAGGGCCCACATGTGCAGAATCAAGGTCTGTTATAAAACCAGTGATAGTCTATGTTGGCACCCCGCCAGTTTTGTGTGCACTTAGTGTAGAAGAGAAGAGGGAGAATAAAGGCATGTCAGGCAACCAGATGGCTCTGAATTTTCTTCTGTCTGCCAGAATCCCGTGTAAACCTGTGGCCTTAAATGGCTTCGGGAAAGTTATAATTAAAAATGCCTTTTTTATTATTAGTATTATTGTCTCATGGTAAATTGTAATAACTATTTTCAACTCTACTATGTTTTAATTCTAATTTTGAAAGCCCATTTTTTCTCCCAAAGTCCAGAAAGCTATCTCAGCCACATGAGGTATTATCATTCTGTTTTTGCAAGTTAATAACAACTAGAGTGATTATATAATTTATCATGCAAACCAGGACACTTTTATGAGTGAGAGAAATACTGTTAATAATTATCCTGGAACAGCAGGTATAATCCAAGATGGGCCCAAAGAAACCAAGGTATATGGTCATTTTAATATAACCCACTTAGAACCCTAACCTCAAGATTTTCATTCTTCTTTTTTGTCCTCCCCTTAAGCTACCTAAATTTAAGACTGGGATTTGTACCTTCTCATCAGTCAAAACTGCTTCATCTCCAAAATTCTGAGCTCCATAATTTTCCTTTCCACCTTCCCTTCCCACTGCCTCACTGTTACTGTTGCTGCTGTTTTGCCCTCCAGCTCCTGGGTCACCCGTTGGCACACTACCCAGCAGACTGCAGGCTCATTTCTCTCCCACACAGACTCTTCCCTGTGGGCCACACTTTCAGTGAAGCTCTCTGTAGAAAGAAACCTTAATCTCTTCTGTACAGTGCCTTTCCACTAGACTCAATTTTTTCATCCTTCGCTCTGAGTCCTTTGTATTATCTCTTCCCCTTCTATCATGAGGCTTTGAGCATCAGTGAAAAAAAGTCATAAAACCAAGCTTGTCTGTTTTGTTTCTTGTTTTTTAGATCCAAACTGTTAGCTACTGGCCCCTCCCTCTATTTACTAATCTTCCCTTCATCATTAATTAATGTGCTTTCTTCCAGGCTCCTCAGCAATAAAGCAGATACAATTTCTGCCTTGCAGGTGAATACAAATAGCAGGACAAGCAGTCATGCATACAAAAAGTACAATTAAGAAT
Organism: Trachops cirrhosus; assembly: GCA_028533065.1. NCBI lineage: Eukaryota > Metazoa > Chordata > Mammalia > Chiroptera > Phyllostomidae > Trachops > Trachops cirrhosus. The sequence goes on from CM052544.1 coordinate 67,086,817, forward strand.
TACAGATATAACTCACAGATATGGACAACAGTGTGGTGACTGTGGGGAGGGGGCATGGAAGAGGGTATAGGGAAGATAAATGGTAATGGAAAAATAAAATTTAAAAAGAAATTTAAAAAGAAAGAATTACAGATATAAAGAACAGGATGTTGGGGAATGTGGGGTCATAAATAAAGAATGGGACAATTCAAGAGAGTTGAATGAGCAAAAAAGATGGGAAAGATGAATAGGCATCTCTAGTGACAAGGGAGTGGGATGGAGGGATCCTCCAGGCAGAGGGGCAACACCACCAAAGGCAGGGAGATAGGAAACAGCCAACATACTCAGAGACATAAAAGCATTTCTCAGTGGCTGAACTGTAGACTTCATAGGAGGCTGAAGAAATTTCATGCCTTAATAAGAAAATTTTTTAACCTCATCAAAGAACTTTATTTCATTAGAGAGAGAGGAAAGGATAGACAGAAACATTGATGTGAGAAAGGAACATGATCAGCTGCCTTCCAAATGTGCCCAGATCGGGGATTGAACCTGCAACCCAGGTATGTGCCCTGACTGGGAACTGAACTTGCAGTCTTTAGGCTACAGGTCAACACTCCAACCAACAGAGCCACATCAGTCAGGGCGACATGATAAGAAATTTAATCATGGTATAGACAGTGGGGAGCCAGTGACTGCACAGAAGACTGACATGGTTAGTTTTACATTGTAGAAATACCACTTTGGAGGTGAAGTGGAGAATAGAGAGGAGGGAGGCAAGATATGAACCTGCGGTAGCAATTAAGAGACCACTGCAGCCCTCACTGGTGTGGTCCAGTTTGTTGTAACATTGTCCCACAACCAAAAGGTTGTGGGTTCTTTGGCGGTCAAAGCACATGCCTAGGTTGCAGATTCAATCCTCTGTCTGGGTGCCTACCATCCCTGGTCTAGGCACATTGATTGGAGGCAACCAATGTTTCCCACTCTTCCTTACTCTCTCTCAAAAAGGAAAGAAAAAAAATGTCCTCTGGTGGAGATAAAAAAAATTAAGAGACCATTGTAGATGTTTAACTCAGAGAGGGTATGTCTGCATTAGGCCCCTACCAACAAGATGGGACAGGAAGAAAAGAGAAGTCAGGATGGAGGGGTGGGGAGATTTGGGTTTTAGATCAGCCAAAAGTGAGGACTAAGTGAAGAGACTCATTGATCCCCTTGGATCTGAAATGGGCTCCTGGATAGGACAGCAATCCAACAAATACAAAAATGCAAGAGAAGTAATACATTTATGGCAAAAAAGTGGATACAGTTATATAGATACACTAGGTTCCTGACTTAAACACTGTGCTGGGCTGCCCATATTCCTCTTCAGCATTCTTGCCCAAGTCCAGCCCCCTTTCTAGGGCAGCCTGCACTGCAGGCTGGTCAGTGCAGCCCCTTCAGTCCAACTAAGGACAGTACTGAAGGACCATTCTGATTTAGAGCTCTTTGTGAAGTTACCTGAGGCTTTCTGAATATATCACAGCTTACCTTTTCCTCACATCCAAAATGCTTCCTCTTTCCTCTTCTGAAGATGTTGTTCCCAAGAGCACTCCCTGACAAACACAGTATTGTGCAAATTCTTTGTGCACTTTTTCAGGGACCCCAACCTACAACAGTGCTTTATGTTGACTGAAGTAGCAATGCCCTGTAGCACTTGAGCCCAAAACAGATGAGTAAGTTTGAGTTGGAAATGCTAACTGATGCCATTGGACTGATGAGTTCACTCAGGGAGGAACACAGAGGGAGTAACTAGGAGAATTACAAAAACTTGAAATGTATCAGCTTTTAAATAAGTTGTTGGGGAAGAAACACTAACAAAGAAACCCGAGGAACAGTGCTCAGAGGGGTAATAGACTCAAGAGAGGGTGCTATTCAGGAGTAAAGAAATGGCCAACAGTGTCTTGAGAGAGAGAGAGAGAGATCCAATGAAATCAAGACCTAAAAAGACTCAAGTGATAGTAATAATTAGGGGACCAAGTAGCACTTGGATGGAGCTATTCATACAGAGGTAAGGGCAAGCCTGTCTACACTGGCTCAATGGGTTAGTGATCTGAAAGCATAGCTTGGTTATGGGGAGGAGAGCGTTAGTGTAGCAACTAAAAGGAATGCACTATTGTGACTTCTGTGTGAATTTGTGGACATGCACAGTTTGTTTTATTGCACGAGACAGTTGATGTTCACCTCCAGGGTACTGTCTCCAATCCTTCTGCTGAGTTGTTGCTCCTCCTCTGACTCTTAAAATTTCACCTGTCTCTTTCTAATATCCTTCATATTTTCTTGCTTGTATAACATTCACAGATATGACTTTTATATAATTTATTAGTCTTTAACTCTTCTTGGGAAAAATTCATGAATAAATTATATTTGAATAGATAAAACTGTCTTGAATTCCCTACACAGTTGTACCCAAGAGTGGATACCCAGTTAATACATATAAGATCATAAGTGACTCAAACAAGAGGAGAAGGTGAATGTGTTTAGTCAATGAGGTGCCCTCCACTCTCACTAAGACCTTAATTTGAGGAAAGGCTGGAGAAATAGAAAAAGAAATTGCTGTCCTCTAAAGAAAAAATAAGCTTATGGAACCAAGAGTCAGTAAGTTGAGAGGCAGGAGGGTTTGAGATTGTTTCTAAACTAAAGTAGCTCTTTGGAGCAGAAACAAGACATTAATTATGATGCCAAGTAGTCCCCTTAAGGTGCCAAAGGATGCAATGATGTGACATATGCTGAAGTATTTCAAGCTTGTATCCAACAATATACAGAGTTTTGAAGCTGTTTGACCAGTAAATATATTTACTAATGAACTACCATATTAGAATTCATGTGAGTTCAATTTATTTGTTATAAGTTTCCTAAACTATATTAATTATCTAATACAGTTTTTTGGTTAAAAAATCATGGGGTAGAACTCAGGAGATAATTGTAACTTTAGCATTCAGCACAGCCTCTCAATATTTCCTTCTGAAAACAAGTTCCAAATGCCCAGAGATAGTAGGAGGAAAACTCTTATATTCAGTTTCTAAAATCAATAATTGAATGATCAAGAGCAGGACTTGATCATCAGCACCTCAATTGTTTCACTAAAGAGTCTTTTCAATTGTTTCATCACACACACACAAACACACACACTTGTCTGCTAGCGAGAATAAATTTATGATGATCTTGGAAAATTTGGAGTTTTTCACACAGAGTTATTTTATTAATGTTCTCTTCTAGATTTGGTCTTTCTGAGGGAAACAAAATTTATGAACCTAATTAAGTGCACATATCTCTCAGACAAAGTGGAAAAAAAGAGAAAAAAATCCACATTTTTTTCATTCTGTGATCCCCTTACCTTTACCTAGAGGGGATAGTTGGCTTCAGAATCAGAAGAAACATTCCTAGTTGGTAAAACAAAAGAGTGATATTTAAAGTGATCATTTGTGATAAGGCACAAATGATAAATGAGGCAGTTAGGATGTGGAAAAAATATCAAATAGATAGAATAGAGATACACAACTGTAGATGCAATTTTCAGATAAAATTAACTATTTTTCCAAATATTTTCAGATAACTTAAAAAGGTCCTCAAATTTAGTCTAGGGAAATTTTAAAAATTAACAACCTGACCCAAGATTTATACTATTAATTTTGTTATGATATTTAAAGAACACTAATAAGTCAGAAATCATTAATAGTTATATTTTTGGTTTTGGAAAAAACATAACACTTCAAAACCTACTTTATTTGAGTTCAAATATTTATAAAGAGTATAAAGCTTTTCATGCATAAAATTTGGCTGTAAGAAATAGCTGCACATCATAAAGCATGAAATATACAAAAGCATTTAGAACATTTCAGAAAGAAGATAAATTTGAGAGATGTTGCTTTACTTTAAGAAGACTTTGCTGAAATAAATCAGAGGAGCAATAGTTATTTGAAGACATGTTACTTTCCTATCTTTCAAATCACCTATTGATCATGGGTTAGGTTCATATTTAAGCAGAAGAAAGGCACCTATCACCTCCCTCTTCCCTCTCCCCAAATGCTGAACACCCTGCACTGGAATGACATGGCTGTCAGTGACCAGCAACCCCCTTCTAAAGCTCAAGACCTAGCTGATTTGGGAACACATGTCTGTACTTAGGCATGGCACTATGCCCTACAACTCACTGCAAGGCACACAGTGCTATTTCTGTGGTGGAATGAAGGGGTACTCTGAGGTGATGTGGGTGAAGAATGCAGGTACATGGAGGCAGAAGAGATCTTCCAGGGGAGACAATATCATGGTGGACTTCCTCTGGGTGCAAGAACTTCTATGTTAGCATATGAATGGGAATCAAGAATGAAGTAACACTTCTCCAAAAGGGCTGGACATACAGCAGCTGTCCCTGGACTTCCCCAGTGGATTCCTGTCTGTTTGTACCTGAGGGATTGTTCTCACTCTGGTTCCCAGCCACACTCTAAACATGATTGATCCGCTCCCTCTGAGAATGAGACCTCAGTTTATTCTCCTGCAGCTGAAAAAGAAGCAGAGATGCAGCTGAGCATGGAGGACACTCAGATCCTGGGTTCCCAGAGGGCCAAAGCCCTTCTCTATCCTGAGTAGCAACAAGCAACATATTAGATCCCCAGGAGGACTTCAGAGGTCATTTCCTTTTTGTATTTTCTCTGCCTGGTCTTTATTTCACTGTCAGCCAAGATAACTCGAATCTGAAGAAGCTATCAGCACAAGCATATTTTAATTAAAAAGCTGAAAAAATTTTTCCTTTCTTATTGTCATTTCCAACTTCCTGTCATTTTTCACTGAATTTTTTTTCTTCATTCAAAATGTCTGTAATTTGAATTAACAGGCCTGGGCAAATCAATGTTTTATCCACTCATGTTATCTTCCAGTTCATGTAGACATTTAATTTTTAGGGAGTGAACCAATAATATAGATTGAATTTTATATTCCCTGTCATATCTATTTTTACAGTATACTGTAGACTTTTACTTCTCATCTTCCTTTTCTTCCTCTCGTTACGCCTTGAACATGATCCACTGGCAGCCATAAATATCCTTCCCCTCTTTATTAATGTTCACACAATCATTGCAAATATCTACATACCTACACTCTAAGATATAGGGTTTTTTAAAATCAACTTTTGTTCTACAGAAGTGGAGTCATTCTGCAAGCATTTCTCTGCATCTTAATTTTCTCACTGAATAAAGAAAATTTAGCTATATGGGTATAGATTTAACTTACTCTTTCTCATAAAAATCTATGCATGAATGTTCCACAATTATTTCCTATTGATGAGCAATCACTGGCCTTGCTGCCCTTTGTTTTGTATAAACAGTCCTACAGAAAAATACTTTTTTGAGCATATATTCTAGGTATCAAAGCTTTGTTTCTATGTATGTTCACAGAAACAGAATTTCTAGGTTGACAGTTAATATCTGGAAATAGATATTATCAGATTACTTCCTCCAAAAAAGGGTGTTACAGTTCACATTTCCACCAGAAGTCTGTGGTAATACCATTTGCACAAATTCTTCTAGGCATGAATAAGAATTAGTACTTTATGGCTACAATTAATCATCTTTTTTAAATTTATTTTTCATTTTTATTTTTTATTTTAGAGAGAGGAGAACGAAGAGAGAAAGTGAGGGAGAGAGACACCGATTGGCTGCCTTCTGTATGTACCCCAACTGGGGGTCAAACCTAAAACCTAGGCATGTGCCCTGACCAGGTATTGAACTGGCAACATTTTGTTTTGCAGGACAATGCCTAACCAACTGAGTCACACTGGTCTTGGCTAGAATTGATCATCTTCAAACATATACATTGTTCGAGTGACTTGTATTTCCTTTTCCATGATTGTTCATTTATAACTTGTTTTGCCTATTTATATAACTTGATTATTTTTCTTATAAATGCCCTTTGTATATTATAAGTATTAACCCTTTATCAACAAAGTGCATTGTGGACTTCCAGCCAAGATGGAGGCATAGGTGGACGCACTGTGCCTCCTCACACAACCAAGACAGGGACAACAACAATATAGAAACAAAATAACAACCAGAACTGACAGAAAATTGAAGTGTATAGAAGTCGGACACCCAAGGATTTAAAAATAGAAACATTCATCCAGACCGGTAGGAGGGGCAGAGTCAGGCCAGGTGAGGGACGCCAAAGACCTGAGCAACCGGGGGTGCGCAAGTCCGCAGCAGGCAGACCCTGGGCACACAAGTGGCAGTGGCTGGTGGACCCAAGCCAGGGGGTGGCGACCAGCAGACCCAGGGAGGCTGCCATTGTGAAGTAAGGCACTGCGCGCAGCTCAGGGTCCCAGCACCGGGAAATACAGCTTTGGGTCACTGACTGAGGAGGAAGGTCCCGAGGGGT
>CM052544.1:67093697-67119566 GCA_028533065.1 Trachops cirrhosus
AAAGGGACTTACCTAAGAAAAAGAAGATAAAAAACATGTATAGTAAAATGACAGCAAACTCACAATTATTAACAACCACGCCTAAAACAAAAACAAGAAGAAACTAAGCAAACAACTAGAACAGGAAGAGAACCACAGAAATGGAGATCACATGGAGGGTTAGCAACAGGGGAGTGGGAGGAGGAGAGAGGGGGGAAAGATACGAAGAATAAGTAGCATGTATGGTAGGTAGAAAATAGACAGGGGGAGGGCAAGAATAGTATGGGAAATGTAGAAGCTAAAGAACTTCTGACACATGGACATGAACTAAAGGGGGGAATGTGGGTGGGAGAGGGTGTTCAGGGTGGAGAGGAATGAAGGGGGGATAATAGGACAACTGTAATAGCATAATCAATAAAATATATTTAAAAAAACAAAGTGCATTGTAAACATTCTTTCTCTATAACTTTTATTTTTAAGACATAATTTACCATAAAACATTTTTAAAATTTTTGTAGTCAAAATATTTTATTCTTTCTTTATGACTTTTCTAAATTTCTTACCTTATTTGAAAGACTTCCCCAAATTTTAACTGCTTTATTATTTTAAATTGTTAATCCATGCATACTTAATTCTTCCAGATATATAAGAATTAGCCATATTGTAATTGAATTAACATAGATTTTATACCAATAATTCGTTTTAATTAACAATCTATATAATTTTGAGTCTTCTTATTCAAGTTTATGGCATACGCTTTCATTTATTCAATCTTCTTATGTCTTTACAGAAATAAATACATAACTTTACTTATATAAGCCCTTTTTTGGTTAGATTTATGCCAAGATGATTTATAGTTTTGTTTGCTATTGTAATTGAGATTTTTTCCCATTGTTTTCAAACACTATTATAGGTAAGTAGAAAAATGAGTAATTTGGTACATTTATCTTTTTTAAAAAGATTTTATTTATTTATTTTTAGAGAGAAGGGAAGGGAGGGAGAAAGAGAAGGAGAGAAACATCAATGTGTGGCTGCATCTCCTGCACCCCCTACTGGGGACCTGGCCTTCAACCCAGGCATGTGCCCTGCCTGGGAGTCAAACCAGCAACCCTTTTGTTCCCAGTCTGGCACTCAATCTACTGAGCCACACCAGCCAGGGCTGGTACATTTATCTTATAATGAATCACCTTAATGAACCTTTTCACTATACCTAATAATTTTTTGTTATTGCTTTCTTGCATTGTCAAAGTAAACAGCTATGTCCTTAGCATAAAATGATCTTACATCCTTGAATCTCACAATTGTATCATATTTATTTTTCTTGCCTTACCCCATTGGCAGGCCAATTGAAATACAAATGATAATGGCCATCATTGTTTTGTTATTTACTTCAATAGGAATGCTAGTTGTTTAGGCATTAAGCAACCTCTATTAAGAATGAGGTGGCCTTCTGCTTGAGCAGAGCCAGAAAAAGACAAGTAGAAGCTTTACGTATAAAAAAAGTTATAATCCTGCAATTCAATATGTACTTCAGAACAGAAACAGCATTAAACTGTAAAGATATTGTTGAGAACTTCAACATTTCTGTTTTCTACATATGACTACTTCAGTAGGTGTTTTTGCAAATATTAAGTATCAGATTATTTTGTTCTCTACATATACAAATAGTTGGTTTATTGGAAAATCCTTCTCTGAACTTGAGATAATATCCTGTGTCATGTTAAGAAAGAATCCTTCTATTTTAAAATAACCAAATGCTTTTGTTCAGAAACTAATTTTGAATCCTTTCAAATACTTCTTCAGCATCTATCAAGTTTATCCTCTTTTTTGTCCTTGATATTGTAGAGTATGTTAATGCATTTCTTAGTAGTCAACAATACTTACATTCCTTAATAAGCTATATGTAAATGTCATCATTGTTCACAATAACTTCAATGTCAGTTACTTACTGACCTTACATTCCAAGGAGAAATGAGAGACTCTAGGTTGAGTACCTTTCCTCAGACAAACCAGGAGCACAGCTGGGGTCCCCTGGCTGGGATTGCTGCCAGAACCATTCAGAAAGTATAATGTAGTATTCCAGTTGTGGGCCTGAATTTTAACTGTAATAAATGAATGTGTTTGTCCTTTCTAGGTGACCTATTGTTGGGCCTTGGTCTTCCAACTTAGCTCCACACTAAGGTTCCCACTAGGACAGGATCTAGGATACCACATGGGACTACAATAGTAAAAGCCAATCTGTCTGGAAGCTTTCAGTCAGCATTAATGTGAAAAACTCAAAGTACACTTCTTGCCATATGTGGAGCTGAAAAACCTGGTTAATGAATATAGTGCCTCTCCTACTGGCATGTAAACACCTTTGGCCACAGTCCCAACAAATCTTAGTAACTATCCAAGGTCAAGTCTTGTCAACACATGAATGGAAGTCATCCAGAGGAAACCCCAGGTGTGGCAAGAGCTTTATGGATGATTCAGTAGTTGGCATTCTCCCTTCTGAGTCAGTAATTAACCCCAGCATGCTATTATTGGCATTATGAAGGCTTCTGTAGTTTGCATGGCTTGAAAATTAGACTCAGTCAAAACTATCAATTTTAAAAGTTGTCAAGAGAAAATATTGAGCCAGGTTATTAATACATTTCAGAATGAATTGACTACATAAGTTCTGTCAAGTTCTCAGGATTTTCTTTAGAAAATATCTTGGAAAATTTGTGTGGACATTACAGTTGTGAAGTAGCATCTGGACAATGTGGTGGAAATAGTTTAGTCATGCTGGAGAATCACTGGAGCTCCCCCCACAAATGAAGGTCGTGTGTGAGGTGTTGGGCAATAAGGCACAGACACTTGGGTCTGTCAGTGGCTACAGAGAAACTTCTTCTCAATAAGAGACATATTTCTGAAGAGAAAGCAGCTAAAACATGTATGCCTTTTAAGCTAATATTTTAGCTTAAGTTTCTTAATTATACTTTCCTTTTATTGAGCCATAAATTCTGGTATTTAGGACCAATATTCTCATCACCCACTGCCTCTGCACACAGGTTGAATGGGGATGCCGTGTTGAATAACAGCAGTAAATGTTGCCTAGGTTTCTTCCTGGTTCAAAGTCCAGATGACACATTCTAGGTTAACATGGTCATGATGGTAAAATTTTCAGGAAGCTTAAGAAAATCACTTTCCATAAAGATTGGTGAGGCCCTGGCTGATGTGGCTCAGTTGATTGGAGCATCCTTCACAGGTTCAGTTACCCACCAGGGCACATAACTAGGCTTTGGGTTTGGTTCCCTGTCAGGGCACATAAGGGAGGCAACTGATCCCTGTTTCTCTCTTACATCAATGTTTCTCTTCCTCTCTCTCCCTCCCTTCCTTTGTCTCTCTAAGATCAATAAGCATGTCCTTGGGTAAGGAATAAATAAATAAATAAATAAATAAATAAATAAATAAATAAATATCAGTGAAGAAAAGATTCTAATCTAAAGAAAGGGTGAAGGGGGTGAATGATTCAGACATTTGATCCTTCCATGGAATCACCACTGTGATTGACAGAACTGAGAAACTGCTAAATTAAGAGACCACTTAAAAGCCAAAATAGCAAATACATAAATATTCAAATTACTCTTACAAGCTTAATAACTTTTTATTTCAGCTTTATTAAGTAATAACTGACATAAATAGAAGATATTTAAAGTGTACTATGTGGTAAATTGATATACATCTACACTGTGAAAGGATTCCCCCCATCAAGTTAATTAACACATCTGTCCCCTCACATTTTTATCTGTGGTGTGTTGGGGGGGTGGTTGGTAACCTTTAAGTTCCACTCTCTCAGCAAATTTAAATTATACAATACAGTGCTATCAACTTTGGTCACCAGGCTTCATATTAGATCCTCAGACCTTACTCATCTTACAGCTGAAAGTTTATATAATTTCACTAATAAGTACCTATTTCTGCCCTCCACCCAGCCCTTGGAAACCAGTTTTGTAGATTCTGTTTCTATGAGTTTTTTCTTTTCCCTTTCCTTATTTTTTTTGTTTCTTCTCCCCTTCCTTCCTTCCTTCCTTCCTGCCTGCCTGCCTTCCTATTTCTTTCCACATGTAAGTGATACCACAGTTGTCTTTTTCTCTTCTAGCTTATTCCACTTAGCATAATACCCTCAAGGATCATTTAAAGGTTTCAAAATGCAGGTATTTTGTCATAATCCAGCATATAGGAGTCATTCAACTGGTTTCTGGATTCCTGTCACAGGGACTTGCTCATTATGCAGCTGTGGACTGGGTATGTCTGTGTGGGAAGTTTAGGATCCTACTATATCACCAGATTATATCAAAACTCAATAATTTGCTTTAAATAACAATTAATTTCAGAGATGGAAGAAGCCTTAGAGATTATCTGGTTTATACTTAAAGTTTAAAGTAGGAAAATCTGAAGTTTATGTGATTGCCTTTTCTCAGAGACTCCCTGGGAAACCATGAAGAAGAAATAGGACAGAATATTTCCAACAATTTTAAGCAAAAATGGGGTATGAAGGATGTTTGTTCAGAGATCATAGTCAGACCCTCTTCTGATTCTAAGTCTCTCTCCTAGAATTTCCTGCTGTGATGTCCCGTTCCAGACTGTGCTCCTCTGAACATTTTGCAGCCTGCCTCCCCTGACATGTGCTTGCTTTATCTCCCTGTTCCCTTAGTACTAGACCAGAGTCTGGCTCACCTAATTGACTCACTATGAGAAAATCTTTTAATTACTAATAATAACCTAATATGTTGTCTCCCTAATGTTGTATTTTTAACTACAATTCATGCTTTAATCCAATGCTTTTTTAACTACTTAAAAAATAAAAATAAAATGTTTTATTGCTCATGTTTCCTTGGTAACACAAGGGAGGAGAAAACAAGTCGCGGTAGTGATAATATGGTAGACTCAGATTTTACTTCTATATTTACAGAAAAGTGAATAGAAAAACCATGGGATGTTAATTTAAAATAAGCTTCCTTAAAAGTGAGACATTAGTTAGTCTTGACAGCTTTTTTCTTTTTTAAGCAAGAAAATTAGGAGGTGGGTAGTATGAGTGGGAATTAGTAAGAAGACACATTAGAAGGAAAGGGAAGTATTGAATAAGAACAATGAACAATATCATTAGGAAAAGACATAATAATTACATATAGTGAAGCAGAACACTGTTTTTGTCAAATGAGAAGAAATATTTAAATGCTTGCCTGAAATTAAGAAACCCAATAGTTGCCCTGGCTGGTGTAGCTTAGTTGGTTGGGTGTTATCCTGCAAAGCAATGATTACCAGTTCAATTCCCAGTCAGGGAATCATGTTTCTCTCTCACACATCAATGTTTCTCTCCCTCTCTTACTCCTTCCGTTTCCCTCTCTCTAAAAAAAAATAGTAAAAATAAAATATGTTTAAAAATATTTCTTATTCATCAAAAATAGAAACCCAGTAGCCAAAATTGGTAAAACACTCTTGAAAAAAATTACCACCTCTAGAATTATGCTGGAAATTTAATGTTATTTTATGTGCTATTTGTGGTGACTTAGAAAAAAGAATTTGGGGCTAGAAAGGGAGATTTTTTTAAGTTATTAATATAAGTTCCTTACTTTACAGATGTGGAAACTAAAGCACAGAGAATTTAAGTAGCTTACTTCACATCAGTCAGGTATAGAACTGACATGTGAATCAGTCAATAGCCCTAATCTGATGCCCTGTGCTTTACTGAGTGATGGCCACCTGAATAATCCACATCATAATCCTAAGAACCTGTGAATATGTTACCTTAAATGTTAAAAGAGACTTTGCAGATATAAATAAGTTAGGTATTATGAGATGGGGAGATCATATTCATTTATCTGGGTGGGTCCAATGTAAACAAAAGGGTCCTGAGAAGAGAAAGGTAGAAGGGTCAGAAGCTGAAATGAGATGTGCATGATGATGGAAGCAAAGCTTGGAGCCATGTGCATTGAAGATGGAGGAAGGAGCCACATCCAAGAGACACAGTGGCCCTGGGAATCTAGAAGAGGCAAGGGAATAAGTCTCCCTAGAACCTCCAGAAGGAATAAAACCTTGTCAACACCCTGATTTTAATCCATAAATCTCATTTCAGATTTGTTATCTCCAGAAATGTAAGATAAAAAATTGTCTTCAGCCACCAGGGTCATGTTAATTTGTTGCAGCACCAATAGGAAATCAATACATGCTCTTTGTATTTGAATAGCTTTCTTCCTTTCTTTAAAATAATCATAAGTGTTATTAAAAGGAGTCCAGAAATTCAAGAACTTTAATGAAAATTTAAGTTGCTGTTACCTGTGACCAGGTAAATTGTGTGCAGAGAGATGTGGGAAAACTGGCTAGTTTTCCCACTGGTTAATGTATGAACTAGACTCACTATTTTAAATTTAAAAAAATAACCACCAAGTTTGAAATAATGTAAACAATATTATAAAAACATTTTAAAAATAAAATGAAAGAATTTCTATGATAGAAGTTATTTTGTTGCAAGAAAACAGACTAACTCTAGCTAGCTTAAATAAAATGGAAACCAGGGGCTAGAAGATAAGCCACACTGTAGAAGAAAAAGGAAATCTTGGAAAAATCAAGGTAACCACTTTCTCTCTCTTCTGGTTCTTCCTGCCTCTGTGAACAGGCTTACCAGTATCCTCACTTTCCTTTCCAGATGTTCACACATGGCAGCTCCAGTTCTGACTTTTTCTTATAACCCAGTTGGAATTCAGCAGCCAGACTGGAGTCATTTTTTCCCCAAATCTGATCTTCAAGGAAAGGAAACCCCGATTGGTCCAATGGTATCATATGTCCACTCCTGTCCAGTCAATTGAGACTGACTGAGTCCCATGTGACCCATCATGGGCTTTAGGGTCCCATGTTCCTGTTCATTAAAGGCTGTGCAGGGGAATATGCAGTAAAGGACAAGTCACCAACATGCCATTTCCATCTCTAAACATAGGATGGAGCTGGATTCTGATAACTGATATTATTATTTTAAAAAGAGGAAATCTCTGAATGAGCATCTTCATTAAAGTGGTAAAAGAACCCTGGCAGGTGTGGCTCAGTGGACTGAGTGCCAGCCTTCAAACCAAAGGGTTGCCAGATCAATTCCCCACCAGGGCACATGCCTGTGTTATCGGCCAAGTTCCCAGTAGATGGCATGCAAGAGGCAACCACACATTGATGTTTCTCTCCATGTCTTCCCCTCTCTCTAAAAATAAATAAATACAATCTTTAAAAAATAATAAAGTGGTTAAAGAATTCACAGTCAAAGTAATGTAAGACAAAATACATCAATAAAAAGCCAAGTCCAAGGAAAGTGGTGACCAGGATTAATAATGGAAGAGGCAAAAACTAATAGATTAGAAAACAAACATAATTTAGAATCAATCACTTAAAGTAGATGCTCGAAATATTTATGCAATGAAGTGAATAGAAACGATAAAGCCCCCATAGGTCAAATCAAGTCAAAATGGAAAGTCAACAGAAGTAAATAGCATCATAAATAAGAAATGAAGTAAAACCACAGACATCTAAAAGAATTAGAAAAGCAAGAGAGTCATGAACAACATATGGAAAAAGGTCAATATTATTTAGAAAGTTACAAACTATTACTCCAGTTCAAATAGAACACCAGCAACTCAGGCTTTATGTAAATAATAGCTCTCTGGCCAAACTTTTTCCCTCTTATTACCCAGTAGACAAGAAATACCATGTACTATGATACCTTTTGATGAAAGACCACTATGATTTCATAGTATGGACCCTACATTATCAGTAATCATTATCTATTCCCTCAATCATTTCTATCTCACAATATAATAAATCCTCACTTAGCCAATGATTTGTTTAAGGTTTCTAATAAATGCTGTTTTCATAAAATAACTACTGTGGATAATGTTGGAATTTGTACCCACATTTTCCCTTTTCTTAAAGTTATTATTCATCCAAAATTTAATGTCTTAACAAGATAAGGTCCTTTGGTGCCTCAATAATATTAGAAATTGGACAGAAGAGAAATCATTTATGAAGTATAAGAAAGGTGGATGAAATTAACCTGGTTACAAGATGAACCTTTATAAAGTCAGGTAGCAGAGGAAAGGGACTGAAGATCTCAAATGAGACACAGGTTCCTCAGTGATAAAATTCCTTGGGAGGGGCCTAATATCCAAATGCTGGAGAGCAGGCAGAAGGTCAGATGCAAGGTAGGCACTGTACTAGCACACTGTGTGTGGACAGAAGTATGCAGGTGGAGCATGGTAGATAGCAGGTCAGGCACAAGATAGGCACTGCTCTCCTGTGATGTCCATTCCTTGCAATAACCACACCTGTGTGGAAAGTAAGGAAAACATAGTCAAATTCTTTTTCCTCCCCTCACAGTAACCTGGAAAAGCTATGAAGTATTTCCTGATTTTCAGGATTGATTCAGGAAGTGAAAGGAGGCATAGAAAAGCAAAGACTGGCTTTCACAACTGGCCCTTTCTTTTAGAAACTGAGTCTTTTTTTCTGGGATATTCCTTTTAATTCTGAACCATGCACATCACAGCATCTGGAGACACCAAGAGTATTTAAAAGACTTGTCAGACATTAAGTAAAGGATTAGGGTGGCAATCTCAAATAAGAAAGGGAACAAGCATATTTTAAGTGGATATTTTTAAAAATCCAGTTATTGATTTAGCTCCTTTGTTAGTATATATCACTTCCAAGAGTAGGAATTTACCCAACTATGTCAAAATTAGCAAGAGCCAAGATTGACAAACTTCTATGGCTCTCTCCAGCACCTATTTATCATGCTTCCATTATAGTAATTCTGAATTTGGTTTCAAAATACCTTACCATTAATGTCTCAAGCAATGCAGTTTATGATGTGGTTATAGATTCCTCAGGGAGCAGAATTAAAGCATTAAAACACATTTTCTAAGTCTAGGATGAAAGGTTAATGGGTTTACTAAAATGCTAAAGAAATTTGAAGTAGTTAGTGCCCTTTGGACAGAGAGATGATTAGTGCCCTTTGGACAGAGAGATGAGGAAAAGTCTCAAATGCCTGTCTGGACAAATCTTTTCTCCATTCTGAAACTATTCTAAATAGCCTCATAGGAACTAGAGAAAAAATTATTGAGATGAAATAATTAAATAATGATGACTCCTTCATTCCCACCTTCCACTAAGGATTTTGTAGCAAATAAGTTTTTATGTGGTCTCTTGGAAGACAGAATAGTAAGTAAACAGCATAAGCTATCTACATGTAGCAGAAGGTAGAAATGAGATTCTGCAGAAAAAAAATTGATATGCTCAGCTTCTCACATGGGTGGAAGAAGGGGAATAATATTCACAACCTGGGAATCCTGCTACATTACTCATTACCTGGACCATTTTTTCTCTCTGAGAATGAAAAATATGATATTGCAGTTGAATACATAAAAGTTATATTTACTCAGGAAATCTGGGCACCAGTAGGTTACATTAGTATTTATGAAAATATTCATCTATCTCCCTATCTTCATAGGAGTACTCTTCTGTGTCTTTAGACTTTGGGCTTGCCCATGGGACTTGTTTTGACCAATGGGCTATTGGCAGCTGTGCTATTGGCAAGAGCTTCAAATGTGCTCATGCAATTGTCATCTTGGACCTCTGCCATGAAAATCAGTTCCTCTGCCTACTTGTTTTCCTCACAATAAAGACAAGTGGAGCCAACCAGAGCCAGGCTTGCAGAGCCATCCAGCTGAGTTTATGCAGATCAACCAACTCCCGCCAACAGCTGACCCATGAAAAATAAACACTTACTCTTGAATTGCACTGGGATTTCATGCTTGCATAGTGATAACTGACCAAATATGAGAATTCTGCACTCTACAGTCTAGGGTCTGAAGATGGTTGATTTTCTTTCTCATCTATTTCCTGAGCTACTTTTCCTATTTTTAACTCACGAGACTTAATTCCCCCCAGCTAAGCTGATTTGTTCCAGCTCCCATCCATTTCTCTAATTTTTCATTCAGTTCAGTTGTCTTTACTATGCTCCAATATTAATAACTTCAATTATCATAACTTTTGTAAGCCACGTTATTAGCTTTTACTGCTGTTGCCCAGAGCAATCCATAGAATCCCCAATTAAGTAAATGGGTTAAGGTATTTACAGATTGTGCAGATTTGCTGTCTGCACATTTTTTTTCAGCTATACATAGAGAAAGACAGTTCTGAGGTCACTATTTGTTTAGGACAATAGATTTATCACTGTGAAAATCTTATTGTTATGTAATATTCAGAAACTAATATTTTTATTGAATTTATTGGGGTGACATTGATTTGCAAAACCATACAGGTTTCAAGTGTACAACTCAGGACAACATCATCTGTACACTGCTGCATCGTGCACCTATTGCCCCAAGCAGTCTCTTTCAGTCCCCATTTTCCTTCCCTTTGCCCATCTCCACCAAGCCCACTTCCCTTTGCCTCTGGCTATCACCACACTGTTGTCTGCGTCTATGTGTTTTATTTATATATACATATGTGTGTGTGTGTGTGTTTGCTTAATCCCTTTCATCTGGTCTCCCAACCCCTATCCCTTCTGGCAGCTGTCAGTCCATTCCATGTATCCATGCCTATTTTAATTTTGTTTGGCAGTTTACTTTCTTCATTAGATTTCACATATTAGTGAGATCATGTGGTATTTGTCTTTCTCTGACTGGCTTATTTCACTTAGCATAATAATTTCCAGGTCCATCCATGCTACTGCAAAAGGTAATATTTCCTTTTTTTTCTTTTCTACAGCCAAGGAGTATTCCGTTGTGTAAATGTACCATAGTTTTTTTTTTTTTAATCCACTCATCTACTGATGGGCACTTGGGCTGTTGCCAGGTCTTGGCTCTTCTAAATTATGCTGCAATGAACATAGGGGTGCATATATTCTTTCAAATTTGTGTTTTGGGATTCTTAGGTTGTAACTATTTTAAAAAATATGTAATATGGGATATAAATGAAGCTGTTAGGATATAAAATTGCTTTACTATGCCACAACTTATATTGATAATGTCTACTGATAAGATATACATAAGGGGGTATAATTCAGACTCTCAGATTGCAGGGTTCTCAGTCTCAGCACTAGTGACATTTGGGACAGATAATTCTTTGTTGTGAGGTGGAGCACTTTGTAGAATTGTTAGCAGCATGTTTGGCTTCTTTCCAACACTATACCAATAGCACCAGTCCCTGAGTTGTGTCAATGAAAAATACCTCCAGACATTTCAAAATGCCCCTGGGCAAAACGAAGGTCACTGAGATAGAGGATATTTGTTTTCAGCTAAAGATACCTACCTCAGAGACTTCTCCATTTTCCCTTTTCTCCCCAGTGACTGTGTTACTCTACCTGATCTCTATACCTTCTCCAAAACCAAGAATTGCCATTCTTTCCTCATATCTGTCAAAGTTTAAAGAAATATTCCACTGCATTGAAGTCCAGTTACAATAATAAATGATAAATGTCAAAGCAGCATTTATCAACATGAACTCTTAAGCACAGAAGCCTGGTAAACATAGCATCAACTATGCTAACTTTTTAGTCAATAGTGTGTATCAATGGCAAATCAAAAGCATGCAGTGATAATGGGTCATGTATCTGAATCTGCATCTCCTCTTATTACATACATATTGGCATTATCATGGTATTTATTAAAGTGATATTTCAACTGTATTTCATTTTTCTCAATTGCATAGAGTCAAGATTAGGAAATTTCTCCACTGATTGGAAAAAGCTTTGTACTCCAAAACAGCTATAACTAGAATGATTCTTATAATTTAGACAGTATAAGATTTCTTGCATGCAAACACCATAATCATATTTTGTTTACAATAAAGAATCATCTGTTTTCTAAAGGATACACACTCAGGAATGCCATATTTTATTTAGATATTACAGCGTGGCTGCATTTTCTTTGCCATGTGAAGCATAGTCATTGCACATGTAAAGTCCCCAAACCTTGTATTTTAATAAGATTATGTCCTTTTGCAATGTTAGTTTTGAGGTAGTATGTCAATATTCTATGCTTAAAGTGACATAGCAATTAAAATAGTTCATCGTAGAACCAACTACGCCAGCAGATGGTGAACACCCCTTTACCAATAATCTTCAAGCAGAGGCTATAAAGTCAATGATGTTTACTTGGAGACAGCACTGGCCAACCCAGTCTCCACTATTCCCTTTAAGTCTAATTTTCTGTTATTATTATTTTTAAGCACTCTAATTTTATTCAATTAACCTTTGAACTATTCTTGGAAAGTGAGTGGTACAAGAAGTGATGCCTAACATTTACCACATACATTATCTCAATTTATCCTCCTGAAGACCTTATAAGGTGAGCATCATCCTCCACACTTTACAAATGGAGAAACTGAGGCTTAGAAAGGTAAAGGTGCTCCTCCAACTCAGTGTCAAAGCAGAGACATAAGCCCAGGTCTGATCTGACAATACCATCCCTACTCTGAAGTGGTAGACTAGAGGTCAGAGTCATGACTATATGAGATTGTAGCCAAATCATAATGCATAGCCAAAGATTTTGCCACACACAGCAAATACTTCATCCTTCTTAAAACACTGTGCCTGTACCACTTATGACAAACTTCTATATTAAACAAAAAAATAAACAACTGGTAGGCAATGAAGAAAACCATATTAATACCTTGCTACAAATGAGCTTTGTTCTCCAGTTCTTAAGTAATTGTATTGGTTCAAATCATAATTATTTTACATAAAAATTCTTAGTTTAAGGGAAGAATAAAGCTTTATTTTAATTTTGTTATTTCTTGTAAAACAGCATATACCAATCAGAGAAATGGTTTGTGTGTATGCATGTGTGTGTTTACATATTTGTGTGTGATATAGGTATGTTAAAATGATATAACTGGTAAGATGTAAGCTTTGAGTCTTAGTTTCCATATTTGTGCCATCCTACCTTGAGTAATATTTGTAGAGAAACACAACTGAAAATAGAACAAGAACCTTGTTTACAACAATTTTCCTGATGAAAGTCAGAAAACTAAAAATGAGAGGGTACATTGCAGTATATGTACTATTTCAGAGCAAGATGTGGAACATAATACTAGAAAACATACACTAGAAATTCTATTTCTGTATAAATATAATGAAATGTCAAGATCAAAAGGAATTCCATAAATCACCATTATTCACTTCTGTTTCTCACCTTATTGTTTGAAATACACACAGCTAAGGATCTGAGACCTTTTCTCCTATTAAACCTACAATTCACTAAATCGACACAATCCCACTCTCTTGTAAAAAAATAAAAGCCATCCTGTCAAAATTACATTTAGTTTTACCCATTTTTTGTTTATAGTTTCAAACTTTTGAAAGCAAGCCTGACTTAGAAAAGCATTTTCCTTATGGCAAACAAACAAAGCAGGACAAGTCCCTCAGAGCACTGTATTGTATTTAAATCTCATCTTGTTCCAAAAGATACTTGAGACAACTTACAAAATGATGTGCAGTAATGTGACAGTGCTAAAAGAAATAAGTCCTCAGAGCCAAAGAAAACAATAGCAAGAAGAAAACTTTATGATGTGATTTACTGAAAAAGTGAACCTGATCAACCTTATTGCTCAAGATTATAAACAAGAGAAGCAACTCTAGACAAACATGCTCTGTTAGTCTAACCTTTCTCTCTATGCTGTTCCCACTGTTACTGATTTCACATCAAGTTTTCCTAGAATAACATAGGTGAGCAGTGGTAAGGTATTAATAGGCACCATTTTTGAGCTCCTCCTCTGGGCTACACTCACACAACACCCAGCCCATCTAGTCATACTCAGTTGAACTCAGTTCAACTGGTAGACCTTTGTGCATTGTTATTCTATTTATCTCCCCCACATTTGTCTCTTGTGGGCCCCTATGAGTTCAGCCAATCCAGGGTAAAGACAAGATTCTTCACTGCTTTATGTTGCCCACTATGCCAAGTCCACCACCATACCCACTTAAAATTTTAAAAAGGTATCTGTAGGAAGAGTAGTCTTTGCCCATCTTTGCTCTGTGTGTATGTGTGTGTGTCCTATTCTAAGCCTACTCATTAGAAACCCACAATACAATCCCCAAACTTATAAATAAAATAAGACCTTGCAAGGTGAGCTTTGAAAAGAGACTGTTATGGGTTGAACTGTTTCCTCCCCAAAACTCCTTTGTTGAAATCCTAACTCCCAGTACCTCAAACCTTAAGTAGAGATAGGGAGGCAACCAATTGATCTCTCTCTCTCTTAAATCCATAAAAACATATCTTTGAATGAGAATTTTAAATATATATATAAATACACAATAGGGTCTGATTTCAATATTTAGTTCCTACTCACAGATTCTTTAACCAGTGTTTCCAAGAAAACAATATATGTTTTGGTCCAGTCTAAATAATAAAATTTAGTTTTGTCATCATCAGCAACATTTTAGTGAGGTTTTACTCTATGACTGTTACTGTTCTAACCATTTCATGTTAAATAATTTAATCTTCACAATTACACTAGGAAAAAAATGTTATCTCCATATCTGACTGCTTTGCATATCTCACCTCTTCTTTCTTCAGCCCTTTGCTAGTAACCACAGAAGGGTCTAGTCTTCCTTATGTATTCACCTGAATTACAATCTTTGAACTGTTTTTCTCAGAGGCCTATCATTTTTTTAGTTTATTCTATAAAATGATGGATGTTAAGATTTTAAGTTAATGAAAGTTTTTCATGAAAATATAGATCTGTACCTTTCTATGAGTCATGTATTTTAAAATCACCTTTATTGATCTTTTAAAATTCTGATTCCAGATCCTATTCTAGACCTAATGAATTAGTCTCTGTAGGTAGGGCCCTGAAATATGCCATTGTAAACAAACTTCTTGGATAATACTCCTACACATTCAAATTTGAGAACCATGACTTATTTTAAAAATGCCATCTGATTTCTATAAATATTAATTTAATTGATTAGTCAGTTAATTAATAGAGACCTTGCATATTTATCATACTGGAAGAGTCTTTAAAATGATGAAAGAATAAATATAAAATTACAATAGATTTTAAAAAACTAAATGAGCTTTAAAACAGATTACATGTATACTGTTAAAAAAAATAAGGCAAGCAACCATTAACAGTCAACAAATGAGCCAGAAAACATCACTAATCCATCTGCTTTACATTATGTCTCATTAAGGAGGATAATTTTGGCGAATGATTACTGACCTGTGGATTTCAGAAATTATTTCATAATACTGCAATCTAAGTTACAAGTACAGAACATGTATGACAATAAAATCTAATGGACCAGAAAGAAGAAAAAACTTCATTACAAGAGATAGGTTATTTCCATTATTTCAGAAAATTTTCCATCAGTTTGACTTCTTAGAATTCAGTAATTTATAGGAAGAACTAGATGACTGTAAGTTCCTAATTGGCAGCAGGAAGAGGCATGTTTTGGTAGCCCACCCCTGAGATGCTCCCAGTGCTCCTCACCTCCTGGTATTCACATTTGTCTGTCTCCTCTGACACTGAATAGGGCCAATGTGTCTGAACAGTAGGATATTGTGAAAATGATGGAGTGGGACTTCTGAGGCCAGGTCATAAAAGACATTGCAGTTTTCTTGTGTTGTCTGTCTTGGATCGCTTACTCTGAAAGAGGCCATGCTGGGGCCTCTTCCCATGCTGGGGAAGAACTGAGGCCTCCTGCCAACAGCCAGTGCCAACTGTCTACTCACTCATGTGAGCAAGACATCTTAGGGGCAAAGCCTCCAGTACCTCCAAGCTTTCAGATAGCTGAACCTCTGCCACTTTTGTGTTTACAATCTTGTGAGACCCCAAACCAGAAAATTGCAAATTGTGTGACACAGCAAATGTGTATTTTTCTTTTAGGATACATAGCAATTTTGTTACATAGCAATAGATAATTAATACGGACATAAATGCAATAATCCCAACATTTGCAAAATGCTGCGATAGAATTTGACATTATTATTCTATCCTCACTTAGCCCTCGAAATCCAGGTTCTATTTTCTCTTTTCCATCGTTTTTTAAGATAGCTCTTTCTCCATCCACTTTTGCTTTATTCTTTCTCCTCCTATGGCTCATACATGTCCATTTCCCAGAGATCTACTTTCCATCCTCACTGGTTCATTCATTTTTTATCAAATCATGCTCTCTGTGAGGATGGTTTTCAAATCTTTGTCTATATTCCTGAACTCAGCTGGATTTGCCATCTTTAAAAGTTATTGTCCTCAGCCCTGGCTGGTGTAGCTTAGTGGATTGAGCACTGGCCTGTGAACCAAAGGGTCACAGATTTAGTTCCCAGCCAGGGCACATGCCTAGATTGTGGGCCAGGTCCCCAGTTAGGGGTGTGTAGGGGGGCAAACACTTGATGTTTTGCTCCCTCTCTGTTTCCTGTCTCTCTAAAAATAAATAAATAAAAAGTCTTTAAAAATAAAATAAAATTTATTGTCCTCTTCTGGCTGCATCTCTGTAAGTGGGGCCATTCTCTTCTCCATCAATAAACCGTCAAATGAATTCTTCATTCATCTTTCTCTTAATTCCCTGTCCTATCTTTAAATTCTGTGAATTCATACTTCATAATATCTTTAAAATTCCCTGCTTCTTTTCATTCCTATTACCTGACTCACTGCCAGATCCTTGTGAGCTGAGAATAGAGTAACCCTATTCACCACCTTACCTACTGTGCTTGATCCAGCAGCTCTTCACCTCCACTCATCATGTATGTGACTATCAAATAAGCCTTCCAGACACCACATCCATTCCTCCTCCACTCACAAATTGTCGATGGCAAGTCTTTATATTTAATTTTAATTTCCCCAACCCCTTCTCCAGTTACTACATTATTTTAACACTCCTCTGCTGAGCTGGAATTTTACTACTATCCCAACACGACAAATATAGTTCCTCTTCCATATACCTGGCACTCATTAATGAAATCATTAGTTTCTCTGCATAGGCACATTACCTAAACCTTCATCATGAGTCACAACCCCACTCAAGTTCCACATTTCTAATAATTATTTCCCTGGTATCTCTGGTTCACAAAATGTTGTGAGCATATGTATTTAAAGATACAATGGATAGAAAGGTAATATTTGTCAGGAATTAAAAGAGAGTGATACCATCTATAACAGTTCCATTATACTTGCTACTTGGTGCATGCATTTAACAATGAATAACATATACCTTTGTACTTTCATTTCAAGATCTAGCTCAGCAGCAATCAATTGAAATATAATGACATCATTAGAAACCTCTGGACATTCCATAATTCTCTCTGGAATTATGAATCAATGTTGGTCATTAATAAACCAATTCTAACCAGATCATGCCAACATGATTAGGTCACAATAAAACTGCTATAATTTAAAATATAAGAAGACAGTGGCTACTTCTTATACAACACTTTATCAATATAAATAAGGAAGAGCACTGCTATCTTTCTCTTAAAATTAAAATAATTTAATATGTCTCTGAAACCCTTACATGCTAACTCCAAGGGCCAACACACATTATAGTGCTTTTCTAACAGAATCAACACACAACATCAACCAAAGCCCAGAGAGCACCTCATAAAATCATTTATAATTTATCCAACCCCAAAAGACTGTATCATGGAACTTCTTCACATTTATGAGTCTCTTCTCCCTTCACAGATTGCTTGCTGGTAGAAGTGAGAAACCAGGTTCAATAATTCATTCAATACATGTTTACTCAACATTAGTTCATAAATGATCCACTGAAAGATGTGAAGCAAAAACATATGAAGCAAAGTTCTGAGTTGCAAGCAACAGAAATCAACCCCAATCAATTTAAGGAGCAAATGAAAACTATGTTGAAAAGCCATTGTTTTAAAATGTTCTTTATATGGACCTCATGTTTGTTCTTATTTTATCTTTTCTGTTGAGTTAGAGTTTTTTCTTCCTTTTTATGAAATATATAACATTGATTTCTATAGACTACTTACCCAAAACCTTACTACATTATCTTATTTTGATTGAGCTCTGAGTTTTTGTCATGGAATCTGACCTGTGTCTGTAATGATAGATTTAACATTCCTTGAAGTTGAGAGTGATAGCAACCTGTTGCATTTCATACCTGATGCTATCTGCAGCCAGCTCACAGCATCTGTGAAAGCACAGTCCATCCCAGTTCAGCAATATGAAGAAATGTTATGATTACTGTTG
This sequence comes from Trachops cirrhosus, assembly GCA_028533065.1. NCBI lineage: Eukaryota > Metazoa > Chordata > Mammalia > Chiroptera > Phyllostomidae > Trachops > Trachops cirrhosus. Next base: position 67,111,890 of record CM052544.1, read on the forward strand.
ATTTGTCTGCTGTTCTTGAAAATTGAAAATAATATTCAGCTGTTATTTGTATTATCATCAAGTAATCCACAGGTACCCTGGGAGCAGATGTATTAATATAATGTAGAACTTTATCAAGAAAAGAAATAGGTGGCTTTTATATTCTAAAAGTTTCAATTATTCTGGGATATTCTCCCCAACACATGTCTCATTCTATCCCCAGTCTTTGAGCACCTGGGATCAGAAGCACCAACTATTGAGAGCCAGGAATGTACATATTGGAAAAAGGCTGCAAAAATCAAATAAATATTGATCAGAGCCAAGGCAGATAGGTAAATTGATGATAGCATGCATTTACAAATCACAATAAGAAGAAACCAAGCAAATAGATAATAATCTGAGGATGATGGGGCAGTATTTAATAGAGGATAAAAAAATCCATGGCAGAAAGACTAGGTTTCAGTAACATCATAGAGAACTCATGAATGATGAGAAACAAATTGTCTGATACAAAAAGAAGAAACCATCAAGAAATTTGACGGGCTATTATGCAAATGATAACTGACAATTAGGTAAAAACATTGAAATATATTTATGAAATAAACCTAAGTGAATAAAATATATTTTACATATATTCAAAATATGACTACATATTTAAGATTATTATTTTTAAAATCAATCATCTACACATGGACAAACTTTATAAAAAATGTGAATAAATATTAGAAAGTCGAGGTTATGTTAAGATTAAGAAAATAATCTTTTCATTTATTTGACAATATTTTAAAAATTCTACTAAGATATAAGTTTAAGAGAATGGGCAAAGTGATGGCAACATGGACACTTTTTAATTAAAAGCAGGTGTTCATTTCAATCAAGACATTTATGCCTCCTGCTATTATCAGTAGTAAGGTAATATTTATTTATACCATTTACATTATGCTAAGTCCTTAAAACAAAAACCAGTCTTCAACCACAGTTAGTATCAGTCTTGCATGTATCATTCCTTGTACTCCAATAAGAAAAGGATAAAATGAGAATCAGTGCTGTATATGAAGAATGAGAGAGTGAGAGAGAGAGAGAAAGAGAGGGGGCATTTATGTGAGATGACATCTGCCCTAAAGGCACCAAGATCCTCTCTAGACCATTCTGGTGCATCCCTGGACTTGGGAAGTGATTCAACTTCTTCCGAGCCACATGGGCTACCTAGGAAGGCATTAGCTGACAGGTCAATCAAGTGGACAGTAAGGAATGACCCTGGGACCTGGGGAAAATATTAAAGCTGGAAACAGAAATTTAGATGCTATCCATACAGAAGTGCATGAGCTCATCCAGAGGGTAAATATATTGTAGAAAAGGACTGATAGTAAGGCCTTCCTCAGATTGAAGGAAGGAGGGAAAAGAGGTGCTAAGGGATTTTTTTTTTAAAGAGCTGTCAGAAGGATTCAAGTAACCATAAATGCAGTATATTAGGGAAAATGAAAGAAGAAAAGATTTCAGGAAGAGCCAGGTAATACAAAGAGGTCATGAAGTAAGAGTGCTAACAGCCAAGTTTGGGGCTAAAAGGTAATGTGATGAATGTGAGAAGTCACTGAAAGATTCATGACAGTCCAAACAGTAGCAAAGGGCAAGTTTAAGTTCTCAGCATAAATCTGCAATAGATCAGGTCAGATGGGTTCCTCCCACAAGCCATATGACTTCTGCAGAGACAACAATAGCAGGGTTCCCAGCTTGGGGACATGTTATTGGGTTTGGGAAAAGATAATGTAGAGAGAGAACATGGGTCCTAATAAAGTAATATTAAAATCAGTGCCTGGAATTTAAACTGGTGAGGAAATTGTAGTCCACAGGGTGCCAATGGACAGACTATCCTCTTTACACAGCAACACAGTGGCTTTTGGTTCTGTTTACTTGGATTTGCAGCTTAACAGATCAGACTATCTAGCCTTATGTTGAGTTCCCTTAAAAGCAGAACTTAAAATAAGGACTTGGGTATAGATAATTTATTTTGGAGGAATGTCTAGGAAGAAGAGAGTGTGCCTGGAGTGAGACGGGGAAGTTATAAACACCCATCATGTGTGTGTTACTGACTTCACTGTAGTTTCATGTACTTACCAGCACCTAGCTCAAGTTCAGTGGGTGGTTTATGTCTCTCTTCTGCAAAGCTTTCTCTGAAGCCCAGGAGCAGTTGTAGCCTGGCATTGCAGAGGGGTTGACAGCCCCAGGCAACACTTTACTGGTGGGAGATGGCACTAGGTCAATGAGTGCCTGTTGGACCATTTGGGGACCACTGAGCAATAGAGACTCAGTCCCTCTGGGACACACAGAGGAACTATGGATAATGCCCTATCAGTTAAAAGGGAAGTTGCACACAGGTGAAGGGGTGCCTGAGCTGTTAACACCTACACCAACCCAGGCTGCACCTGTACAGGTGTTTCAGAGCAAGCTGTGAGGCATGAAAGCAAAAGCCTCTGCCTTACGTGGTGGTGAGCCACTGGCCACTGCAACCACTGTCCCCCACCCACTGTGCCCACTACTGTCTCCCACAGCTACACCTCACAGCTGCACCCCACTACTATCCCCACTGCTGTCCCCAACTGTTCTCCTCACCACTGCTGTTCCCACAGCTGTCCCCTACTGCTGCTCTGAATTCAGTCAGTCTCCCAAGATGCTGTGACTCAGGCATCACATGCAGCTGCTGCCCAGGTTTTCTGATCTGCAGCACTGGAGTGATTTGGGACCAGACAATCTTTTGTTCTGGGGCTGCCCTGTGCATGGCAGGATGGTTAGCCCTTCCTCACTAGGTGCCATTGCCTTCTGCCAGTTGTGACAATGAAGACCGTGCCCGAACACTGCTAAATGTTCACAGGAGGGAAATATCACCTTCAGCTGAGACCGTAACTTAACTTCTGTATATCTCAGTTTCTTTTCTATGAAGTGAGGATAAAACAGTACTGACCCTCTGGGCTCTGGCAGGGAGTTAAATGAGAAGGTAAACATCAAGCACTGAGCAGAGTCCTTGTCATACCATGTATACCTAATAATAATGACACTAACACTAAGAATAATGTAGAAGTCTTCTGTACTTTATCTTGTGTATTTTTATGGCTCAAATTCAAGGTTTATTTTCCCTTCTTTTACTAAAAATAATGATAATGAGGCACTTATTTCTAATACCTGTTTCAGCTAATAGATCAGAGGCTGCATCTCAATGTGAATAAATCAAAATGGAAAAGGCTGACATCAATCACTTTGATGTTCTTCCATTACCAAACACCAATTAATGCTCTTAAGTTAAACATGACTATGTGTCATTTTTGTTATAGCTAGGTGAATGTGGAGTGTGAGGAAAATCAAAGAACTCTGCTTAAAAAGTGAATAGAAAATTAGAATACTGTACTTGAGACTAATCTTGCAGCATTTACACTGCCATGTTCTACCAAATGCAGATTTAAAATGCACATTTACTAAAACAACATTTTAAAACATAATCTACAATCACTTTCTTAAATGCATGAATATTTAGATTTATTAGCATACACTGAATATCAGCATGCAAACATGGAGATGAATTTAAGGAAATTGTTAGTGATTCATTACAGAGAGTATTTAAATTTCTGTATGATCAGAGCAAATGCATTAGCAAAAATTGTTATGCCCTGATACCATGGAAAACCACTCTCAGAAAGAGTCATTAATGTTATAAAGAGGACATTTTGCATGGGTTCCTCCTGGACTGTCTTAGACTCAGTCCAAGCAGCTGTTGCCATCTGCCAGGGAGAGCGGTTGGAAGAGATACATGATGAACCTCTGCCCAGCCCTCATCTGTTGACAATGTTTTTCCCAGAACTCCCAGACAATGAATAATTTTGAGAGGCACAAACGAATCCCCAGAGAGACAGGTTTATCTCTTCCTTAAGGGATTGTAGGAGAAAAATCAAACAAGATAAGCGTGAAAAGTATATTCATGAGAAATTGTTTTGTCGCTCTGCTTCTTTGGATTTGAAACTTCTGGAGGATGAGTCCTTTTGCCCACAATGGAATCATTGTTCAAACTGACTGTGTTGTATTGCAACTACTTTTTCATGTGTCTTCCAACTCTTCAAGTGCTAGTGCCAAGACATTGTCATTTTCCTACCCTCAGGACCTACCACAAACCAAGCACTCTAGAAGTGACAAGTGAGAGAATCAGTGAATGAAAATGTCCGCTGGTTTAGCTCACCATGCCTGGTGTACCAGGTCCCACAATCAGTTAAGGCCTTAAAATATCAATCTAAGTGTCATAAGTGCCCCACCTCAGAACCACTGAACCTTCCTATCGTGGTGTAACCTTCCTAGAATAGAATCAGTCTGAGGCAGCAGGAAATGAGGTGATAAAGTGTAGACCCTGAGATGCTCAGAGCCATGGGACATAGACCGGATCTACACCCTTCAAGTAAAGAAGTTAGGCAAACTTCCAGACCATCGAAATGGAAAAAGGTATTTGCCAGAAATTTCCAAATGACTCAGGCAAAGTGTTGTTTTGTTGTTTTTCTGCTTAAATTACTGCTATAATTGTCTCAGTTCTCCCTTTGTCTATTGATGTTCAAACACAGCTTTAGATAAAAATTATTTGAGGCAGAGTCCCAGAGGGAGAAAAGAGAAGAAGCTCTCATACAAAGAAGGGCCTTCAAAACTAGCTCAGCTGTGTTCCAGAACACCCTGAAACAGCCTGAAACATGTGTTTGGGTGGCAGTCTGGAAATTACGAAGTGAACCAGGATCTAAAGAAGTAATTAGCAAATGCTTATTTGAATTTTACAAACAAGATGTTAGCTATTTTTACCACGTGAAGCATACGGTTTTGCCTTCACATCAATATTTCAAAAGCAAATCCATCTAGATCAGTGATTTTCAATCTTTTTAATCTCAGGGCACACATAAACTACTACAATTGTCTGACACTCCAAAAAACATATTTTTTGCCAATATGACAAAACTAGGTATAATTTTCATTCATTCATTTGTCACTATATTTTATTATATAAAATGGCTATTGTCATTTTTTATTTGACAATATAAGGGAAAAGAGTCAAGTTATTGCATGTTTTAAAAATTCTTGTGGCACACCAGTTGAAGATTGCTGATGTAGATCAATGGTTTCTGTGTCATTTCTATGGGTGTTGACTGCAAAGAGGATTTTCTGTAAAAATTCAATCTGGAGAGCTTAAAGGAAACAGTAGTGGGTATAAAATGTTTCTAAAACTAAGCTTAAGTAAGACTACTGTCTCCCAGGAAATAACTTTGCATAATAAAAAAATCAAATTAAGGACAGTAGAGTCTCACATAGATGTTATCTCTAGCTCTGAGATCCTTCCAGGCTTCCATTCTGGGTCTCTGTTATACATCATCCCAGACACCTGACTGCTGGTGCCCCTGTTGTGTTTATAGCCAGCCAGCCCTGCTCTCCAGTTTATAACCAATCACAGCAGACTTCTAAAGCCTGACAGAAAAATAAGCAGGCACTATGTAAATTAAAATGAAAGGACCTGTGAGAAAGCTTTGTAAACTGTAACATACTCTACAAATCTGAGTTATTACAGCACAAAAGGCTCATTGGAGTCTCCTTTTTTCTTTGTTTTAACAAAACAATGTGACTAATTATAGAGATAAAACTTCATTAAATCTTTTAACCTAATTTTCCTTTTTAATTATTGGAAGCCTATCTACTTTCTTTGAGTAGATTTCTTTTAAGAAAGGAGAGCTCTTCCTGCTGTGAGTAGATTTCACAGAGACCACTGAGGTGCATCACCTCTTTCAGTGTTTGAGTCAAAGTATGGTAAGATTAGTCTGCCTGCCCTAAAAGAATTCACCATGGGAAACACAGAACAGGAAAAAAATGAGTGAGAAATTTTTCAAAATCAGTGTGGACTCTTGAACACAGGTAGGTTCTGCTGGCTTACTTGGGATCCGATTCCTGGGCCTTGAAAAGAATTCACAGACTTAGAATTAGATTGACCAAAAATGGAAATTACTTTGTTCCTTAGCTAAATGACATGGCAAATAATTTTATCCCTGCATACTTAGTCCCCCCAACCTAGGGTTTTAAATATGATTTGTAAAGCTGATGTAAAAAGCACACACATCTAAAATGTAGTCTCCAGGACCCATATCAATAAGATTGTTGTGAATGAAATTAAAAACCAAATTGTCAATGATATTCTTTGCTTTAAATTTCTTTTTCATTTCTAGGATATTTTTTCCTTCAAAGCTTGCAGTTGTAAGAAAGAAAAATTGTGCTTTTAGGTGTTCCATCAGGTGGAATCATGTTTTTAAAAGATTTTGTTTATTTTTAGAGAGAGGGGAGGGATGTAGAAAGAGCGGGAGAGAAACATCAATGTGTGAGAGAAACACCAACTGGTTGCCTCTCACACACCCCTAATTGGGGACCTGGCCCACAACCCAGGCATATGCCCTGACCGGGAATTGAACCAGCAACTTTTTGTTTGGCAGGCTGATAATCAATCCACAGAGCCACACCAGCCAGGGCTCAAATAATTTTAATATTAAATTCTTTTGAAGAATTGGTTTCAGAATTTCTTAATTGTATCTCCCATCAGTTTTAAAAAACATTTGAGAATATCTTTGGAGGATCTATATGAAAACATTTATAAAAATAGTTATTTTAAAAATGTTTTAATAAAAGTAGTATTTCATCCTAATCCTAACAAAAGATAATCAGCCCCTTATGTAGGATATTTTTTATGATCACTTTTGATGGACTCAAGAAGAACTCATCCTGTTCAGCCATTACTTTGTTATTTGTCTTCCCCTGCACTGTGCCCTGGGGCTCTCATCACTGCTACACTGGGTGCAGTAGCCTGTGCTACTACCCTATGTCCCATCTGTGAGATTCTCATACTTTGAACACATTATGATGTGTCTGCAGCAATTCTGTCTCTGTACAGATCAGTTTTTTCAGGACCTAGACACATTCAATTTCAATGAAATATAGTGGGCTAATCTAATTCTCTTGACTAAAAGTTTGCAGAATTAATTATTTTATAAATTGAGTTGTCTGTTTATACACTTTTGAATTTCTTTATTCAAAAATTTGGGTCCACAATTTTGCTCTATCTGGAAATATCCATTTCTCAAGCAATATCTTGAGAATGTTTCTTTTTATTGTTACCAGCATCACTATCTTTTAGATTTTTTAAATAAAGAAGATCAAAGGATTCACCATTGTAATGATACTGGTGCCACAGTATCGCAAATATTCTTTAAGGTGGGGATTATGGTGAACCAGAATTGGAATTATTTTTTGTTAATAATCTTTTGCCAATTATCTTTTGTCTATTATCTTTTGTGCTATTGTTACTGTCATCATTTTAATAATCTACTGAAAAATGTTTTAATATGTAAATGCTCTCTGTTACTGTAATAGGAAACTGATGGGGAAAGTTATTTTTCTTTTTTTTAACATATTTTATTGATAATGCTATTACATTTGTCCTACTATCCCCCCTTCGTTCCCCTCCTCCCTGAACACCCTCTCCCCCTCCCCCCCTTTAGTTCATGTCCATGTGTCATAAGTTCTTTAGCTTCTACATTTCCCCTTCTATTCTTGCCCTCCCCGTCTATTTTCTATCTACCCTCTATGCCACTTATTCTTCATACTCTCCCCCCCACTTCCTTGTTGCTAACCTTCCATGTGATC
>CM052544.1:67136354-67165822 GCA_028533065.1 Trachops cirrhosus
AATTGTTTCTCACATTCTGCTTCTGCATCAAGGGGAAGCTTTGAAGTATATTTGGTTCTAATTTACTAATGGCAAACCTTGCTATGAAAAGTTCAGAAAAGTGCCCTGGCTGGTGTGGCTCAGTGGATTGAGTGCTGACCTGTGAACCAAAGGATCATTGGTTCGATTCCCAGTCAGGGCACATGCCTGGATTGCAGGCCAGGTCCCCAGTAGGGGGCGTGTGAGAGGCAACCACACATTGATATTTCTCTTCCTCTCTCCCTTCCCCTCTGTCTAAAATAAATAAATGAAATCTTTTTTTTTAAAGTACAAAAATTAAAAAAAAAAAAGAAAAGAAAAGAAAATTTCAGAAGAGTGAAACAGTCTCCAGTATGTCATTTGAGGAAAGGAAAGCAGAGGAAAAGGACAGAGGCCGGAGATTTTTGTCTGGATTTTTGTCTAAGTCATTTGGTTTCTCTGGGCCAGGATCAAATGAGGTTGGTGATTAATTACATTTGACACTAGAAAATGTGACTGCTGCTGTCTGAACCTCTCTGTGAGGCCTGCAGTAGGAAGTCCTGGGACTGGGACGCTCTTAAAATGACATTTTGCCCAACAATTCAGAGTTGCAAAACTGGGGTGAAGACACAAAATGCGTTTCCTCCCTACAAAAATGAAAGCATTTCTCACTCAAAATATAGGCACAGCCTTTAAGGATGTGAATAATAGACACAGAAACCATTTTATTTGTAAGATTTAAGTCACTGTTTTCCTTACTTACAGAAGCCTCGCCCAACATCCAGATCTGTACTCCTGTTCAAGTTCCACTGTCCTTGCAAGTCAATTAAGGTCTACAGCATTCTTTTTCTGTAAAAATCTGTAAAATAGGCATAATAGCTTTTTAATCCAATTTACAAGACTATTGTGAGATTTTACTGAAGTAACGTATGTGATGTGCCAAACATTCATAAGATCTTGGACACCTGAGTTTTTTACCCTGTGCTAAGAGGAGAAGGCACAGCCTGGACCGTGGATCATCTTCTCCAAGGAGCCTTTTTAGGCTTCAGGTTGAGTCCAAGTTTTGTTTCTTCTTACATACCCTTCTCTCTGCATTGCACATTGTCTAACAGGCCGACAGCCCTGCTCTATCAGTCTCCTCTTAATCAGCCTTCTTCCCTAGCCAACTTTAAGCTCCCTTTAATGATATGGGTAATGAATAGATGTATGTTTAATATAATTTACATATTTTTCTACTAAGTAATGTATAGTAATTGTAGAAAATTTTGACTAACCAGATAAAGCACCCATTGGACATGGACCTGGTCAAATGTCCTTAGTTCTACACCTGGTTTGGCTCTTCTCACTGCAAAACTCTATTCCCAATGCCAGGTGGCTGATCTCATATCCTGAAGTTTGGTCCAAAAAACACCCATATCAAACTCACCTAGAATGGAATTCCAGAGCCCCACCTTTGCCCAGAACCACAGCCACTGTGTGTAGGGCCTGGGCATGTGCTCTGCATTTTTTAAAAGCTACTCAGGTGATCTTCCGCAGACCAGTGTTTCAGAGTTCTGCTCCAAATTCCAGACCACACTTCAGCAAAAGCAAGGATGGGGTGGTCTTGAACTGCAGTGCTGACATCATCTGAGAGCATGTTAGAGATGAAGATTCCCCCCTTACACCCAGATCTACTGGACCAGAACCTGCAATTTAAGAAAATCCTTAGAAGATTCTGTCACATATTAAGGTTTCAGATGCTCCATTGTATTACCTGGGAAACTTTGCATTCTACTGACACCTGGGCCCCACCCAAAGATTCTAAGGGTGTGCCCAAGGCAAAGGGCTCTTACAAGCTTCTGAAGTTACAAGGACCTGCCAAGATAGACGACCATTGTCCTCTAAATTCCAGCTTTTTTTTTACTTTAAATAATTTTAAATTTTCAATTACACTTGACAAAAGTATTATATTAGTTTTCGATGTACAACCCAGTGATTGGACATTATATAACTTACTAAGTGATCACTCCAATAAATCTAGTACCAATCTGACACCATACATAGTTATTACAATATTACTGACTACATTATCTGTGCTGCACTTTACATCCCTGCGACTGTTTTGTAACTACCAATTTGTATTTCTTTTTTTAAAACTAATTTTTACTAATGTTCGAATACACTTGTCTCCATCCCACCACCACTTTCCCCCGCCCTACCCAGTATCCCCACCTCCCACCCTCACTCCCACTCCAATCCCACCCCCTTTTGGCTTTGTCCATGGGTCTTTTATACATGTTCATTTACTACCCAATTTGTATTTTTTTAATTCCATCACCCTTTTCACTAGTTCCTAAATTCCAGCTTCTTAAGGTTAAGCTATAACTTGAGTTACATTGGCTTTTGTGGGCTTGCCCAGGCCCTAAGGACCAATTAAACAGTGCTTTTTAAGGGACAATAGGCTCGGGGGACAAACGAAGTTCAATCCCACAGTTTTAAGCTCACCAAATCAGAAGAGGAAAACTTTCGGTACCAGTAGCAGGCAGGTGGGGTGCCACACTTGGTGCGTTCCAGAGCCCCTAAACCCGAGCCCAGCCCTTGTCCCTCCCCTTCTCCTCCTCCTCCCCAAATCGCCCCGCCTCCGTGGTGACGCGCCACCGCGGCCCCGGCTCATGCGCATTCGCACCCGCGCCTCCCAGCCTCTGCTCTTAGAGGCTGTCATTCTCCACTGCGCTTGGGTCGATGCGGACTGCAGTTCCCTCCCTCCTTTCGTCCTCCCCCGTGGGCCTGCGAGCTCAAGATGTGACCGAGCCTGGGAGCGGGCTGGCGGCTCTGCGGCAGCAGTGCCTCGGCTTCTGTCTAGCCGCGTTCCCTGCGGAACTGCGATTCCCTCGAGCGGGAGACGGAGACACGCACCAGGGACTCGGAGCGCGCCCTCCGGGCCCGGTGTAGCCGCAGCAGCTCTCGCAGCTGCAGCCGCCAGGGCACCGCGGAGCTGACTCGGCTGGTGCGGAGCGGGGCCACCAGCCGCTCGCGCAGCTGAGCCCGATCCCCAAGAAGGCGCCTGTCTGCTGCGTCCCAGCGAGTTGACTGCAGTTTCTGAAGTTGGGGGAAGCCGTGAGGAGGTGAGGTTGGTTTTTATAATCTTCGTGTAGTGGGAAGCTGGGGTGGCACATCTTGTTAGCTGGGCGCCAGCTTGGGGAGGTCAAGGAGCCAGACGCGGACGCGGACACGCACGCGAGGGAGGCCGCGGTCCAGCGAGCAGACTCCAGCCTCGGCGGACGTGCCAGCTGGAAACGTGCAGTGCGAGGACAGGTGCTCCCAGGGCACTGCGCCCGCTGCCTATGGCACATTCCGCTCGTCTCCACTGTGCGTACGGGGGAAGGGAGCAGAAGGTGCAGGGTCTGATCACCTCTGTCCTAATTCATTGGAGGAGCGCCTCTTGTAATATTCCTGGGGGCCATAGATCAGTGGTGTGGGAGATAAACCTCCAGGCTTCCCGCGCATCTCACTTCAGTCTCCCCTTAGGCAGAAGTTGCCAACGTCTCCATGATTGAACTTACCCAGTCCTTTGGGGGGGAGGGACACAGCGTTTTGTACTATAGGGCGAAAGCAAGAGAAATCCGATCTATGTATGTGATTTCATACACTTTAACAATGTGGGCAAGTCTCAAAGAAATAGAATATGGATGACACTTGAGTTTTCACCCTGACATGCGCCTCTTATGTAAGGTCTGGATAACTCTGTCTCTGCAACGGCTGCAGCTGTGGCTCCCCATTCCATTTGTTTAAGGTCCAATTTGAACAGAAGTTAATGAAAATGCTGACATAATATAGCGGTCTGCGATCTGAAACAGAGAGCACTCTTCAGATTGGAGTGTCTTCTCCTAATAGGGAGCACGCGAAGAAAAAAAACAGTATATTTTTCAAAGCAGTTCCAAGAATTAGACACACAAGTCATGTTTTAAAATAGCATGCATTGTGCAGAGAGCTTGCAGAAGATCCTTTGAACATATCCCCTTTGTTTTAGAAAAAGTAGAAATTGGTCATGCCAGACAATTGTTGAGTCTGAAAGTTAAGTGCACTGATGGGCTTAATTGTCTTAATAAACAAAGAGCATGATTTATAGATAGCTTCCCTATTTTTGAAGAATAGAATTTTTTAACCTTTCTTTCTCATCTCTCCCCTAGAGATTCCTTTTAAGCAGAACAGTTGATCATCATCATTGATGTTTAATATTTAAGTTGATTAAATTTATAAAAGTATTCTTTGAAGTACTGTATAGTACTGTGGTGACTAAGACAGTGAATATTAGAAATAAAGAGACCATTCAGATTATTTAATATAGAAGTCATTAGTTTAACCAAATATAACATTAAGACTCCATAAATATATAATTTGGACTTATAATAATTGTTTAAATAAAAACTCATGGGTACATTTTAATGTAAGACTTATTTTTTTATGGTATTCCAGCATATAGAACAAGATGAGCTAGTTATAGGAACCTCATTTAAAAACATATTATAGTTTTTTAAAGAATTCGTAGAAAATATACAAAATATTATTTCAAAGGTTGAAAAGTTAGTCTAGTCAACACATTGTGTTCTTGAGAGTATCCATGGCTTATCTCTGAAAGAGATTATATCCAGGCTTGGGGTCTCAAGCAGGTCGACCCCCATCCCCGCCAAGCATCGCTACATTGTTGTTAGGAAAACAGACTAAGGAGGTGAACTGGTGGCTCTATTACCATCTGTTTGAATCTGGGCAGGTACCTAAAATCTGTGCCTCAGTGTCATCATCTGTGAAATGGAGATGACAGTAGCCTCTCCCTCCTTGGATTGTGCTGAGGATTAAATGAGTTCATAGTGTGAAGCTATTGAACCAGAGTCTGGCATGTGAAACTGGGTAAAATGATCATTGTTAGGAGAAGAAATGGACAGTCTGGATGACAGTGAATGACTGCTGATGGAGGTGAACAGAATCAGTGCACAGGTACAATAGGGGACACAGTACAAGCATTTACTAGACACCTCCCAGGGATGCAGACACTGGGTGGTGTCTGACTTCCCACTTCTTGCAGTTCCTCACTGAGGTAGGTGACTGCATGCCCAGTTTGGAGATGGGGAAACTGAAACCCAGCAAGATCAAACAGTAGAAATCAGATTTGGGATCTTAACCTGTGTCTGTTGTTTCAATCCCTGTTCTATTAAACCCTGCTGCCTCAACTTGCCCAGTGATGTCTCCATCTCTCTTCCTCTCATCCTCATTAGAGCGTAATGAAATAGGTGCAATATTACCTTCAATTTACAGATGAGGACATTGAGATTACATATTAAAGTATGCAAAGTGCTAACAGCACTCACAACATCATTCTCTGTGATGGGGTATTATTGCTATTATCATAATTAATATTTAATAACACCCACCATTGCAGGTGGGTGAGACCCCATCAGGTACAGGAGTGCTCTCCTTCAGTTTGAATTCTGTCCATGGCTTTCTACTTCCTTACTGGTCTATTCAGCAAGTCAAGAAAATAAAATTGGTATGAGGTTACAACTCACAGTGGAGGCTGGGCTCCCAAGCAGTCATGTCATCCCTGACTGTGACTTTAGTCCCAGCCGGAGAACTCCCAGGGACAAACAGAGGAAAAGCTCTGGCACTTTGCTGTACATTGTACTGTCTGTTCAGAACTGGGAGTAATTTGTACCTTACCTTAAATAAGCATGTTGACCCTCAGCCTTCACATCTGTGTCATGGGGAGCAGTGTGAGGGGCCTTTGTAAGCAGCACTGTCAAACCAGGTTTATGGCCTGTTGGACATCTCACCTGACTGCTAGAGGCTGGAAATGATTGATATGCCAGGGATTTTGTGGCTTTCTCGGGTTACCATCCAGATACTACATAGTGTTCTGGTCCTTGGTAAATACTGACTCTCTTTCTAGATACTAAAATCATATTGCTGTAAAGGCACATAGACAACAGACCACTCACAGCCTGATTCAATATTTAATTACACCTGTGAGCTAATGCATCCTGCAATGGGAGTACTTCAAGACAGATGTTCCAAGTTGGCTTTCTTTTAAAAAAATCAAAACTCTCTATACAGTGACTGTAGTTAATAATACTGTGTTGTATATTTGCAAGTTGCTAAGAGAATAGACCTAAAAAGTTCTCCTCACAAGAAAAAAAATCAGTAACTGTTTGGATGTTAACTAGACTTAGTGTGGTGAATATTGCTCAATATATACAAATATCAATTCAGTAAGTCATACACCTGAAATTAATACAATGATATATGCCAATTATAGCCCAATTTTAAAATAAAATAAAATAAAATAAAATAAAATAAAATAAAATAAAATAAAATAAAATAAAATAAAATAAAATTTCTCTGGGAGAGAGCTTCCAGGAGGCTGCCTCTGTGTGCTTGGGGACACATGGCCACCGATGCAGTGAACCAGAGAAAGGGTTTACCTGATGTCAGCAGAGGCTTTCTTCATCTCTGAATTATCTCCTGCTTCATGTCTAGCCCTCTTTTTCAGAGTACAGAGATTCCCTTTTTACTCAATCAATACTTAGACTTCAAATGCTCCTCTGTTTTAGGTTATTCCATAATAAAATCTTCCCTGATCCCTTTTGAGATTTCAGGTGGATCCATAATATACTTTTAATAATTCTTCAGACTTTACATATACTTGTTTTATTTCTTGTCTGTGTCATCTACTTATTGGTTTATCTGTGGCCACCTCCAAATTTCTGAATCACTTTCTTCTGATATCCATCTTTCTCCTGCTGTGAACATGGAGAATAAATGCAAACTACTTTTAATATGGACATAAGAAAGTGAGGATCATTTACTCTCTTCAGTCACCTATGATTTTGAATGATTTTCACTTTGGATATAGGGAGTCAGGAGCTGATTGTTTCTGGAAATCTTGCCTCATACATCTCTGAGCTATGTGTTGCAGGGTTTTACAAATTTCTGGTTATGTACTTCATATGTGGTATGGCAGAGACAATCCCTCAAGGCTGGGACATTGCTCAGTTCAAGAGCACGGGGTGGGTGTTGGGGGAAGACAGCTCTGAATGTGACTTATCTACCACATCTCTAGTCCTTACTGGCCCTGCCTCTTGAATAAGAATTGGAATGAATCACTAACACAGAGAACTTAATGCATGCTGGCTTCCATACTAAGAATTCTACATTTAGTATTTACTTTAATCCTCAGAGTGACCTTATGTAGTAGTTACTTTACTTTATCTTCTTTTGCAAAAGTGGAAACTGTGGACCAGAAAGGTCAGTGCCCAGAGTCAGGGGCATATGAGGAGGCCTGGGCTTCTTACAGGGCATCTACGGCCTCCAAATTTGGGACCTTCATGGTAGTTAAACTATGTTGCGTAGAGATCTTGTGTTGTACCTCTCAAAATAATCCTACACTATCCCTGGGTACCTGCAGTGACTCTGGGATAGAGCTAAAGAGATATTGGAAGGCATATGCCTTCCTTCTTGCTCACTGCCAGCAGCTGCCATTGACTATCTTCTCCATATCTTTGTAGAGGAAAAGCTTAAGCTTAGTTCATACAATGAGCTCAAAAAAGACAACCCTGTTAGCATTGTGAAATAGGAAGCACAAAGCCTTCAACTGATAATGGGACATACTGGAGGGGCATGTTAACTTTATCTGTTTGGGGTCATGTACTTGCATCATTCTCCTTAAAGAAAGAAGTGTAGAGACCTGAGATTTTTCTCGGGTGATTTAAAAAGAAAAAGTTATGTAAATCAAAAAAGTAGCAGTAATGAACATACTACACTAGTGTCATGTGTCATTCACAGTGAGACTAAGGTTTTTAAAGTAAATGAATACATATGTCTAACCAGTAAGGTTCCAGAGTGTTGGCTTGGAATGAGAATATTGCATCAACTGTGTGTGCAATATATACTCTCTAACTACAGTCCAAATATAGAACTTAAAACCAACTTGCAATATTTTTAAAACTGTTGTCCTGAACTGTACCTCCCCAATTTTTTCTTAATTCTACTTCAGGACCAAACATTCATTCAATAAGTTCTTCATGTCCCTGGGGTTTGAGTTGTTATTTTGTTGTTATAATATTTTATCATATTATGTTGCTATCTCATCCACTCCCCTTCTTTGATTTTTTAGGACTGTACAGTTTTTAAACCTGTGAATGACTAAAAACTTAGGAAAAATTCAACTTTCTAAATGTAGACTTTATTCAGAGGACAGGGAAGTTTGGCCTAACTGGGGTCCTTTACTGAAAACAGAGCCCTTGAAACCTTGTGGAGTAGGCAAGTAAAAAAAATGTTTTTTTAATTGATCAGCAGCCTTGTATCTTCCTCTTTCATTTCATAGGACATAGTCCCCATATACCAAAATGATCATGTGATCATTTGCTTGCAAGTGATCAATTTAAACTGATGTTCTAAAAGTGCCAAAATGTGTGACTTAGTCAGCATGGCCGTCATCTGTTTTACTCTTTCGGGAGCCCCAGGGTTGCATACGAAGCCATTCCATGAATTTATTCTCTAAGAGATTTATTCCCTAAGACTTACGTGATCAGATGAGTCCTAGGGCATCTGGTCTAACTGCATTTGTGATGCAGTCATTACTGTTCACATTGCTTCTGCTCACCCCTGCCCTTCGCCCCCACCCGGACTCATCCCTGCATCAGCCCTCTGTGGTCAAACATGCAGACACTGTGTATGGGGAAACTGTGATGTTGAGGCAGCTCATATTGTAAGTCAGGAGCAATAAAACCACACAAGACAATTTTTTTTAATTAACAAAAAATCCAGTCTATAACATAGCTCCACACCCAGAACACCACAACCTCTGCATTCAGCACTTGGGAACTATATCCAGATTGGCCTTTCTGTTTTCCCTGACAGCTTCTGAGGAGGGCTGTGAACCTCCAATTCCCATAATCAGTCACTAGCAGCTTAGCAGTGTTGGAGACAAATTTAGCGGGAGTGATGTGTACTCATTTCTGCCCTTATCAGGTACATATTGATCTGACATCAGGCATGTTGTTGGATGAGGCAACCTCAGACGTAAGAAGATTCCTATCACTGCCCTCAAGAATCTCAGTTTTACCAGGGGAAACGACTAGAGCAGCAGTTGGAACCAGGGCACAAAAGATGCTAACTCTGCAGGGGTCCCTGACTCCATGGAAGGACTTGCTCTGAGGACTTGGGGCTGGGTCTGAGTTGGAGGGGACCAGGCAGCTGAGGATGTGAGTGGGATGGCAGAAACCACTGTGAGCACAGGGAACAGAGTACAGTAGAATGAAGGTACCAGAGAGGGCAGCTGACCCTGGAATAGCCATCCATCCATGTGACTGGGCACATGGCATGTGGTGGGCAAGGCCAGAGGTGGAGAGAGAGGCTGCAGCCACTTTAAGAAGGGGTTTATGGGCCACATTTGGTCCAGATGAATTTGAGCATTTAGGTTATTTAGAGAATTTTTAGAGAAAAATTGCTGTGTTTTTTAGAGAATGGATGAGGGGTAGGAGTGCAGAAAAGAGAAGCCTATGAAAAAGCTGTTGAATCCTAATGCAGGTTTAAGGTCTAAACTCAGACTGATAGGAGTGGGGATAGGAGGAAGAGGGGATGATGACTTTAAGGGTGACTCCCAGGTTTCTGGCTTGAGTAATTAGATGGACACAGGGGCCATTGGTCATGACGGTGAATACAGAGGATGGAGTAGTTGCAGGGGAAGATGATAAATTCATTTGTGGATGTGAGTGATGTGAGCTCCAGGACTGAGATTCAAGCAATGGCACCATCCAGTGATTCTGGAAATCAAGACTTAGGCTGAGCTGGAAATACAGGCTTTCATTTGGAAGTTGTTGTTGAGATTGTGATCTGTCTTGGAGAATGCACAGGATGAAAAGGAGATGGGGGACAGTAAGATTAAGTGAGAGAAGTTTCTGACAAGTGTTTGGACACAAACTAGCAGAAGCCAGAGGTAAGGCAGAATAAGATGCTTGATGGGATGGAAGCTGCTGACAAAAGGAGTGCAGTGGAAAGAATAGGCAGGGAGCAAAGGGACAGGTCTAACTGTTCATTTGCTTTGTCCCCACAGATGACAGTGGCTGTTTCTGATGTGGCTTTTAGTGCCTGACAGTAAACATTAGGACCTACTGTGTGAAAGGAGAGTGGGAGTGGGGGTAAAGTAAAGGAATAAACAATAAAATCATGACTAAAGCATTATCCTAGATTTTAAGCCACTTATAGGATAGAATTGTCATTTGTTTTCCTTTTTCATTCATGTTTCTCCTTTGTGGAGAAAAATGGGCACCTGGGAAACTTGGAAGAATGAAAGAATCACTTCCTTGGTGCCCAAAGTGCTTGGTTCTCCAAAGCAGGCACATCTTAGCATATGTGTGAATGAGCACCCCAAAAGGGAAAGTGATAAATGACGTTATTTAACAGTTTACAGAAACTAAGCTTTTATCATGGCCATAGCATCTTTAGAGCTTTTGGACCTTTTGAACCAATCCTTTTATAGTTATTAATGAACTCTTTGGTTCATTGGTTTATTTGAGATATGTTGAGTGCAGTTTCCTATAATTTTCACTTGTCTTATAAAAAGAGGCCTCATTATGTTATAAACAGAGGGAGCATTTGAGGATAGTGGAAATGATCACTGTGCTTTAGTTAATACCATGCATTTCAGCCCTTGCCCATTTTGTCCTTTAATTTTGATCTAAGGCAGAATTACTCCCATTAAAGAGATGAGGGAACTGAGATACAGGGTTCAGATGGCTGCATAGAGATAACACAGCTAGTAAATGGTAGAGCTCCTAGGACCCCAAACAAGGCGTTCTGACTTCAAATTCTGGGTTCCTGTCACTCCATCACATTGCCCATGTCTTTGTGAATAGCTGCTCAAGAAAATCAGGAGGTGGAATATTTAAGACACTTTTTTATTAGTCTGCTCAATGCACCAACATTTATGTTTAATGGACCACAGGTTATTTGTGCAAACGTATGTGATTAAGTTAAACTGTGGAAAAATCTTTTTTCACAAATTAATATCTTTTTTCCATTATCTTAAAAGCTTTAAAAAAGCATCTGAGTTATAAATAAAAGATTTCAACATTTTATTTTATTTTTTAAGATTATTTATTTATTTATTTTTAGAGAAAGGGGAAGGGAGGGAGAAAGAGAAGGAGAGAAATATCAATGTGTGGTTGCCTCTCATGTGGCCCCAGCTAGGGACCCGGTCCACAACCCAGGTATATGCCCTGACTGGGAATCGAACAAGAGACCCTTCGGTTCTCAGCCTGCGCTCAGTCCACTGAGCCACACCAGCCAGGGCAGGTTTCAATATTTTGAACTGCAAAATTATTGTAGCTAAACTTGCCATTTGCACTACAAATGAAATTTATTTTTTAGTTGTTGCAATGGCTATTATATGTGAAAAGCATTCTGTGTGTACATGTATGTGTGCATGTATATGAAATAAAAATCAGCCAAATTAAGTTTAATCTGTTGGCTCTCCTTTCATAGTATGTTTGGATTCTCCAAATGCGTTAAGTGGTGTAGCTTGGCTTATCTTGCCAAAGCAGCTATCATATTACCCACTTAATGCCAATGAATTAAAGCATTTGTCTTTTTCTTAAGCAGTGTAAAATGATGCAGGGTAAATCTAAAGGGTTTATTTTAGTTTTATAACATGTATTTTGGCTCCTGATATTCTATAATTATGATTTAAGTAATGAGTAATGTTGCTACTGTTAAAGCAGTATTAGCTATTCATATACAGTAGTGTTAAATCATAAAGTGTAACTGGAACTTTATGACTGAAAAGTTTATGATGCTACATTTTATTTATTTTAAATTTATGTTTTTATATTTTATTTCACAAAAAAATCTCTGAGCTGTGCTAAATGGCAGTTTCCAGATAAAAGCAATTTCTAGCAAAATGCTGGTACCAGCACTTATCCTTAAGTCTCAATTTCAAGTTTTGTGGTGCCAATTTTCCATTTTAGCTTTAGTAGAAAAAATGAATCTAAAAGGGCTTATGTATTTGTGATATTAAGTGCGTTGACCTTTTGTTTTTTGTGCTGATTTTAATAAATAACCATACACTTGTAAATTTTTTTAAGTTTTATAAAAATGTTAGCTGACCATCAGAGTTCTAGTAATTATCATTACACATGGTGTATCGTGATAGCCTTGTTCAGCGTAGTTAAGAGATCACAATATAGGAATATGGAAATTTAAATAACAATGCAAAGTAATGTGATATTTTATATGGGATTTTATATTTATCGTAATATGTGAGGAAACTTGAAGTAAAATGAGAATTGATTTGGTCATTTCATGCTTCATATGTCCCAATTTTATCCCAGTGTAAATATGATAATCAGGGCTTGGAGTTAGTATTCTGTTGAGGTGATTTGACATTACCGTACTTACATTACTCACTACCAAGATGAATAGTTAAGCTACATTCCCTAGTAATCTCTCTATGGTATGTATTTTAATATTATGTCCTAAGAGTTCTCATTTTCTAAAAAGACTAATTAAATTGCCTATACCTCTTTTTTTGCTTTCTATTGAAGTTCATTCAGACATTTTTATGTTATGTATACTTGACATGATGGAACATGTCTGAATTAGTCATCTAATTTGAATACCATAATTATGTGTGCGGTGAGGGCTTGATTGAATGGAGAGATTTTACATTTTAGCTCTTAGTGGATTTAGGAATTACATGCTTAATTTAATATTTCAGAGTCCTAAACCTGCTTCTGTTTACCAAAAGGCATATAAAAAATGCAAATATTTTTACAAACAAAATTTGAAAAGATACACGTCCTTTTCACATCTTAGGAACTGACACTGTGTGTCTGCTGTAGCTTTTTCTTATGCCCAAATGGTTGATGTTGAGATTAGGAGTATATGCCTTTGTTTTCCTAAGAAAAAATGAAGATGCTTTGGAGTAAAGTGTTGTGAATCTTGGTAAATATTTAGACATATCTGGATAGTGTCAAGAATATTTTATCTTTGCTTTATTATATAATAGTCACTCTGCCCAAAATGTGCCTCTTAAACTTTAGCATCAGTGTGAAATGTTCAATATTGTCAAAGTAGAATTGAAACTAAAAATTTGGAGTCTTGCGAAAAGCATGCAATATGGGTAACAGCTTTTCAGGCTCTGAGCTGGGATATTTGAAACAAGATTGCTAAGCACTGTGGCTGTTGAGAAAAATAAAACACTCAGTATTAAACTTACACTTAATTTAATGGTTTCTGCCTCCACAGTTCTTAACCTTACAACAGACTGAGTTATTTGCTAATAGTAGCAGGTCAAAAACCAAATTATTATAGATCTTTTCTTTTAATAAATATTCAATAGCATTTTCAAAATTGTTCTCCTAAATACAATTTACAATGAAAAGCCCAGTGTTTCTTCTCTGCCGTTTGATAGCCACAGGCCATTTGGCATGTGGTTCCTTCTCTTATGTGTTTTCTGTGTGTCTTAAAATTTGTCAGCCTTGTATGAGAAGAAGCCTTTTGCATCTTTACAGTTACAAAGGAGAATACAAACCATTTCTTCCCTGCAGGTCTCCCCATAATGTGACAAGGCCTGTACAGGTCACAGAATCATCATTTGCTAACATACACTAACATTTGCTTTTCTTTCTCCATGTTCTCACCAGCTTCATGAAGTGATAACATGAAAGACGTTGTTGAAGTGTGAACATATCATTTTGGTTCAGTCTGTCTCATATTCTGTTTAGAGCTGTGGTTCTCAACCATGGGTGACTTTGCCCCCTGGAGACATTGGGCCCTCTGAGAACATTTTTGGTTGTCACAGTAGGGAGGGGAGTACTACTGGCTCTGGTAGGTAGAGGCCAGGGGTGCTGCTATCCATTCCATGGTGCACAAAACTGGCTCCTAGGGGAAGAATCTGACCCCAAAGTGCTGAGGTCAAGAAGCCCTGATCTAAAGGGTAGGGTATGTCTGTTAAATTTGTTTCAGATTGTTTAAGCAAATGGAAACGTAATAGATGGTTCTGGCAGAAAAATAAATCATTGCATTCAATAGTCATTTATTGAATACCTACTAGGTCCTGAGAGTACTATCAGGAAGGCTGTGACCTACCCCCAGAGCCCAGGAATTTACATTCTCTTTGCAAGATGACTGGTCAATAAAATACTACTGTTTGATACCATAAACCCTGTAATTAGAGGGGCCTGCATGGTATGCTAAAATAGAAACAGATTTTATTTCCTACATATAAGGGAATATCTGGAAGAAATCATGTTCTCTGTCTAGATGTAATATTAGTTATTTGTGGGTGAAATTGCTCATTTTCCCATAATCATTAATAGGTCCCATTTCTTGCCCACCTCCCCATTTCAACTGGTACTAAATTGAAATATCAGGAAAATATCAGGAGGTATTGACAAAAGGGTGTTACTTTAGAAATTTAGGATATTTGTTTTTTTAAACATCTTCATTCAGGTATAGCATATACCTTAAGTCTCCCCCTCTAAGTGTATAATTCACTGATTTGTAATGAACTTGCAGAATTATGGAGCTGTCATCACAGTCCAGTGCTATGCTGTGTGTGGCCACTCTGATTCCCACTGTCAGCCCCAGCCAACTGCTAGCATTCCTGTCTTTTCCTCTTTTATGTCTCACTTTCTATCTCTATAGATTTGTCTTTTAGAAAATCTCTGGACATTTCATTTGGAATATTGATATTTACAATTAAAATATAGTTTGATATCTTCTTTTTGAAGGTCAGCATCACATTTATATTTTTCATGTTACCTGTGCCATAGCTGAGCTACAGTGCAGGCTGGATACACTTAGTCATCAGAACCACACAATGAATAAAGTGAAGCTGTGGGAAAGACAAGAAAGGCCCATGTGTTTTGTGCAACATAGGGGCTGCATTACATGTATGTGGTATTTTTAAAAAGCCCATTCTTCAGCTTTGTCTTGTTTTGTTCCTGGTGAATCTGTCTACTAAAATAAATTTATAGAAATGACTGAAAAACTGAGGTCAGGTCAATACTAGCATGATGTGGGGAAAGTATGGAAGGATTAAATCCAGAACTCACCTGTCTGGGGAGCTGTGTATGAGTCAACAATCCCTTAGCCAAAAGCAAATCCTTTGGGGACAAATATCTTTCAGAATTCAGCTTTTAGGAAGATAATACAGTTCATTCACTGTACATTAAGTAATACTCTCACGGGATTTGGGAAACACAGCAATTTCTATAGCAAAGTTGATGAATATTCACATTTTGTTGCAAAAAAAAAAAAGACCAAAAAGCCTCATGTCAGTTCAGGTCAGTTTTGGGGGCAAATTTATTTGGTAGCACAGGCCCAAAGAAACTGTTTTCAGAAAATTTTACTTTTCAAAATTGTGGAAAAAGATTTTTGAACCTGTCCCAATTTTTCCCAAGATATTTTATTTCCAATAGTTGTCCCATCCTCTTCCCAGCTCCAGCCCTCCCATGTCATCTGCCCCCCCACACACACACTTCATACAACTTAGCCATGGATGAACTTGTCTTTTTTTTCACATCATGAACTTCCCAGCAGACTTGACAAAATGCCAAGTTAGCTGTTCAGTTTCTGTGGATGAAGACCAGGTATGAATGTGATGGCCACCTGACCTGCATTCCCTTGTGGTTTGTGCTTTCCCCTCCCTGCTGTGGGTCTGCACTGTAGCCATGTTCATCTACCCCAGCCCCCCACCAGGCCCAGGACCCCAGAAGATGAAGATGGTTTTGTTAGGTCAATATAAAGTCATTGAAGAAAATCCCTAAGGTCATGATGGTAGCTGTTACCAGGTGGCCCCAGACTCATGCTTTGGAACCTTCACGCCATCACAGAACCTTGGGCAATGAGACCAAACAGCTATAGTGAGAGAGAAAAACCAAAGCAGAAAATCCATGAGGGTAAATTCTCTAGGGATGAAGTTATTTAGAATTTAAGAAAGGTAAAGATATGAAGAAAATGGCATGGAATTCTTCACTGGGCTTACAACTTAGAAGCAGGACAACCACTCAAAGCAAGACATTTCAGACTTGTTCCAAATTGTTAAAAAATCTGCATGATCACATTATATAATTTTGTCTACTCAGCAAGCCTTGTTAGTCTTCACCATAAATTTCATATCTCTGTTAATTTTCGTATTCCATTAGAGGTACTTAGAAAATTGTATCTGTGACTGTGGGTTTTAACTGGTTTTCCATGGACTTCTAAGCTACAGATCTATCGAGAGAGGGAGTGAATATCTCAACCAATGTGTGAAATTTGCTTTTGTTGTGTGTGAGTATTCATGCTCTTATGGCAATATTACTTAGGCAGAGCATACTACAGATTGTGGGACCCATTTACGAGCAAGGGGACACAATTTCTACAAATTGGAGGAAATTACAGAGAGTAGTATTGCACCAACGTCAAAGAAAAATGGTGCGTTTATTGGGACATCCAAGAATTTTGCCTTCAGTGGGCTCCGACCATTGTCAACATAGTTAAGTTCATAAAGACCTTGTGAGCTCAAGGCTTTTTTTTCCCAAGTGTGAATACGCTGATAGGTTTTTCTCCTTGTCATTCTTGTTTAAACAGCATATTTGTGCTTCATCTGATTTCCAGTTTCTGCTTATTTAAAATGATTAAAGGAACTTAGAGACATGGGCAAAGAAACATGGGAGCAAAATATTTCTACATTTTCATATTTTCCCACCTTCACAGATATCTCAACTAAAACTAGAATAAAGTGTTCATATATCTTTTTTCTTTTAAAAAAAAAAAAGCCTGTGAGGTAAAGGTCAACCAAGTATAGGAGATGGCGGCTCTGGATGCTTTAACAGGCACTCAGGAGTGGTTCTAGGGATGGCTTTGAAGCTTCTTAATTGTTTCAAGTGTGACTCTAAAATTTCTATCTAAAGACATTGACTCATTCATTGCCCTTTGGCCATGGAAGTCCATACCTACCTTTCCTACCACAGACTTCACCTTGGACTTCTCAGTTGACAGCCACCTCCTACTTCAGTGGCAGCCAGCAACGTCCCCTTCACAAGGATCATTTTCTCTCCTATCTCCCAACTTGAAAGAACAAAACTTGCCCTGTCTTGGTTTTGCACCTGTCTTCTCTTGCCAAGTGTCTTCCTGAGTTTGCAGACATTTCTTCTTGTTACCACATTTCCTGTTGTTAAAGACGCGACAGCCCACTGTGGCCTCCTCCACTGCAGCACTTTCTTTCTTGTTTATGGAGCCCCCCACCCTCTCTGTGCCCTTCTGCTTCCCTCTGTTAGGGTGGAGAGACACCTCATTGCTCTCCCCTTTGTGTCTCTTCCTCTTTCTCTCCAGCTGCCTTCACATCCCTTTCTCCATCCTGGCCAGTGAGACCCTCGCCTGACAGCTTTAATACATAGTGATGCCCAGAGCCCACCCCCTGTCATTGTGATTAATGTGCCCTTGGGGCCTCAACCTTGGTGGCTTTTGAGAACTACCAGATGATGTAGAGCCATCAGTTTAGAGACCATGGCACCTGTCCACCTGTCTGTTGTTGTAGATAGTAAGACATTAGGGAAGGAGGCACAGGAAGTTAGAAGAAGGATGGGAAGAGATTGAACAACAAGGCTTCCTCATCTCCCTGTTTACTTCTGTGGCACCTACACCCACCTGCTGGTGTGACACCATCTCCCCCTTGGACTGTGTTCCCATCAGTAAATCCCAGGTGGTCAGAGCAGCCCTATGTCCCCAGCAGGCCACAATGCACTTGGGATGAAACGTGCCTATGTCGTGAGGCTGGCCACCAGGGGTATAATGTCTCTTGCGTCACTTCAGCCTCCTCACTTGCAACCAACTATTTCCATTTTTCCTTTTTGTAACTCTCTGTAAACCAAAACCACATGCCCTCCTCCCTCATTGGCTTAGTTCACTTGACAGTTACTGACGACGACACATGCAGGAGAACCAAGTAAAGTTTCTGTGTGGAAGTCTTCATGCTGCTTTTTCCTGGAGACAAAGGTGGGTTGTGGGGTCTTTGGTGGGAAACTATTGTGGAGAATGTAATTTTTCTGAATGAGTAGGACCAGGAAGGCCACTACTGAAACTGAACTGTCATCTCTTTATAGCTTCCTTTTATTCTTAGTACACCTCTGGGTCTCTGACATCTTTCCTTACATGGTGAAATCCAGGAGTTGAACACATTGCCTTCAAACAGCCCCTTTACCAAGCCTCTTCTCTCAACTTTCTGAGGCCAGAACACATGTCCATTTTCCAGAACCACACAAAA
Organism: Trachops cirrhosus; assembly: GCA_028533065.1. NCBI lineage: Eukaryota > Metazoa > Chordata > Mammalia > Chiroptera > Phyllostomidae > Trachops > Trachops cirrhosus. Next base: position 67,154,635 of record CM052544.1, read on the forward strand.
GAGCCACATGGGTGCCCATTGTCCCACAGTTTCTAACTGGACTGAGGTTAGAACACAAATGGGTTTCCAGTTCTCCCCAGACCCTACTGCTTTATTGTTAGTGGATATTTTGTTCCAAAGACAATACTTTTATTGTTATCAGTAAGAACATTTAAGTGAGGTGATTTTGATATTTATAATAAGAATGCATAGCTGATTGTTTTAACGACATCCCATGTGAAATTTATGGAAAATCTAGTTGTGCAAAACATAATTAAAAAACAGTGCTTCACTTTACAAACTACTGTGAAGATATAGGAATGCCACCTTTCTGTAACACTCTCCCCTGAGCAAAGATATTGCACAAAGCACTTCTGCCCCAGGTGTCCTCATCCAGATAAGAAATGCAACTTCTCTACCTGTCAGCCTCATGCACAGTGTGGGAACCTTGCCAAGCTGTTGCAGGCCAATAATTTATCCACATGTTCATCTATCAACACACTGTTACAGAATTCCTTCTATGTGCCACGCACTTGACAGGAAGGAGAGAGAGCTTCCTACCCCAACTTTCCATTGGTAGGAGACAGCCTCCTAAACCAGGAAAGGTCAGCAGGTGTTAGATTCTAGGCAAAGGAGTAAGTTCTATTTACGTCATTGGGAGTGACCAGGCAGTTAGGAAAGTACCTCAGAGGAGGTGGCATTTAAGGTGACATATGAATGAAACACTCAGAGCCACCAGAACTGAGAGATCAGCCTGGACAGAGCAGACTCAGGCCATCCAGGACACCAGGAGAACAGAGTTGTGGATGGGACTCGGGACAGGGAGTGGCATGGCCAGGTTGGTATTTTAAGATGATTGCATTGGACCAGGACAAAAGGTGAACTGGAACCAGGGACAAGGATGCTGGGGCCTTGGGCTGGACCCAGGTCCTGGCACCAGGGAACCTTCTGAGACCAGAGAGACAGTGCACCAACTGCATATGAACATGGTGACCTGGAGTTTCACTCTGTCCTCCGCCCTGACCCAGACTGGCCCTTGCAGCCTATCAAGGACACCCACCTTTATTTACTGATTAAGATGCTTATTAAAATGCTGATTTCCAGACCCCATTCTGGTCTAGTGATGTAGAAAGAGACCCAAGGCTTTATTAACGTCCAGGTGTCTGAGGCAGAGTTCAAGGACAAGTTTTGGAGAAATACTGTGTCAAAGGACTGGTCTGTTACTTCAGGATCCTATTTCATTCTTAGCCTCCCAGGGAGAGAAGTGTGTTCTCTGCAGATTCCAGTTGGGAAACAGGCCAATGTGATTGGAATCTGGCCCAGGGTCACACCGCTGGTGCATGTTATGACTGGCCAAGTGTCTGTCTTCTTTGTACGTAGCTAGCCTGTGTGATGGGAAGATATCTACAAATTCAGAAAACCTCTGCAGGTTCACGTGGCTCATGAGTGAATATGGCCCTTCTCTCGAATCCAGGCACAAATGAAGTCCTTATGATTTTTTCCATAAAATAACATTTTTCATTTTCACCAATAACTTTATTTTTTCTTTTTTTAAATTGCTATTCTATTACAGTTGTCCCAGTTTTTCTCCCTTTGCCCTCCTCCTCCCAACCCACCCCCTGCTCCCACAGTCAATCCCCACACCATTGTCCATGTCTGTGGGTCATTCATATATGTTCTTTAACTAGTCTCGTCTCCTTCTTTCCCTTGTTCTCCCCATTCCTCCCCTCTGGCTGCTGTGAGTCTGTTCCACGTTTCCATGTTTGTGCTCCTATTTTGCTTATTCGTTTATTTTGTTCATTAGATTCCTCTTATAAGTGAGGTCATATGGTATTTGTCTTTCACCAACTGGCTTATTTCACTTAGCATAATAGTCTCCAGTTCCATCCATGCTGTCACAAAAGGTAAAACTTCCTTCTTTCTTTCTGCTGCATAGTATTCCATTGTGTAAATGTATCATAGTGTTTTGATCCATTCATTTACTGATGAGCATTAAGTTGCTTTCGGTACTTCAAGATTGTAAATTGTGTTGCTATGTACATAGAGGTATGTAAGTTCTTTTGAAATGGTGTTTCTGGATTCTTAGGGTATAATCTCAGTAGTGGAATTGCTGTGTCAAAAGGCAGTGACATTTTTAATTTTTTGAGGAAATTCCATACTGCTTTCCACAGTGGATGCACTGGTCTCCATTCCCACCAACAGTGTGTTAGGGTTCCCTTTTCTCCACATCTTCATCAGCACTTATTGTTTGTTGATTTAATGATAGCCATTCTGACTGGTGTGAGGTGATATCTCATTGTGGTTTTAATTTGCATCTCTCTGATGGCTAGTGATGCTGAGCATCTTTTCATATGTCTCTGGGCCCTCTGTATGTCCTCCTTGAAGAAGTGTCTGTTCAGGTCCTTTGCCCACTTTTTAATTGATTGTTTTCCTGGTTTTTAGTCATATGAGTTCTTTATATGTTTTGGAGATAAACCCTTGCCTGATGTACCATTGGTAAATATGTTCTCTCATAAGTTGGTTCCCTTTTCATTTTGATGAGAGTTTCTTTAGCCCTACAGAAGCTTTTTATTTTTTTATTTTTAATATATTTTGTTGGTTATGCTATTACAATTGTCCCATTTTTCCGCCTTTATTCCCCTCCATCCTGCACACTGCCTCCCACCCATATTTCCCCCCTTTAGTTCATGCGCATGGGTCATATATATAAGTTCTTTGGCTTCTACATTTCCTATACTATTCTGAACCTCCCCCTATATGTTTTCTACCTACCACTTATGCTGCTTATTCCCTGTACCTTTTCCCTCATTCTCTCCCCTCCCCCTTCCCACTGATAATCTCCATTTCTGTGATTCTGTTCCTGTTATAGTTGTTTACTTAGTTTGTTTTTGTTTTTAGGTTCAGTTGTTGATAGTTGTAAGTTTGTTATCATTTTACTGTTCATATTTTTTATCTTCTTTTTCTTAGATAAGTCCCTTTAATATTTCATATAATAAGCACTTGGTGATGATGAACTCCTTGAACTTGACCTTATCTGAGAAGCACTTTATCAGCCCTTCCATTCTAAATGATAGCTTTGCTGGATAGAGTAACCTTGGATGGAGGTCCTTGCCTTTCATGACTTTGAATTCTTCTTTCCAGCCCCTTCTTGCCTGTAAGGTTTCTTTTGAGAAATCAACTGATAGCCTTATGGGCACTCCTTTGTAGGTCAGTGTCCCCTTTTCTTTTGCTGCTTTTAAGATTCTCTCCTTATCTTTAATCTTGACTAATGTAATTATGATGTGCCTTTGTGTGTTCCTCCTTGGGTCCAACTTGTTTGGGACTCTTTGAGCTTCCTGGACTTCCTGGAAGTCTATTTCCTTTGCCAGGAAAGGAAAATTTCTCCTTCATTATTTGTTCAAACAAGTTTTCAATTTCTTGCTCTTCCTCTTCCTTTCTGGCAAACAGTTGGGAAACAGGCCAATGATTCAGATGTTGGAATGTTTAGAGTTGTTCCAGAGGTTCCTAAGCCTCTCCTCATTTTTTTGAATTCTTGTTTCTTCATTCTGTTCTAGTTGACTGTTTATTTCTTCCTTCTGCTCCAAACCGTTGATTTGGTTCCTCGTTTCCTTCCTGTCACTATTGGTTCTCTGTACCTTTTACTTTATTTCACTTTGCATAGTCTTCACTTTTTCCTCTATTTTGGGACCATACTCAACCAATTCTGTGAGCATCCTGATGACTAGTGTTTTGAACTGTGCATCTGATAGGTTGGCTATCTCTTTGCCACTTAGTTGTATTTTTTTCTGGAGCTTTGATCTGTCCTTTCATTTGGGCCATTTTGTTTTGCCTCTGTGCCTGTTACATAGTAAAGGGCAGAGCCTTAGGTATGCCAGGGCAGGGCAACCCATGTCACTTTGATGTGGTGCTCTGAGGGAGGGCTCTGAGAGGGAACAGTGGCACTGGGCTCTCATCCGGCCTCCAGTCACTTCCCCCGCTACCCACAAGCAAATTGGGCCCTTCTGGTGCTGATTCCCAGGTGGGTCCATTTGTTACATTCCAGGACCCTACGAGTCTCTCCAATGAACTCTCCTGTGACGCTGGGAGTTTCTCCTGCTGCCTCAGTCCCTATAGGTTTTTTCAGTCAGAGGTTTTGAGGCTTTATTTTCCCGCGCTGGAACCCCGGGTTGTTTGGTCTTTCTCGCTGCCCAGTTGTTCCTCCCAGTTTATCTGCACACAAATGTGGGACCACCTCACCTGGTCTGCCAGCCACCACCATGCCACAAGTCCTCTCTGCCCAACTGCCTGTCTCTGTCCCTCCTATGGTCTGGATAAATGTTTCTTTTTTAACTCTTTGGTTGTCGGACTTCCATACGGTTCTGTCAATTTTCTGTCAGTACTGGTTGTTTTTTGTTTTAAAATTTGTTGTTGTCCTTCTTTTGGTTGTGTGAGAAGGCACAGTATATATACCTATGCCTCCAACTTGGCCAGCAGTCCAGAAGCTTTTTAATTTGATTTAGTCCATTTGTTTATTTTTTTCTTTATGTCCCTTGCCCTAGGAGACATATTGGCAAAAATATTGCTATGTGGTATATCTGAAATTTTATTGTCTGTTTTCCATTAGGACTTTTATGGTGTCACAACTTATATTTAAGTCTTCTATCCATTCTGGTGTATGGTGTGAGTTGGTGGTCTAGTTTCATTTTTTTGCATGTGTTTGTCTGGTTCTCCCAACACCATTTATTGAAGAGGCTATTTTTTTTACTCCTTTGTCAAATATTAATTGACTGTAGAGACATGGGTTTATTTCTGGGGTCTCCGTTCTGTTCCAGTGATCTATGTGTCTGTTCTTATGCCAGTTACCAGACTATTTTGATGATAGTGGCCTTGTAGTTTAGGTTGATGTTAGGTATTATGATCCCTCCAACTTTCTTCTTCTTTCTCAAGATTGCTGAGGCTATTCTTTGTTGTGGATATTTTGAGTATGTCAGCTCTCTTCTGCTATTGGCTTCTAGTGGGTAGAGGCGAGGGGTGCTGCTAAACATCTTCCAATGCATAAGACAGCCCCACAGCAAAGAATTACTTGGCCGAAAAGTCAATAGTACCAAGAAACTTTGCAAACCACTTTGATACATTCAATCAGTCACAGCACCTTCTCCATACACTGCACAAGTCTTTTTTTGTGTGTCTCAGTTACATTTTTACCTTTCTTGAAATGATAAAGCATAATATGTCAAAAATGTCATGTATTTTCCTCAATCTTCAATATTAAAATGGCTGCACAAAAATCCACCAATTTTGCTAATTTTTTTAATGCACACTGATATGACAGCTGTCACAATACAATCTAACAAAATTATTTTGAATGAAGTTAAAGACAACTAAGCACTACTAGAGCTATTGTATGGAAAAAAGTAAATGAACTGTTTGGCCAACCCAATAACTTTTTTGTCCTGAATGAAAGTTTAATTTTGTTCCTTAAAGGTAGAATTTAACTCCTAGAAGGAAAACGTATATACAAAGGGAGATTTGATCTTTATAGGTCTTCCTCGGTCTCTGTTTCACTTTTTTCCATAAAGACTTTAAGAAGGTTAAGGAATGACATTTTTTTTCAATCACCCATAGACCTAGAAACACAGGCTTCACAGAAAATTAGGATGCTTTCAGTTACCATGAATCATTTATTTCTTAAGTGCCTCTTGAACCAAGAGTTATGAAAATGATGCTGATGAAGTCACAGAGGACTGAAGAGTGAAAAGCAAGCTGATCATCAGAAATCCTATTTAAAAGCTGGCTTGAAAACACATTTGCTTAAATCGATTATCTGCCTGCCCTCATCTGAAAGTGTGAGGAAGGTTCCAGCTTTATAGGATATTGAATGGATTTGTCTGGGAGATTAATTTCATAATAAAGTTTACATTGGCCTAACTTGTAGGAAGCCTCCCTGATTAGTTTGTTTAGGCTCCCATAACAAAATACCACAGACTGCATGGCTTTAACAATAGACATTGATTTTCCCACTGTTCTGGAGGCTGAAAGGCCATGGCCCTGGCCAGTGTGTCTGCAGGGCTGGTTTCCTCTAAGGCCTCTCTCCTTGATACACAGGTGGCTCTCCTGCTGCTTTTCACATGAAATGCCCCTGGTCTCTCTCTGTGTGTCCTAATCTCTTCTTCATATAAGGATGTCTGTCACAGTGAATTAGAGCCCACTGTAAGGACCACATTTTAACTTTATTACCTATTTAAAGGCCCTGTGTCCAAATGCAGTCCCATTCTGAAATACTAGTGGTTAGGACTTCTACATATGAATTTTGGCAAATCAGGATTCAAGTTATAACACCCCCTACCACCCTCTAAGGGAATATGGAAGTGGGAAAAGAATGAAAAAGGGCGAGAAAAAATTCTCCCTGAGTAGGGTGTCCTCTGTTCTGCACTGGCATGCCTCCTCTATTGGTCCCTGCAGCATGCTGAGGGGAGGATAGGTGGGAACCATAGGCTGGCATCACCTATGACATCTGCCCTCACTCAGTGTGAATTGCCTGACTTAGACTTGAATGCAGTTTGAATGAGCTTCCTGGAAAGGCAAAGGGGCTCTGCCTCCTGCCACTATAATGTCATGTGGAATTGCGAGGCCTTTTTGTGTGCAGAGCCCACCATGACTGTCACAGCATAGATCGCTGTCTTGGTGATTTCAAAACATTAGAAGAACACCCCTTCCTGAGGTTATTTTCATCAGCAGCCATCAGCTTCCAGTGCTACGATCCAGAAAGACTAATTTCCGTGTACAGGTTCTCCCAAGTAGATGTTTTATTGGTTGCTGTTGGTGGTCACTTTCATTTCTACCATCAACGCTGGGGTGGAGCTCAGGGCCACCTCTGGAGGTATGATGTACAAGACAAAGGCTATGTATTGTGAAAGCAAGATGTCCCCCATCTGTACGTGAATCTGTATGTAAGTAAAAGAAGAACTTCAGTGACAATCTTGAAAGGAAAAGAAAATGAAAGGTTTAACTGTAGTTTAAAGAACAGTGCATCTGAGATTGTAGTGAAAGCATTTATGTGATGATTTGGTAGATTGGTAAGTCTAGAACACAGACATACACGTCCTAGAACATATTGTTAATTGTAAATTAATAATAATATGTCATTTGTTATGTATAGGCACTGATTCCTAGACTTTGTGACCACCCTCAGGCCTTTAAAAAATTAATTGTATTAGGTTATCTCCCCAAGCCTTATCTATTTCCTTGGTTCTTGGCTCACTCACTGAAGGCAGAACAAAAAGAGAAGTGTCAAAAATCTATAATAAATAATGATTATGATATGTTTTTCTTAACACCAGTATCTATTCTTTGGGACAGGAGTGGACTTTGGAACATTGGTATCTAGTTACAATTCTAATGAACTACTATAACAACAGCATTCCACCTTTGTTTCCTATATTTTTCTTTTTTAAAAAAACTCATAAATTACTCAGGCTTCTTGAGATCCTTTTAGGAAGGAGTTGGTATGTAACTAGTACATAATCAAAGAAGCACACTCAAATCTGAAGCCCTCTTATCATAATAGATATTGAGGAGTTATTTTTGATTTTTAAAAAATGAGGTTTTTAGGCAATATAATAGTATCTTAAAATTAGAGTAAATGTTTGGCACTGAGAAACTTTAGACTTTAAATCAGTCAGTGTTTCTTCACCGATTATTGATATATTTTGTCAGGAGCACAGGGGCACTGAAATGCATCTGTTTATCCTATGACTTGTTTCTTTTACTCAGTTCTTTTTGAAATTAAAATCTGTTGCACCTGTCTGTACTTTGTTTTCATTGCTGAAAGAATTCTATTGTACGAATATTCCACAATTAACTTAGCTAGTCTCCTACCGATGAATATTTGGATCTGTCATTCTATTCTTTTAGGAACACTGTGTTAAGAATATGTAAGAGTTTCCTTAAAACAGAAGTCAGCAAACTCTCTCTGTAAGTAACCAGGCAGTAAATATCTTAGGCTTTGCAGGGCACCTATGGTCTTTATTGCACGTTGTTTCTTTTCTTCCTTCCCTCCTTCCTTCCCCCTCTCTCTTCTTTCTTTCCTTCCTTCCTTTATTTCTTTCTTTCTATTTATTATTTTATTTTACTTTCAATTCCTTACAAGTGTTGAGTTGCTATTTACAAGTTGCTATTCTTAGCTTGTGGGTCATAGTCTGTGGACCCTTGCTGTGAGATATGTATCTAGGAGTGGAATCGCTTGCCATCAGGTATGGCCACACTCATTTCAATGGATAATGAGACTTTTTTTAAATATGGTTCTATCAGTTTCTCCTTTAACAAGCAGTACATTAGAGTGTCCAGTAAGGCTCATCTACACTGTAACCTAACATTATTATATTGGTTAATTTGCTTGTCTGGTGGATAAAAAGCAGTATCTTCTTGTAGGTTTTAATTTGCATGTCTCTGATTATGTGGAAGTGGAACAACTCTTCCTACATTCATAAGCCATTGGTGCTGCCTGTCTCATTAAATGTTTCTGTGTACCCTTTGCCTGTTAAGTTGTTTGGACTGTTCGCATTTTTCTAGTTGATATGTACTAAATACTATACCATTGCTATTTTCTTGTTGATATTATAGATACTATACCATTGCTATTATGTGGTTCAAATATTTACTCTTAGTTTTGTGACCTGTTTTTGCATACTTTTATGGGATGTCTCCTTAAAAAACATAGCTTTATTGAAATATAATTCACGTATCGTAACATTTTCCCTTTTAAAGTGTACAATTCAATGATTTTTATTATATTCTCAAAGAACATCTTAACTTTAATGTAGTTCAGTTTAGAGTCTCTTAATATAAAAGAGTAATATATAATTTAAAGAATATGTTTTTTACCTTATATATGTAAAAGAATAGACATTATATCTTTTCATACCCTGAGAAAATCCTTCTGACCCAAAGGTTGTCAGAATTCTTAGTTTTGTCTTAAAGTTTTATGATTTTGCCTTTTATGTTTAAATGTTTGATATACCTGAAATTGATGTTTGTGTATGGTGTGAGGTAAGATCTAATAATTACATAACTAGCCACTTGCTCTAGTTTTGTTAATAATAATATTCAAGCATTTTAAAGGAAGATGCTGATGATTTATTCTTAGACTAGGAGATATAGACACTTGGAAATAGGCATAAGTAAACACACATACTCACATATGCAAACATACACATTTTTTTCTTCCTTCTCATTGAAAATAGGAACCATTCATCTGGGTCTGAACTACTTTAATGTATGTAGTCCTGCCTGAAGTTGGAAAATGAACTAGATGACTTTCCACAATACTCTCGGCTCTAAATTCTGATTTAGAGTAGGTAACTGTTATTAAATAGGACAAAATCCTGTTATTTGATAGCCCAGAGAAACCAGCCAGATTAAATTCTAATTCCCTGCTGGAGAAATTATAATTTTATATTTAAAAAATCATGAAACAAAGAAACATAATTGGACAAAATTCATGCTTTAGTTTTAAGCACTCAAAGATTTCAAAATTTAACTGTGTACTTAAGTTTACCTGCTATATTAACAATTCAGTTTTGCATATGAAAGACTTAAACAGACCCCAGATTTATTCCATGTTCTAGGTTTCAGGCAGCTAGAGATGGCTTTGCCATCCAGCTCTGTAAGGATACTCATAAAGGAAAAATAATTACACACCCAGCTCTGTAAGGATACTCATAAAGGAAAAATAAATCTCAACACCATTGCATTTCTGTCCACTGATAAATTCTCTTCTGTGGGTACAGGTAGGGTCATGAGCTATTTCCTGAGCAGACTTTACAGGGACCAGCTGGCTGTTTTGGCCTTGCATACCGCATGCAGAATGCACTGTCATTGTTCCAGCAATGCACTTGGTTGCTCACAGAACATGATGCACCTTTTCATGATTTTAATGCTTCTGTGAGTTAGTTTTTTATGCTACTTGTCATTTCACCGTTAGTCTTCTTATTAGGATGCTTTCTGCTGGTTTGGCTTTGAGTCAAGCTGGCTGATGAAGCTTAATTTTGCTAAATCTGCAGAATGGCTTGTTGATCCTTATTTTACATTTCAGAAAGTACTATACCATGCAGTTTCCTTCTGTTCACCCAACAAGCAGAAAATGCTTGGGAAGCAATAATAGGGTGAATTTAGAGTCAGCTCTGAGGAATTGCCATGGGCTTCCACCTGGCAAATGGAGTATATTCAGAATCCTGATTTTCCCAGAATCAACCCCGTAAATGCCTAACTGTCCTAACTCAGAGCTACCTTAGATTGTTTTAAAGTGCCTTTATCAATTTGAAGGTTATTCTCATTTATGTATTTCTTATTACTTGCTGTATCTTATTCGATTTTGGCACTTTCTCAACTAAACTTCTTCTTAAGGGTAACCTTTCATATTGAACCCTGCAAAAAAAGGATTTCTGTTGAAAATAGACTTCATCTCAATGTATTTTAGCTGTGCTTTTGCCACTCTGCTCATTTCCTCCGAATTAAGGTTGATTAAAGGAAAACTGATGTCGTATTGGGACCTTGTCTTCTCTCTAAGGACAACTGCTACCCCTTCACATGCATTCAGTTCTCTTAAGTCTTAGAAAGGGGACATGTGAGAGAAAAGCTTTCAGATTATATCAGTATAATCATGCATGAAACTCATGAAGCTACTTGTTTCAGATGTCTTCAAATAATTACAGAAGTAGGAAAAAAACCAAAAACCTCAGTATTTTTAGATAAATTATTGCAAAACATCACCCACACAGAAAAAGTCTGTTTTTTTCTTTTTCTTTTATCTTGACATAAAATCATTTGCATATTTCTTGAGAGACAGGAACACAGGTAAGTAAATGCCAATGAATAAGTACCTATCAATAATAACCTTAAATGTAAATGGATTAAATGTCCCAATCAAAAGACATAGAGTAGCTGAATGGATAAGAAAGCATGACCCACACATATGCACCCTACAAGAGACCCACCTAAGAAGCAAAGACCTACACAGGCTTAAAGTGAAGGGCTGGAAAAAAATTTTCTAAGTAAATGGACAGGAAAAAAAGCCAGGGTAGCAATACTCATATCAGACAAAATAGACTTCAAAAAAAGAGCCATAAAGAGAGACCCAGAAGGTCACTTCATAATACTCAAGGGAAGAGTCCACCAAGAAGAAATAAACATTGTAAATATATATGCACCCAACGTAGGAGCTCCCAAATAC
>CM052544.1:67166322-67225377 GCA_028533065.1 Trachops cirrhosus
TAGATCAAAAAACTATGGTACATTTACACAATGGAATTCTATGCAGCAGAAAGAAAGAAGGAGCTCATACCCTTTGCAACAGCATGGATGGAGCTGGAAAGTGTTATGCTTAGCAAAATAAGCCAGGCAATGAAAGACAAATACCATATGATCTCACCTTTAACAGGAACCTAAACAACAAAACAAAGAAACAAGCAAAATATAGCCAAAGACACTGAAATAGAGGACAGATTGACAGTGACCAGAAGGGAGAGGGGAGGGAATTTCAGGGGAACTTCAGGGGAGAATGGGAAGGGTTTATAGGAACAAATATAAAGGACACATGGACAAAAACTGGTGGGGGGGTTGGAAATAGGAGGGAGGAGGGGAGGGATGGGTGGGTGGGCTGGAATGGGAATAAAGGATAGAAACTGTACTTGAATAATGATTGGAACAAAAAAAATGAAATAAAATAAAAAAAGAAGATTAGGTTTTTCAGTAAGTAGTGCTGGAACCATTATACATTCATAAGTGAAAAACAGAAAAGAAGAACTTTGACCTGTCTCACATCTTTTACAAAACTTAACTCAAAATGGATCATAGACTTCAATGGAAAACATAAAACTATAAAACTCTTGGGGAAAATATAGGAGCATATCTTTGAGATCTGGAGGTAGGTAAAAAGTTCTTAGACTTGACACTGAAAGCACAATGTATAAAAGAAAAAACTAGTAAATTGGACATAACCAAAATTTAAAACTTTTGCTGTGTATAAGACTCTGTTAAGAGGATGAAATGGCAGGCAAGCTAATAAATGGGGAAAAGATATTTGCAAACCATTCGTGTCTAACAAAGGACTAGTGAAATTCAACAATAAAAGGAAACAAAGCATGCTATCAGGAAGTGTACCAAAGAAATAGACATTGCACTGACAAGGGTATATGGATGGCAGATAAACACATGACAACATCACTAGCAATTTGGAAAATGCATATTAAAACAAAATTGAAATATCAATACACACTTATCAGAGTGGCTAAAATTAAAAAATAATGACAATAAATTGCTGGTGAAAATGTGGAAAAATTGGATTACTAATATATTGCTGGTGGAAATGCAAGACGGTACAGCCACTCTGGAAAACAGTTGGCAATTTCTTAAAAAATTAAACATACAACAACTATATGACCCAGTAATTGCACTCCTGGGTATTGATCCCAGACAAATTAATACTTATGTTCTCACAAAAAGCTGTGCATAGATATTTACAGTATCTTTATTTGTAACAGTCAGAACTGGAGTCCTGACTGGTGTGGCTCAGTGGATGAGTGACAGCCTGCGAACCAAAGGGTTGCTGATTCGATTCCCAGTCAGGGCACATACCTGGGTTTCAAGCCAGGTCCCCAGTGGGAGGACAACGAGAGGCAACCACACATTGATGTTTCTCTCCCTCTCTTTCTCCCTCCCTCCCCATCTGTCTAAAAATAAATAAATAATATCTTTAAAAAATGGAAAAAAGTCAGATGTCCTTCAGCAGATGAATGGCTAAACAGACTGTGGGGTGTCTACACCATTGCTTTTAGCAGTAAAACAAACCAGCTATTGGTACATGCAACAATTTGCATGAATCTCCAGGGAATTGTACCAATTGAATAAAACCAATTCTAAATGATAACATACTATATAACATTATTAAAAATAACAAATTGTAGAAATAAAGATCAGATTAGCAGTTGACAAGGGTTAAGGATGTGGTAGGGGCAGGAGGGAAGTGGGTTTAACTACAGAAGAGCAACATAAGTAATCCTTGTGGTGACTGAAATGCTCTGTATCTTCATTGTATCACTCTTGGTATCCTGGTTGTAATATTGTACTAGTGTGTTTCAAGAAGTTACTGTTGGGGAAAAATGAGCAGTGGGTGCATGAAATCCATGGTGCATCACATACATTGTAAGAGATAATATTTTGTCTGTGTCTGAGTGTCTCTCCTGATTCTCAGATACTCAGTCTGACATAGTTGACCTAGTATGGAAGTAAAGGAATCTCACAGAAGGGAATTTGCCATGAGGAAAGGAATAATAACTTATTCATATTGATAGACTTTATAGAACTTATCACATTTTCCTTACAGAGTAGACATTCAGAAGTGAACTGATTATGTCTGATACTGAACTCCCAAGTTTGTGGGGTTTTTTTTTCCTGATCATGGAGTAGATGACAGGAGACTGCTTATTTGCTCACATTGTGTCCCATGAAGATGATAAACCTTCCAGGCTGGCCATGTGAGTAGTGCTATTAGAAGATGGGGGAAAGGGGATGTGGAGTTGGATTCCAGGAATGGAAAGCCTGCTTGGGATCCACTTGTGGACTCTCCCTACACATCCTACTGCAAATCCATGTTATCTTTATTCAAAGGGAAGGTCTGAGAAGGCTGAGACCTGACTAGGGTTTCATCAGACCAGATCAGCTTCTTCTCATCTTCTAATGCTGCTCTGGGTGAAACTCAAGTGTTTGCAGGGCAGAGGAAAGATAATAGAGAGGTGAGCCAGAAGGATGCAAAATAGAATAAAGGCCAAAAGGGTAGGAGCTTGTGCTCTGGGCCATACTGTTTGTTGCTCTGTGTCTGCCTCCCATCCTCTACCAGCTTTGAGCAAATAACTAACTTTGAACTTCAGTTTCCTCATCTGTAAAATGCAGGTAATAAATTGTATTGCCCTCAATGGGTTCTTGTCATATGACAAATGCATAGAAGAGAGCCCAGACTGTTGCCAGCCCTGCTGGTGTTGCCAGCCCTGCCAGTGTTTGCTGTTCTGGGAAGGAAGGCTTGGGGCAAGGACAGAAGGCAAGCTTGTTCTCTCCTGCACCAAACACTCAATGTTTCCTTTCCTGAATAGCAACATCTCTGCACTGTACAATTTTTCCTTCTTTGTCAATTGCTCTTTTTATCCTGTACCTTCAAGGTCATCTGAAATAGTGTCTTTTAGTGTCATGAGTTAGGAGCCTGGGAAATAACTTCGATAAAATGAGGAAGGATAAGGAAGGGCAGGCAAGGCCACAGATGCTTTGGGGATCCTTCTCCACATATGAGCATTTCCAGACATTGCTTTGAGGAACCTGTCTCTAACCTTAGATTTTTTTTCATCTAAGATGTTTCATCTCAGATGTTTAGTCTTTGCACTAAACCCACATACCTGCTCATTTCCAAACTACATTTATTTATGACATAAAGTGTTAAGATAATCCTTAGCCTTTATTCTCATCCCCACTTTCCTAACGACTACAGCAGAAAAACCTTCATGTTACAATGAAGTGGGTTGACCTCAATTTTTTAAGGTATTTGTTTTTTAAGTATCTTTAGTAATAGATTAAAATATTTTTTGCAATGATTTTATTAAACAGATTAAAAGTATAAGCCACCTTAATTCAAGTAACAAGAATATGAGAAATACCAGGCAGCCCTAGCTGGTGTGCGTCAGTGGATTGAGTGCCAGCCTGCGAACCAAAGGGTCATCAGTTTGATTCCTAGGCAGGACACATGCCTGGGTTGCAGGCAAGGCCCCCAGTAGGGGGTGCATGAGAGGCAACCACACATTGATGTTTCCCTCTCTTTCTCCCTCCCTTCCCCTCTCCTTAAAAAATAAATAAATAAAATCTTTAAGAAAATGTAGATTCAAAAATGAAAGAAATATCAGGCAATAGTTATTTGAACTCAGAAGCTTTGGCATTGAAAGAAAGAAACTAGGAGATGCATTCAATATTTTTCCTACTTCTACATGTGAAGAGGTTTGCTGAGTACATTTATAACAATGACCCTATAAGAAGTATTTTTGAGTTGTAAGGTTGTCACTGATCCAGTTCCGTTCATGTGGACCTGATCTGTGTGACCAGGCAGTGGTGGGCACAGTTGTGCAACGGTTGGACAGGAGCTGCCCCTCCAGCCCTGGCAGTGGCTCCTTTACATGGACTCAGGGAGGGAGGGGCATAGAGTGCATTGTGGGAAGTGGCCTTCATCTTGCCAAGGAGAAGTTTGGGATGAAAAGTGAGCACAGTCTAAAGACTTTTGAGATGGCAAGAGAGCTGTGGGAGATCTGACTGCCTCTTATTCTCCAATATCATCCTTCTTTCCTATTCCTGTAGGAACTATAGATGTCATCTCTGATGTGAGGATGTTGTAGACAGTGGGTTAGGAAGTCATGAGGAGCATATGAGGGGAGTTCTCTCTTCTGTCTCTTTCCTCCTCCTCCTCGTTCTTGATCCTTGTCACATAGATCTGACTTGCCCGCTGGGTTGCAGAGTGGAAGCTGTGCAAGAGGATTTCAGAAATGCTGGAGCTTTTCTGGTCTCTTACCCCTTACTCTGCTTCTTCAGAGGTTGTATGGGGATGGGAGGGAGATCCAAATGAGCAGGCCTACAAACACCTGCTTGGCCTTTTGTACCTTCTCCCTTCCTCTCCTCTTGCCTCCCAGCAAGACCCACACACACACTGCAGGTCGCTGCTAGGGAGTGTGCGTGTGCACGTGTATGTGTGTAGATGGTGGTAAGTAGGGCTCCAATAGAAAGGTTGGGAAGCAGTATCTATATGATGGAAATCTTTGAAAATATGAAGAGGAAGATTAGAAGATTCAGCCATTGGCCTACAATAATCTGTAGTCCAAAGAACTAACTTGTTCTAAAATTTTAGTACATGGTAGATTCTCACTGATGAGGTCAGAAAGACTGCACAAGCCTTGAAAATGAATTCTAATTGAGCAGGTGGGAAAGGAGAGGATGTAGTTCCAGCAGAGATAACAACTAGGGTAGCATTATCCAGGGCAAGAGTCACAAGCTCAAATGGGCACTTTAAATTGCAAAGTGAGCTAAGGATCCCAAAGCCCTCTCAGGGGTCAACAATTTGGTAGGAAGGTAAACTACAGGAAAGCTACACCTCTGTTCTGTAAGTCCACTTCAAGAACAACAGTGCCCCACAATGAACAAAAGTATCTGGCTGCAGCACCTGGGGCTGTGGCAGACAGGAAGCTTTTGGCCCATCCACAGGACAGCCACTAAATGGGTTCATTCAGTTGCTGCTTTTTGAGAATTTGGAATTGTGAAGGAGGTGCTGATAGAGTTTACCTTCCACTTACTACACACTCGGCGACATTTTCAGTGCTTAATATGCTGATTTAACACAACCTGAAAGGTTCAGTAAGGATTTCCTCAAACCCAGTACTTCAGCCAATTCATAATAGGTCTCTTGGCATGTGCAGGTCTTCTCTTATACTTTTTCCCTTCATATTTTCTGATTTTTTCTGGGGTGCTTTGTACCCCAAATGACAGGATGATGCTCCCTTCTAAAGGACATTGCCTTGAGAGAGGAGAGATTGCTACTAAATCAGGCCTGCACCTTCTGGCTTTGTCTGATTTGGTGGTGTCTCTAAAGGTTAATTTAGAAGTGGCACCCACGACATTGGTCAGTTTTTGTCTCCAACCAATCTAAACATTTGCTTTCAGCAAAGTTCTTACATTCTGTCAAACTTTTACTCCAAACCTTGAATTTTTGACTCAATTAATTTTTTGTATTTTTAAAACATGCCTTCTTTATCATAATGCTTTTTTTAAAAAAAATGGCCAACACATTCCTTTCTGATTTCTAAATATGCAGAAAAAAACTAAATAGTTGTGGAAAAATATATAGCCCATATTTTTATACCTGAAGAAATTAATATTTTTTGCAAAAAGATACCATATGTTGGCAGGATGCCAGTTGGCATTCAACTATGAGTCAGAACAAGTGTGGGCCCTGTACAGTTCTGACTAAAGTGCATGTCAGTGCTTCCCAGCCATTTGGAAAATATTAGTAGTGCACAGTGATGGAATTTGAATATTTTCAAATATTCTTTACTAACCACTTTTTGTGGATCTCTAAGGCGAAAACCCACAATAAAATTCCCCTATGTAGAAAGTTAAGGCACCACACCTGTTATAGGAAGTGTGTAACACGGCCAGACAGGGGTGGTATGGAAGAGCTGGCTTCAAAGATGCAAGGATGAGCCAGGATAGCCACAGCAGCTCAAAGAGTGTTTAAGAGTTTTCAGATAGTGCTGTTTTTTCTTCTTGGAGTACATATCCTTCAGAGTTTGAGCATGTGTGAGTGAGGATGTAGGGAAGGCAGGTGAATGGCAGTCATGGCTGCATCACTGGACCTGAGATGTGCAAACATGTGGGATCCAGGTCTCCACCAAGAAGTGTGGAGTCCAGTGCACACACTACCATGTGTGGTCTCTCACTTCTGGCAGAGGGCAGTGCTCAGGACCACTGCTGTGAGATGGTTTTCTAGATGCTTCCTGCATCTTGTATGTGTATTCAGAATGCTGAAAGAATAATGCCTCTATGGCAGATAAAACAACCAGTGTTCTTGGCAAGCTGTAGATTATTTATTTGTAGACCCACAGAAGAGTGCTCTAAGGAGGAACACTCCTTCAGGGGCACAAGGAGGTAGAACCATAGGTGGGAAACTAAGGACACCCAGTTCAGGATCTGTAACTGTTCATGGGTCACTCAACCTTTCTGGATTTCACCTGCAAATGAAATCATTGACCTAGATGGCTTTCTAGTCTGTGCTGCTCAGCCATTGATGTGCATACAAATTGCCCGGACATCCTGTTAAATGCAGATTCTGGTTTAGTGGGTCTTGGGTGGGGCTCAAGGTTTGCCTTTCAGCAGCTTCCAGGAGATGCTGATGCTGCTGGGCCCAGAAGGTCTTTAACTTGCTTTGCGTAAGCTCTGAGCCCAGGCCCACATTAGCTCTACAACCTGTGAGACGTTGATCGCCTGGCATTTCACAAAGATGGGGAGGTTTCAGGAAATGTGCCCACCATGGTATTATCTCTTCTCATTCTTCACAGTCATCATCATCAAAACCCTGTAAGTACCCAATTATGAATAACAGGTACACATGTTTTACAGAAAAAAGAATGAACTAGATTTGGGTCTCCAAATTATCACACTTGGGTCTCAGTTATCACACTTAACAATCTAAGAGATAGAAATACGCACAGAGGCAATAATACATTTTGCAGCAGTAATAAATACAGAGTGATAAGTATTCATCCAGATAATAAAATAGAAAGGTTATGTAAGCATGGGCCTTAGGGTATTTATTTTCTTATGGTTTTTGTTCCTTTTAAAATCTGAGAAACTGCAAAGGTTGCCCTGTCATTTTTACTGAAAAATAAGAGGTTTCTGTTCTATTTTACAGATGGGAGTTGGGGAATGAGGTCAGTTTCTGAGGCTTCTTTTGTTGTTATTGTTGTTTTACTTATTTTGGCCTCACTAACTTCAAAAGAAATATTATCAGCCCCACATGCCTAACCCTGATTAGCACGTGCTGGTGTCCTGTCCTGGTTCTGTGTTGCTTGATTCTGAGTGTGTAGACACAGGTTCATTAACTTCAGCTCTTCCTACCCAGGGCCTTGGGCCCATCAAGTCCTTGGGAAGCAGAGGAGGATGGGCCAGTGTTATCTCTGAATTGTGAGTGGTTAAGTGATGCAGAGAAGGAAGCTGGTGTGTTCATTCTTGCATTTACTCACACAAGAAGGTTTGGATTTGATTCTCTTTCTCCTGTATAGTTGCTAAACTGATCTGAGGGTTTGCGGCTTTGGTGGAGGAAAGGACCAGGTGAGCGGTCACCACCAGCATCTTCTCCTCACAGCAGAACAGATTCTGTTCCTGGAGGCTGGGTTTCCTACCTGCCAGAGAATACATTCAGGTACCTGTGGTGATGAGCCGGTTTGTTAAAACCATATTAGTGTTTAGCAGAGTGATGCCAGATTGGCTCAGTTCATTGATTTCTTCTAGCTGAGAAACAGCTAAAAGAATTATCACAGGTTGAGAAAACAACCACATCTAACCAAGGGTGTCTGTATCAAATATTTGCCAATAATGGGATTAGAGACCATTGGTTTGTACACTCTTGATTTAAGTAGGCACATATGATATTCAGTCATGACTGTGTGTGTGCCTAGGGGTGCAGAGAGTCAGAGGGGACGCCACACAGCCACACCCTTAGGTGACAACTGCAAAATGGTGTGTGTGAGTGAGGGTTTGGAGTCAGGAATGTGTGTGTTCACCACTCATTGGCTGGGTTAACTTAACCTTTCCAAGCTTCAGTTTCCTTATCTGTAGAAGCAGCAACCAGTAGTCCAGATGCCACAGAATTCTCATGAGCATTCCATGACATGTGGATCTGTATGGAATCTGTAATGTCTGCAAATAGTGAGACTCATAACTAGTGATTTTTAGTAATCACAATAAAACTATTACAGGTGACAGCATCTGAAATCGTTTGGGTCTGGAAAGAGAGCAAGAGGTTCTAAATTTGTTATTTTTATATTATATCATGTATCACTATTTGTATAGGAGTTCATATCTGGGTTAATGAAAATGCCATGCTCTGTTTATTAGGAATAAGGTGGTTATTGAAGCAAAACCTGCATTAATTAGGCTCAACCTGATCCTTCATTCTGTAGTGTGATATACAGCAGTTGTTTTCCTTGTTTTATAAAATTAACTATAAAGAACAAAGGCAGTCTCCTCCTATTAAAGAAGATATAAAACCCTGAGTAATTATTATAGCAGGAAGCTAAACCTTTTTAAAAAGCTGCAAGGGCAATACTCTTTATTGTGCACTAGTGCCTAGTCACAGATATGTGTAGCACATGGGATTATGCAGGCTGGATCAAGGGCACTTGGGATATATGGAGGGTGGTCTATGCAGAGGGGTCTCAGGAAGCAGGGCTGCCATTTGCCTACAGACAGGGTGGGAATGTGAATGAGGTGTGGGGGAGGAGCAAGGCAGAGTTCTTTGGTAAGGGGAGTCTGCAGCCTGCAGTTGTATTTTGAGGTTGCAGGTGGACAGAACCAGGGTGTGAGCCCACTGGATGGAAACCAAGAAGCCAAAATGAGCTGTTCTGAGTGGAGGGTGGTAAGCAGAGCCCCAGGGAAGTCCCTAATCTCTCAAAGCCATTCAATAGCATGTTTTCACAGGGTGCTGTGGCTTCTGGTCACATGGAGGTTGAGCCAACTTGGGTCAAACATAAGCCAGTTCTTCCTCAAATACAGTGTGCATGTGAATCGCCTGGTAAAGTGTAGATTGTGATTCAACAGGTCCAAGGGGAGGTGTGAGTGCTAAATAGGATGATGGACATCACCCAGTGCCATGAATGCAGCAGGTGCTCAATACATGTTCCTTTCTCCCCTGTTGCCTTCCTGACAGTCCCCATCCAGATTGCTGTCTTTATAATATGAAAGTTAAGATATAGGTAAATATTGTTTAACAAATCATCATTCATTTTAGACCAGTGATTCTCAACTGAGGAGCAATTTTACCCATTAGGGAACATTTGTCAGAGTCTGGAGACATTTTTGGTTTTCACAGCTGTGGGGTCAAGGAATGCTAACCCCTCAAATAAAGAATTGTCCAGCCCCCAAATGGCAGTTCTCTGTACTTTATACTGGTATTTACAATTTATTCCTTCATTCAACTCTTAAGTGAAAGGAGAAGATTGAGAAAGATGTGATAGGCTGACCACCCAGACTCAGACAAGTTGGAGGACTTGTCTATTAGCTATCAGGATCCACTTCCCCTTAACAAGCCCCGTTCAAAATTAGATGCTTTATTAGATGTTCATTTCTGTATTAGTTGTTTAGCCCATTTTTAAAAAGGGAAGAAACAATATAGCAGAGACAAAGAGAACTCTGGATGGTGAGAATCAGAGAGATGAGAACAGATAGTGCAGGCAGGCTTGTGGGCACCATGGCTGGGGGCTTGGGACCCAGAGCCCTGGTGTCTGTGTGAATGGAATCCTCTAGGCTCTTTTCTGTACTGTATTCACTACCTATCATATGTATATTTATTATTGCTCATGTCTCTCTGTCCTGTGTATATTGGTAAGTTGGCCTCCTGAACTGATTCTTATCATCTTTAAATTTGTGTAGCACAGAGGGTTATCAGGAAGTGTTTGTGAGACAGATTTAACAGCATCTCAAAATAGTTATTTCTCCACTTTTGGACAGGTGCTGTTTCCAAACACTTGTTTCTGATGAACTTGTTTAGAGCTTGAAATGCATCATCCTCACTTTGTAAATGGTGGGTTTTCAGGGCGTGGTGGAGGCCTTTCAGAGCCCTTAGTATTGTTAAGCTGTGATGCTTCATAGTTCAGAGTGATGGTGGTGGGGGACAGCATGGGGGAGAATCCCAGTGAAAGGAAAAGAGGAGAAAATTTCCATTGCCTTTCTTTTTTTTTTTTTTTTTTTTTTTTTTTTTTTTTTTTAATTCCATTGCCTTTCTTTATAGGAGGTGAACTCTTGGTGAACACGACATTTATCCTGTTCCTCCTCCCCAACCTATAACTCTCTTACTTTCTGCTCCATGTCTCTCTTGGAGCTCACAGCCTGGAGGCTCTGAACACTCAGGCAAGGGCCCCAACAGGTGAAGCAGGCCTGGGAGCTCTTGCTGGCGGCCGCTGGAGAGTTTGGTAGCAGATGAAGGAGGGATCACCACCTTGCTTGTGACCTTTACTGTTTCCCTTTGGTCTTTCTATGTAGCGTTACCTTACTTTTTCTTTCTTCCTAAGAAGAAAAACTTCAACTTCACCCTTTTAAACTTCACCCAAAAAAGGAAACAAAATGCATGGTTTGCCCCAGCGGATAATCTTTCCTGAGAACATTCAGCCCCAATGCTTTTTACTTCCACTTAGCATATTTAAAGATGCCTCCTTAGACTTCACAGACTACAAGAACAGACTTTTAGATCTGAGATTAAGCTTCTCAAACTTGAATCTCACATCCTCTTTGAGGAAGTGATCTCTGTAAATGATATAGTTTTATCTTAATCATAGGAAGTCATGCTAAAAAATATATAGCATGTTTCAAGATAAAGACATGTGGCCCAATCTGTTATAACAGTTATCACACAGTTCTCTGCAGTTTGATTTCCATCATGTTTGTTCTGACTAGTCTGTTGTCTTCTTAAGGCATGCAACCTTTTTTATTTTTGTTTCAATCCATGTACCTTGCACAACTCAAAAGGTCTGAGTTTAAATGTGCTAATCTTTAATTATCCTCAGGGTCTTGGAGATGCAATGAGTAAAAATAAAGCATAGGTGTAATTACTAACCCTTGAGAGCAGACGTGGTTCATGCCAGCATTTCACTTTCCTATGGGTATGAAATTGGGGCTAATAGGTAGTCTGTGACTATTTTAACAGCAAGTCCTAACTTTGGTTTTTCAATATCCTTTTATAGTATTAAAGTACTAAAAGTTAACTAAGTAATTGTTTGTTAGTTGCTTTCTTTATTGCTCAGAACTTTAATAAGTAAATGAAGAGATAAGCATTTCACCCCTACTGATGGCAGTTTTAATCCACTGCAGGTTTGAAATTGTTTCCTGCTATCTCCCTTCCAGAAAACACAAGGCCCATTCTCTTTTTTCAACAACTGAGTGCACTTCAGAGCTGGGAAACAGCAATTTCCAGCTGCTTATTTATCTGTTTTATTCTACATTCTTACTTACTAATGCTTACTTCTACCTTACCTTTGTCCAGCATCAGTAATTTATTAAGTAACTCTGAGTTGTAGGACTACAGACACACAGTTTTGAAAGTGAAAATCTCAAGGGTATTATCTGTTAGTCCAGTGTTGACTACAGCACAGTGTGAATTTTTCACAGAGGCTGGGACACCAACAGGCCTGACTCCCGTACCACGGTGTTTCCTTGGTCAGTGATGGGCACTCTCCCTGCCTTGTAATACCTGTGTGGAATTGGCACAATGCCTACCCTCTCTGTCTTCTTCCTTGTCTTTGAGATGGAGATGGTAACTGGATAGCCTTATGGATTTCCAGTTCCAAACAGTGCTCACCACAGGACCACCACCACAAATATATGAGGTTGTGTCTTTCTGTTGTTGTCAGTGATGCTAGTGATCTCATTTAGTGCTGACAATAAATTATATCAAAATTCCTTAATCACTTGGGCATCTTTGAACAGAATCAAATCCAGAAAAAAAATCATTCAACCTAAATGAACAAGTTAATACAAATATATTCTACATTTGATTTTAGCAATTCATTTACTGCACAGTTATCAATTTGTATAATGAATCTTAGATTTTGAAGTACTGTGCACACCCTAAAAGATTTACAGACCTCAAGCACTGTGACCTGACTGCCCCTGTTCATTATCCATCATTACCCGCTTCTCCTCCCAAGTGGACAGGAACGGGTGCATCTGGCCTGAATAGTCCCCATCTCTTCCCAGAAGGAATCTTGTAAAATAGGTCACTGTCTTTTAATTAAATCTTTCCTTCAACCTGAGAAGTTCTTGCTCTCAGCAGCTATTGCAGGATCATTTTTTATTCCCTCTAAGGCCTTTCTAAATGTAACTGCAGACCCTAAAAAACAGCCTGCCCTTTGTTAGTTAACTTGTGCTAAGGAATCAGTGCATAAAGAGTTCTGCTTATCCACACTCCAGAAACACCTTCCTCTGACCTCCTGACATTTGACAAGAATCTCGATTCAGGGACTAAATATTGTTTTGTTTTGTTTTTTCCCAATGCACTTCCATTTCCATTAGAGCTGCTTGCCTTCCACATTTTGTGTGTGTGCTGAAATGTGAAGCACTTTGCAGCTGAGGTTATTAAGAGTTGGTTCAAGAGTCCATGTATTTTAGAATAGGTCTCAGGTGTGTTTGTAGTGGAGTCACTGTCCTCTAAACTTTCTGGAAAGCACTGTGATCTGTGCTACTCTTTTGTATTCGGCTGATTGCTTAAGTTTTACTGAGGATGTTTTTCTGCCTTTTTAAAGAAATTTAACCCAGAATTTTCAGTTTGCTCTCCGCCAAACTCCTGAGCCCAATGGTTTGGTTATCTTCATTTGTGTATCCTAAGCAGCTCTCAAAATTAATGTGTATACAATGAAAGTGTCTTCCCCAACCCTTTACTCATCCTCTACTTACAACAGATTCCTTCTCCTGGAATCAATATTTCAATTAAAGGCATCATTCCTTCCCCATAACTCAAGCCAGAAATCTCCACCCTGACCTTGCTTCACCCTCTGCATTCAGTGCATAGCAGACACTGGATTTAAGATAATATATGAGCATTGCAAGAGCAGTGACTAGCGCTTGATGAGGTCAGACACCCGCAATGTTGATTGTAACTGTCTTTGTGATCTTCCTCTTCTGCCCCTCATCAACATTCCTTTCGTTCTGGCCTTTATCTGCTCTGCACCAACTCGGTGCTGGAGTAAACTATATATAGTTAGCTCTTTCCCATAAACACTCCCCATCTAAGTACAAACATAATAACAGGATTTCCTACTCAATGAATTCTGTGGGCGCTGTTACCTTGAGAGCAGGTCCACACACCTGGGTGTGGGCCTCAAGACCTACCCCCTGTGGCCTTCCTATTGTCCCACCTTTGCAGTCTGTGTTTCACTAGTACCAAACTTTGTGGGGTTTTCTAACATATTCCATCCTTTGCATGTGCTGTTTTCACTTCCCAGAATGCACTGACCCCTTTTTTCTTATAAATTCCAGTGTCTCCTTCAAGGTCTACCTGTTCCCATCGGCCCTGAGCAGCCCTCCCTGATTCCCCTTCATCTGGCTGGGCTTCCCACAGTTCTTCAGTTGTGTCTCTCATCACACTGCATTTAATTATCCACTTGGATGTCTGACCCTCCTCTACATGCCAGTCTGGAGGATAAGATTTGGATCTCACTATTTTTGTATCTACAATATTGAATAAATGCCTTATATGCCAGTAACACACAGCAGGTGCTCTAATTGCCTTAAATAATTGTATCTCTGAAACTGTAATGAGGAGCAGAATAGTATTTGTGACAAGTAACCTCAAGCTGTGCTTTTTTCTGACATGTATAAGCATTTTTCTCAACAATAATGTTTTGCTTTCTATTTTAGTTTTAGAATCCATACACTAAAGCAGAGCCACCAAAACCAGTGATAGCTCTTCCCCTTTTCTGCTAATGCCCAATACTAGCATGGTGGCCACAGGCTTTGGGAACTTGTAATTGCAAATCATTCCACTTTGGAAATAGATTTGGCCATTTCCTTACCAACTTTGATGATGATAATAGTTATTTTTATGATGTTTTCATTTGAGGACTCACAATTTAAATTACCCCCACCCATTTTCAGGCTCCCAAGTATGCCTATCTTGGAAGTGTGCTTCCAGTTTCCAGGGTTATTCTTTGCACTTTGCAGAAAGACAAGCAATGAGTGAGAACAGACTGCATCAGGAATGAGCTCATGACACATTAGCCCCCATCCAAGTTAACAAATGGGTTAGTTTTCCTCAGAGGCCACAATTGACACAGTTAGCGATGGACCACATCTTTGAGGAGCTAGAGGAAGATAATGGGATTTGCTTTTAATTCCAACCAATTCTGAGCAAGAAAGCAAGAGCCATAGGTTTCTGGAGTGGCTTCATCATCAGAGGTTACCCCAAGCCTGTCAGACTCCTAACAACTGTCTACACGTGATAATAGGCTCAGGGTGTAAGGTGATGCAGAGCTATAGTGACTTTAGTCAGTTTTTATTAATTTCAGCATAAGCTGTTAGCTACTTTTTTAATTAGTAAATTTTAATAACAGCTTGCTTGTGCCCTGAAAAAATGTTCAAGAGTAGCAAACAAGAGTTGAAAATAAATGAGTATTAAGACTTACCTAGCCATCTCTAGGCCAGTAGTCAGCAAAATAGATTGCAATCAGTCTAATAAATCTTTATCTTTTTTTTTTGCTATCTTTCCCTCATTTCCCTCTTTTATTGTATGTGTGATTTCTGGATTATAAAAGCAATATACAGAAAGTTGGAAAATTCTAAACTCCCAAGCATAACAAAATGCTTCCCTATGAGATCATTACCAAAATAAAACCATTGTCAATATTTTGGTTGGTATTAGCCTTATAGAGTTTTCTAAAACATACATACTTATAAACTTTTGTGATGAAAAATTTCTCACACATGGCAGGATAAATTATGCAGTGAGTTCTCATATACTCACAACCCATATTCACAAGCTATCAATATTTTGTCACCAATGGTCGATCATCCTCTTTTTCTCTTTTCCTTTTTCTTCCCTTTTTTTAAGTACCAACTAACTACTTTAAAGGAGGAAGGAAATGCTTATAAACTAAGGACAAACATTTGCCTGCCAATTTCACAGACGTTCACTTAGCTTTTATTAGGAAGAAAAAGTATGGGTTTACACCTAGTATTACACTGTACTTTGGGGATAAATTGCCTTAAAGCCCAAGTCTATCACATGCTAAATGGGTATCGATTTTTCCTCTTAAATCTATGCTTCCCTAGAGCATATTTTTATTTATTCATAAGGCTAACATCATGTTTGACAGGAGTTGAAGCAGCATAAGTCTGTGGTGCAGGCACAATTGGAAAAGCTTTTGTGAGACCCAGAAATCAATGGTCACAGGGGAACTTCATGAGCATGAAAAAATTGTATTCCCTGTCCTTTCAAGAGAAAAAGGAAAATTTCAGCATATGGTCAAGTTTCATCCCTCTGTTTTCTATGCCACTTTTCAGATGGCCTTCACTGAAGTGTAGCTAAAGTTGGAACATCAGGCTGGGTAGAATCAAAGCTTCAATGGTGACACCAGGTCTGCCAGCTCGCTCTCGAAAAATGTGCTGGCTCTTGGATCTGAACTCTATGGCTTTGCCTCATCATGCACAGAGCCCAGAGTGGGGACTTTTTTATCCAAGGGGTAGTTAACATGAGTGTGCTCATTTTGGGGCATTTCCTTCACTTTGGAGTGGTGTGTTTAAGTATATATAGCAGCTCTCTGTGTTGGTAGGCTGTATAAGTCATGTATAATTCTAAAAGTGTTCACTATTTGATGGTATATGTGCATTTTTTATTTTCTTTTAAAATAAATTACCTTTTACTTTTTATTGATTGTTATTACAGTTGTCCCAATTTTTCCCTCTCTGCCCCCCTCTACCCAGCAATCCCTACTCCCTTGGGCAATACCCGCCTCTTTGTTTGTGTCCATGGGTCATATGTATAAATTGTTTGGCTACTCCATTTTCTATACTTGTTCTTAACATCCCCCTGCTATTCTGTAGCTACAATTTATACTTCTTAATCCTTTCACCTTTTCCTCCATCCCTCAGCCCCCCTTCCCCACTGACCACCATCCCAATGTTCTCCATATCTGTGATTCTATTTCTGTTCTACTTGTTTGCTTAGTTTGTTTTGTAGATTCAGTTGTTGATAATTATGTATTTATTGCCATTTTAATGTTCATAGTTTTGATCTTCTTCTTCTTCTTAGATAAGTCCTTCAACATTTCGTGTAATAATGGTTTGGTGATGCTGAACTCCTTTAGCTTCACCTTGTCGGGGAAGCACTTTATCTGCCCTTCCATTCTAAATGATAATTTTGCTAGACAGAGTAATCTAGGTTGTAGGTCCTTGCTTTTCATCACTTTGAATATTTATTGCCAATCCCTTCTAGCCTGCAAAGTTTTTGGTGTTTTTTTTTTTTGAGAAATCAGCTGATAGTCTATGGGAGCTCCTTTGTAGGTAACTCTCTGCTTTTCTCTTGCTGCTTTTAAGATTTATCTTTAACATTTGGCATTTTAATTATGATGTGTCTTAGAGTGGGCCTCTGTATATCCATCTTGTTTGGTGTTTTGGACTCTCTGTGCTTCCTGGACTTGCATGTCTGTTCCCTTTACCATACTTAGGGAAGTTTCCTTTCATTATTCTGTCAAATAAATTTCCATTTCTTGCTATTTTTCTTCTCTTTGTGGCACCCCTATGATAAGAATGTTGGAATGCTTGAAGTTGTCCCAGAGGCTGCTTACACTATCCTTGTTTTTTTGGATTCTCTTTTCTTCTTGTTGTTCTGATTGGTTGTTTTTTGGTTCCTTTGTGTTCCAAATCATGGATTTGATTCTTGGCTTCATCCATGCTACTGTTGTTTCCTTGTAAGTTTTTCTTTATTTCAATTAGTGAATCCTTCATGTCTGACTGGATCTTTTTTATGCTGTTGAGGTCCTCACTAATTTCCTTGAGCATCCTTATAACCAGTGTTTTGAACTCTGCATCTGATATATTGCTTATCTCCCTTTTGTTTAGTTCTTTTTCTGGAGTTTTGATCTGTTCTTTCATTTGGGCCATGTTTCTTTATCTCCCAATTTAGGCAGCCTCCCTGCATTTGTTTGTATGTAGTAGGTAGAGCTGTTTTGACTTCCTGTCTTGGTAATGTGGCCTAATGTAGTAGGTGTCCTGTAGGGTCTAATGGCATAGCTTATTAATAAATTAAATAAATTTAACATAAATTACTATTAATTTTGACACTAAATCACTTGTCCTCACTTTGCCATCTGTCATCCTTTTCCCACCAAAGGTAGTGTTTATAGCTTGAAGGATTTGAGGATGGTTCCTTCTTGTCATTCAGAGCTCAGCTTAAATGTCTCCTCCTCAGAAAGGGGACAGTCAGCTGCTGACTTCCTCCAGCAGCTGTGGCTCAGGAATCCCCAACGACTCTCCATCACATCTTTCTCTTTTCTCCTAATTTCTTCTCCATAACTGATACTTTGGTCAGTCTTCACCTTCACAGACGTGGGCCAAGACCCCTCTGCTTTGTTCCCCCTGTATCCTCAGTGACTGGAGCATTCCTAGTATTTAGGAAGAGTCAGATGTTCCTGCCATTTGTTGTCTTTCTTCTCTGTATCTTTCCCTCTTGCTCATGCTGAGGCCATTTTGTGATCACTCTCTAGAATCAGGCTTCGCTGTGTCCTCCCTTTGCTGTGGAGTCCGGGGTACTTTATGCTCTGCATCTGTCATGACCCAGTGGTTACTTACTGGTGTGGCATCTGATGGGTATGGTGACAACACATCCCTGAATGTTAACACATTAGGCATTGAGGCAATTGAATTCTCTCAAATTTTCCAACTATAGATAGCTTGTGAAAGATTTTAAGAGAGAAACAAACACATACACATTTAAGAATGACCCATATAGTGGTGTGAACAATAAGGTCAGTTAAATTGAATGGCTGCTGTGATGGTGGACTCCAGGAATGGCCTGGCCTAGTGCCCTTTTCCATATTGTTAGTTCATGTAAACCTGTGTTTTACTTTCAAAAGGAAAGTTCTCTTATTTTAGGAACACTCCCCCTCTCACTTCCCGGAAGCCCAAGTCTGATTTTCTTATGTCTGGGAATATAGTTGCTAGATTTTCTGCTAATACCTGTTTTTTCCATGATAATGAATCTAGTTTTTTCTATAAGTCTGCTTCATTTATGCAAAACAGAAATAAATTAGAAGTTGTATGAATCAAACTATTCTTTCAGAGAATGGAAAAGCTGCCCTAGAGTCTAAATACAATATTATGGTCCCTCATGTCAGGTTAACACATGGAGATGTTGATTCTGCAGTCATCAGAGGTCATGTGTATTGTACTATTTCAGGAAAACAGAAAACAGCCTTTGAATCTCAGGGTATTAGGAATGTCAACTAATTTTTGACCCTCTTTTATTTTACACTTTGAAGTAGTAATTTCTTATATGTTCAGGATCTAAAAGCATTAGTGACCTCCTGTTCACTGATTTCCAATAATATGGAAAAAGCATTCCAAGTTGGTTCTAGCTATTAGCAGAGAAAAGGCAGAAAATTACATTATCAGAGGAATAATAATATTAAAAGCCTTTTGTAAATACTATAAAGTCTCTCAAAATCTAATCCTTGAGAGAAATTTATTTTGTTCTTGGGAAAGAAATCTATTCTTTCCCAAGAAATGCTGAAGTGTCTTTTACTTATGAGATAAAATATAACCTATGAATGGGATAAAGGGAATTCTCAATTCTTTAATTTTTCAATTCTTGTAAATTTTTTTTATTTCAATTAGTGAATCCTTCATGTCTGACTGGATCTTTTTTATGCTGTTGAGGTCCTCACTAATTTCCTTGAGCATCCTTATAACCAGTGTTTCGATCTCTGTATCTGATATATTGCTTATCTCCCTTTTGTTTAGTTCTTTTTCTGGAGTTTTGATCTGTTCTTTCATTTGGGCCATGTTTCTTTGTCTCCCAATTTAGGCAGCCTCCCTGTGTTTGTTTGTATGTAGTAGGGTACAAACAAAAAATAATCAACCCGTAAGAAAAATATTCTTGTACTGCTCTGTTTTTTTGACCTGTTAAATAGAGTTAACTCTACCTAGCAAAGATAAGATATAGTAATTAATAGTTAAGCATTTCAGAAGTGCTGAGCTTTTAGATCCCTGAAAACACTGACCTGTTTGGAACATCTAAGTTAAGGATAAGTTTCTCTGGGGAAACAGTGGAAGAGGAATGTGGCTGCTTACTAACAGACAAAATTTTGAGTTTGGATCTAATGCCAACACTTAGAGCAGAAACACAAATATTTACTTGTTTAATTTAGACTAATGATCTAGGCCTATATTCTTTTTAAAAATAGGACGTTAAAATATACTTAGGCTTTTAAAGGAAGATAAATGGACTGTAGTGAGTCTTGTTTGCCATCCAATAGCTTTGGTAGGTAACAGACCCCTGCAGAAATTTAAGACAGTTCTGGACTGTTCTCAGAAGGACACATGCCTAGAAAGCTCAGCATATAATTGCTAGTAGTTTACAGACCCTCCCAAAGTTGACCAAGGAACCTTTGGTATGTATCCATAGCACTCCAGGGAAAGAAACCCTGACTCACACCTTCCAAGTAGGGGCTATGCTTAACTCTGCTGTAAATACTGGTCTTTAATCCCTAGCATTAACATAGTCCCTAGGCATATTTGAATCTTTTGCTGCATTTGAGAGCCTTTTTAAAGCTGGTGTTAGATATTCAGTGAAGGTAAGTGTCTTGGATAAGAATGGCCTTAGCCTAGTCATCTTTGTGTCCTTGGTCCATTAACCTCATTCAGGTTAATAATAATAATAATGGCCACCACTGATGGGTTCCTTTCTGCCTGCCAAGTGCAGTGGTAAAAGTCTTCACTGCCTCCTCTAATCCTCATCATGACCTTTTGGGGTGCAGGTGTGATTAAGAACAAGGGGTTGAGGTCTGACTGCCCTCAGTTATAAAAGGAGGCTAGAATAGTACCAATTCTAAGTCTAGGTACATATATGAATATGTTCTTTAGCACCATGCCTACTGTTAGCTGTGATTATCATTGTAATTTTGTAATCAAGGTGACTGAGGCTCAGAGGTTAACCTACTAGCCCAGTTTCACACACAGAACCAGATCCAGTGTTCTTAGCCATCTGTCTGACTGCGAGCTTTGTATATAGTATATGTCCTTAGGTGAATGGAACAGAAATTCAGAATTCCATGTTTTCAAACTTCTTATCTTACTGATTTGCCTTCCATATGCCCTTCCCAGTGATCTTATGCTTTCCCAGGGCTTCATTTATCATCTTCAGGGGTGGGCAAATTGTAACCTATAAGTAAATGTGTTCTGACACTTGTTTTTATAAATAAAGTTTTATTGGAATACAGGCATACTCATTCTTAAGCTGTTGTGTGTGGCTGCCATTTGCTACAATGCTGGAACTGAATAGTTGTGATGGATCATATGGCCTTCAGAGCCTAAAGTGTTTACTCTCTGGCTTCTTACAGAAAATGTTTGCATGCCCTGTTCTTGATCATTACTTTCAACCTTTCTCCTCACATCTTGATTCCTAAAGTTAACCACCCACCAGATGTCTTTACCTCCATGCCCCACATCCACCTTAAAATCAACATTTACCAAACTAAGTTCTTCCTATGTTAATTCCCAACCCTACTCAGTTCCTTCTTCTGAGTTTCCATTCTAGTTAACGGCACCACCATGTGCCCAAGGTGCCACTCTCATTTATATTCCTCAAGCCTGACCTGTCATCAGAGTGGTCCATTGACCACCCAAAGTACATGAACACCTTGAAGACAGCAGTCTAGGCTTTTAAATAACCAATGCTTTACAGTCCCTTGGAAGTTCCCATGAAGTATATTTAATGAGAAATAAGTATTGATAGGTCTCTATCAAATAAGCCATAGAGAGATGGATCCTTATCTTTAGTTTCTGCCTCGCAAGTAGAAATTTAGGCATGCTAAGAAGTCAGATTATTGTCAGATTTGTACTTTCATCTTTTGAATACACTGAAGACAGCATGACTGTTTGGTTTATTGAGTTGCCACTGTAAAACTATTCATGATTGATGTTTTAATATTAAATCTCTGTTATTCTGCAGGGCCTCATTGGCCGGGGAATGGGTAGTTAAAATAACTTTAGATTACCTGGTTCATCCAAAAAACATTCAGATAACAAATATATGTTTATCCTCATCAGTATTAATTGAATATTATTTTAAAGCTCATGATGTTATTAGCTCTGAATTCACTCTTATGAACTTAAAATTATGTCGTAATAACTGATGATGATCATACAAAATAAAAATAAGTAAACTTCGACATCAAAAAGGATTAATGGGGGTAATAAGACTGTGTCTTAGAGCACTTTTCTTCTTGGCATTTGTTTCATCCAGTAAATATTTGCCTAGCACTTTAACTTCAGTTTCTCTATCTGAAAAGTTATGCAGGAGCAGCCTTTGTTTTCAAGAACAATGAAGATGTTTATAGTGTTTAAGTCAAGAGCAAAAATAAAGTCAAAAGCAGAGGTCATAAATTAATTCTAATCTCCTGAGTTAAAGACATTAGCCTTGTGTAACATAAGGATTTGGGTTTGTTCATACAAAGTAATCCCAAGAATGATAGGTCTCAGTACTGAATGGTGATCTTAAAGATTAATATTTTCCTTTGGTTAATGATTATATAATACATTAATAAGCTTCTCCAAATATTTTGAGACTTTAATTATCTGTAGACTTTCAAAGCTATATTTTGATCAGACATGTAAAGAAGTGATGTAGCTCATCAGTTAATGTCAAATTAAGGGAGATTTTACTTTCTGATTTAGAGAAAAATGCTACCCACTATCAGATTTCAAAATAGCTGAAATAGTTATGGGGGGGAAGTGATTAAGGACATTGAGCTAAATATCATCTCAGTGTCTTGTTGGTCAGCTAGTGTCTTGCAGGAGAGCTAGCTACTGCTCTGAGCATTGATTTCATTGTTCCATCTGCTGCTGGTGGCACCACCCCAGCAGACCTCCCACCTAAGCTGGGGGGTGGCATGTGCAGTTCCATTACAGGGTCTCACATAAAAATTACTTTCGAGTTTCAGTGAATAGATTTCTGCAGGTCGATAGCCCCAGTCAGTGATTTTTTTTCTAAGAACTCGATATTTGGGGGCAGAACAAAGAGGTACAAAGATGGCTCTAATGGAAACCATGTAGCCTCAGATGAGTCCCCAACCCTTCTTCATGTGTGGAATGGAAACAATAATCCCTAATTCATAAAAGTTGTAAAGAACAGAAGTAATATTTGTGAAGCACCTGGCAAGTAGTAGATGCTTATGAAATTGTGGAGGTGGTAGTCATTGATATCATCATCATCATCATCATCATCATCACCATATTTGAAGATTATGCTTGTTAAGTATTCAACATTTCTGTTCAGTTTTCTGAGGTTGTCCTTATCCCTCAGAGGTACTCTGTCACCACATATATGAAGAGTTATCTCAGTGTTGATCAATAAAGGGCTCTTCTCCAGAATGCATGTTTTCTGTCATATGAGATCATGACTTGGTGACATTAGAAAAAATGGACAATAGTCATCATAACAGCATGTTTTTTAAAAGATGAAAATTTGGGTTCCAGCCAAGATGGAGGCGTAGATAGAAACTCTTCAGTTCTTCACACAACCAAAAGAAGGATAACCACCAATTTAAAAACAATAAACAAACAGAACTGCCAGAAAAACAATTTACATGGAACTCTGACAACCAAGGAGTTAAAGAAACATTCATCCAGACCAGTGTGCCATGACAAAGAAATATGACCCAAATGAAACAACAGATCACAACCCCAGAAAAAGAGCTAAGTAACAAGGAGATAGCCAACCTATCAGATGCAGAGTTCAAAACACTGGTAATCAGGATGCTCACAGAATTGATTGAGCTCAGTCATAAAATTAAGGAAGAAATGAAGGCTAAACAAAATGAAATAAAGCAAAATATATGGGGAACCAACAGTGAGGGGAAGAAAGTGGGGCTTAAATCAATGATCTGGAACAAAAGAAATAAATAAACATCCAACTGGAACAGAATGAAGAAACAAGAATTCAAAAAGTGAAGAGAGACTTACAAACCTCTGGGACAGCCTGAAATATTCCAATACTGAATTATAGGGGTGCCAGCAGGAGAAGAACAGCAGCAAGAAATTGAAAATTTATTTGAACAAATAATAAAGGAAAACTCCCCAATCTGGTGAAGGAAATAGACTTCCAGGAAGTCTAGGAAGTCCAGAGAGTCCCAAAGAAGTTGGACCCAAAGAGGAACATACCAAGACACGTCATCATTAAGTTACCCAAGATTAAAGATAAAGAGAGAATCTTAAAAGCAGCAAAAGGAGACAGTTACCTACAAAGGAGTTCCCATTAGACCATCAGCTGATTTCTCAAAAGAAACCTTACAGGCAAGAAGGGGCTGGAAAAAAGTATTTAAAGTCAAGAAAGGCAAGGAGCTACCTCCAAGATTACTCTATCCAACAAAGCTTTCATTTATAACGGAAAGGCAGATAAAGTGCTTCCCAGATAAGGTCAAGTTCAAGGAGTTCATCATCACAAAGCCATTATTATATGAAATGTTAAAGGAACTTATCTAAGAAAAAGAAGATCAAAAATATGAACAGTAAAATGACAATAAACTCACAACTATCAACAAATGAACCTAAAAATTAAAAAAAAAGAGAGAAACAACAAAAGCAAAAACTAAACTAAGCAAACAACTAGAACAGGAACAGAATCAGAAAAATGGAGATCACCTAGAGGGATTTCAGTGGGGAGAGGGAAGGGAGGAATAGAGGGGGAAAGGTACAGAGAAGAAGAAGCATAATTAGTAGGCATAAAATAGAGAGATAAAAATGGTATAGGAAAGAGAGGACTCAAAGAACTTATATGTGCAACCCATGGACATGAACTAAGGTAGGGATGCTGGAGGGTTGGGGGAGCAGGATAGAGGGGGGATGAAGGGGGAAAACTTGGGAAAACTATAATAGTATAATCAATAAAAAAATACTTTAAAAAAAAGATTTTGGGTTCAATTCATGGTCAGCACACATACCTACATTGTGAGTTTGATCTGCAGTTGGGGCACCTACAGGCAACTGATCTATGTTTCTCACATCAGTGACTGTCTGTCTGTCTGTCTCTACCTCTCTCTAAAAAATCAATAAACATATCCTTGGGCAAGGATTTTTTAAATGATGTAGGTAAATAAAAACTTGGCTTATGATGGATTGCCATCACTGCATTGGAAGTTAAATTTGTGTATATATCACATAACATTCACCCTTTTATATGCTGTAAATGTAATGACAGGGTTTTGTTGAAATGAGATCTTGTGGGTTCTGATGAAGAAAATCAATCAGCATATGCTTTATCTTTTCTTCTTTCTTTTGCTCAGTGTGCAGTTAAATTTACTCTGCAGGATCAACATATATAGCATATATTAATTTTATGCTCACCCTACATATGTTAACTTTATGCTAACACTGCTGCTAAGTGACACCAAAAATTCATTGATAAAGTCATAACTGTTGCCTGGAATCACAAGTGTTATAGTCCTTAGTTTTGTTTTGGTTTTAATTTTATATATAATTAGATGATGTATTCATGATTAAAACTATTGAGTTTATTTTTATTTTACATTGGACATTGTGGTGAAGACCTGGGTAACAAAGATTTATGAGACGTGATCCAAAATTTTGGCCAAACAGAGAGATGAGGCACAATCTCACATCAGTTTGGAAGGCCATCTAATCAGTTTATGGACTCTTACATATATGAATGATCCTGGAGTCTTTGATGAAAACCACAATAATGACACCCCCTGACCTTTCCAAGTTCTGAAAAAAATTAAGAAACAAAAAAATTGGCAGATAATGCTCAAACGTCACTTATTCCTAGTAAAGGTCAGGTTGGAGGACAGTTATGATTTGTTGTTCTGATATGGAACGGTGGAATTAAGCATATGGCACACTGACTGGGACAGGCGTCTCTATGGCCTCAAAGGGTCAACTGAAGTAATGCAGGGTCAGAGTAGAGATCACATCCCAGAGGGAGAAGGGGAGGAGGTGCGCCCAGCATGCTAGTTCATGCACCCCCACATTGTCCGTGCAGGGAGTCGCTGCACCTTTCTTGAATGGAATAAATGAAGAAGTTGGAGGAACCAGAAGTGTTATCTGTTTGAGTTGTGTCAGAAAAAAAAAAAGGATGCACCCCATTATAAGCAAGTTAGGTAATATTTGATGTCAGATGAACTGGGCAGAATCTAAGAACAGAATGCGAAGAGTGAGTCTCACAAAGGACCACTGGGACTTGCTAAGTGATCAGGAGAGAAGGGGATGAAGATTCCACAGGCAGAGAAGGTGAGTGTGAATTGGAAAGGGGCTGGGGCTGGCAGACCAGGTTACAGAGGCTGGGAAGTCCCTGCCATTGGAACCAGGGAGCCCTGTCCTTGCAAGGTGCTTTCAGAAGTGGCATCCTTGAGTATTGCTTTGTGACTGTGTATCACATAGGTGATTTTCTTTCTTTTTTATGATTTTTTAAATTGCATCCTTGCACATTGAACTCCAAGAGGGTTTTTTTTCATATATTTGCATGGTTTCTTCTATAATTTATCTTGCCTAATTACATTTAATTATAGTCTTTCCAACTATACATTGAACTCATTGACTAATCAGATTACAATAATGAAGAGTCTGTAATTTTTGGAGTGTGTGACCTATGGGAGAATAGGTTGCAGAGAGAAATTATTCCTCCCTTTTCATGATAAAAAGCTTCTTTGTGGTTACATTGAAAACTACCTCTAAAAAACATTTAGTTCTGAGATAGTTTTCAAAAGTGAGTCGCATGTGTCAGTCTGGGTGGACCCAGTGGAATCCTGCTCACTGAGTGATGTTCAGATATGTTCATAAGCCAATAACTTATTGATTTTGTCAGCTTATTCTGTTGCTTAAGTGATTATAGCATACATTTCTCCCTGTGAAATGGGACTTTAAAGAACAGTAACAATTAACTATGGACTACTTTACTACATAGATTTGGTTAATTCCAGGCACTGAGTCTTGTTTGCTCCAAACCAATGTTTGTTCCCTTGTAAAAAGGAACTTTTAGTATAAATGAGACTAAGTACACTTTAGTACAATGAGACTAAGTAGAGTGTATCCTTCACCCCATGAAGCAGTTGTTAACTCTTTACTGAATGCTCTGGGTATGGAGTGGTGAGAGAGAGAAACCCATTAGCTATGTCCCCGGTCTTCAAAGAGTTTGACATTTCTTTGGGGAGATGTGGCAAGCACCTACATGATAGGTGCTCAATACAAACTGTCCATTAATGAGCACCAGGGTGTCTGCTCTTATTCCCTGATCACCTCTGTCATTGAACACTTCAGCAAGTGATAATGGTGTTGTATCCTTTTGCCTGACACCCGGACACATGCTACAGCCTTGAATCACCAGAGGTCATTGATTCACCCTACAGCTGACATCTTCCCCCACCATCTAACCTTTATATATTTTAAGAATTCCCTTCTTGTCATCTTCTGTCATTTCCCTCCTAGCTCTCACATTTCTGAACTGTAATTCTAGTATGCCACACAGAGAAAGGAAAAGAATCAGACACTCTAAGGAAAAGTTCTCAGACCTATTTATGCTGCTATGTCTAGGCTACAGGGTGGCAGAATAAACAGGCCTGCTGTGAAATGTCCCAGTGTCTTGTCATTTTCTTAAGGATGCTGTAAACATGACAGGATATGGTTATGCTTTTGTTTGTTTTCTTTTTCATTAGTGCACAAGGTTCATTTTATTTTATCTGTGTGGATATTTGGCTGCTAAAAAGTTGACTTGTTTTAATAGCGATTCTTGTGGCTGGATTGGATTAAATGAACTATGTTGTTTTTTGCTAAACAGCTTAATTGAGTTGTAATTCACATACTACACAATTCACTCCTTTGAAATGTGCAATTAAAGGGCTTTTGGTATTCACAGAGATTTGCAACCATCATCACAGGTGATTTTAGAACATTCTTATAATTCCAAAAGGAAACCCCTCCTTCACTAGCTGTCACCACCTCCTCCCTAATTTCTCCACCTTCCACTCCCACCAGCACTGGACAACCAGTGGTCTTCCTTCTGTCTAATGAACCACTTTAATGAAGGATGCAGTCAGTAGACACCAGGGTTCAAGTGAACACTTACTTACCTTTGGTGATTGGAGCTGTTAGAGTTACAGTATCTGATGGGAGAGTCTAATGTTTCTAAATGTGACTGATTAGAAGAATGAATGTCTTAAAAATAATGGCAAGCTAAAAGTAGCCATAATTCAGTGTGGAAAGTCATGCTTAGCCATTGTCAAGTGTATGCCTCAGCCACATGCAGTCAGCCTTGACCTACTGTACTTCACCTCTGTACATGAGAGGTGTTTAATAAAGTCTATGATGAATTGCTTCTACTTCATGGCACTGCACTGTTGCACCAGCACAATCCCATTTCAGACATTCTGTGTACAGGAACTTTGCTAGGATACCTTGAATGGCTGTACCGTCAATGAGCTTATAGCACAGCAGAGGGAGGTGGATGTGTATAAACAATAGATACAAAATACTGCCAAAATACTCTAGGTGCAGCACAGGAGGGACTCATGAAGGCAGTCTATTATGCTTGGGGACATGGGTAGGGAAGAGGAATATCAGAAAGAGCTCATAAAAGAGATGACCTGGAGATTAGCTATGGCACATTGATGAAGCTTAGGGGAATGCTAGAAGGGAATTAGGTAGAGGGACCAGTGTGTTCAAAAGCAAGGAGGTAGAAAGCATCCGAGTGCCTTTGGACACAGCAGACAGTAGGGTATTCATGGGACAGATAGGAGAATTCTGAGGGCAGTGAGCCACTGTGTGATAGGTTCCTTGTGAGATGCCTAACAGGTGAGACTTCACCCACTGTGTTAATTTCCTGGGGCTGCTGTAAAAAAGCACCACAAACTGGTGGCTTAGAACAACAGAAATGCACTGTCTCATAGTTCTCAAGGCTAGAATTCGAGATCAAGGTGTTGGTGCGGCTATGAGCCCCCTGAAACCTGTCAGAAGGATCCTTCCTTGACTGTTCTAGTTCTGGTGGCTCCAAATGGGTCTTGGCTTGGGCAGCAGAGATAGATATACAGGAGTAATTATTGTACCATTGTTTCTAATTGAAGAAAATAAAAAACAAAAATCTAAATATTCATTGGCATGGAAATGCCCAAATGTGTAGGTACATCCATATCATTGAATGCTCTGTAGTTATTTAAAGGAATGAGACAACTGTCTCTATGTATACTAACATGGAAAGTTCTCTAAATACAATAAATGAATTCAATGAAAGTGTTGATGAATGCCTACTTTAGGGCACCATATATGCAACAGAGAAAGATAAAAAAAATTACCTCTCAGTGTCTATCTTTCCAGACCTTTGAAAAGCACTGTACTCTCCTTTAACTGTGATTCCTGTAGGGGAGGAAAGGAATTGGAGCAGTCAGGTGAAAAAGAACCTTTATTTTTTATAACATATATTTCTATATTTTGTGAATTTTTTCAGTAAACATGCATTGTAACAAAACTGCAAATTTACCATAACAAACATTTAAGGAGGTAGAACCCATGAGGCCTGTCTACCACGTGAATGTAATGAGCAGTAGGGTAGAAGGGAAGGGAAACTGGGGGCAGAATGACAGAGGTGAAATGGGGAGGCATGAATTCAGAACACTCACAAGCCAAAGGGCAACATTTTAAAGAAGGAGCTGTGTTTTAATAAAACAAGCCAACAAAAAAGACAGAAAGTTTATATTTACTGGAAAAGAAATCTGTGGATTTTAGTTTGAGAAACAGAAGAATTTGTGCATCTTCAACTACAATTGGCAAACCCTTCGGCATGAAAATGGAGAAACAGATCACCATGAGGAGAGAGTCGGTTGCAGAATTAGTGTCATCCCCAGAACTGCTTCAACTGACGAGTGTACAAAGCCACCAATAACACTGCTGTAATCTACATATGGCATACAAAATAAGAAACACTCTCAAGAATAGGGACATAATCTGTGGAATGGGAAAGAAAAGCTTTTCCACTTGTTAACTCTTTTGTTCCTCTCCTTTTTCCTTCTCTATGACCTTCTTTCTTCCCTCCCTTAGCTCTCTTTCTCTTCTGCGCATATGCACATGCACACACACACCCATTTCCGTGATACAAATCCACCAATCTGAAAACAAACTGTCAAGAAAAGGAACTAAGAGAAGACAATGATATCCAAATCAGATAAGCAACTTCAAATGCTGACAAGGACAGTCTTTTCTACCTATGACATTATGTGAAAGTTTTGTGGCCTACTTATCATCAAAAATGTGAATCCAGTAACATTAACAGAGCAGAAAGCTTGCAAAACAAATGACAGTAATATTTCCAACATCAGCTTTTATTTGCCTAGTATTTTACTATTTGTAAACAAAGTGCAGTCATACACATTATCTCATTTCAGCCTCACATCAACCCTTTGAAGGAGCCAGTGACTCCTGATCTTTACAGAATGGGACACTGAGGCCCAGAAATGGCAAGGGAGGGGGACTCAGGTCTCAAAGCCATGTCTGCTGACTCCTTGGGTGTCAATTGTACAACACTGATGACTGCTTGGCCTTAGCAGGATATCCCTGTTACAACGTGGACTTGTCTCTCAGGCTAAACCTTACAGACTTTATTCTTCAAAATGTTGTTCTGTCAGACATCCTAACTTTGAAGAGTCACAAAGTTAACAAAATATGTTAATTTATATTATTTACTGAGTAGAATGGTCTTTTTTATTGTTTTTATTGTTTATTCTTTTGCAGTTGTCCCGATTTTCTCCCCTTTGACCCCCTCCACTCAGCCCACCCTTCACTCCCTCAGTCAATCCCCACTCCATTGTCCATGCCCACTGGTCATTCATACATGTTCTTTGACTAATTCTTTCCCCTTCCTTCTACTGTCCCCACACTCCAAACAAGTCCCCTCTTACAGTTGTCAGTCTGTTCCATGTCTCCATGTCTCTGGTTCTGTTTTGCTCATTAGTTTATTTTGTTCATTAGATTCCAGTTACAAGTGAGATCATATGTTGTTTATCTTTCACTGACTGGCTTATTTCACTTAGCATAGTAGTCCCCAGGTCTGTCCATGCTGTAGCAAAAGGTAGGAGCTCCTTCTTTTTTTTTTCCTGCAGCTTAGTATTCCATTACATAAATGTACCACAGTTTTTTGATGCACTCATCTACTGAAGGGCACTTAGTCTGTTTCCAACACTTGGCTATTGTAAATAATGCTGCATTGAACATAGGGGTGCATAAGTTCTTTGGAATTGGTGTTTTAGGATTTTTAGGGCGTATTCCCAGCAGTGGAATTGCTGGGTCATAAGGCAGGTTCATTTTTAGTTTTTTGAGGAAATTCCATACTGCTTTCCACAGTGCCTGCATCAGTCTGCATTCCCACCAACAGTGCACTAAGGCTCCCTTTTCTTCATATCCTCACCAGCACTTGTTTGTTGATTTATTAATGACAACCATTCTAGCAGGTATGAGGTGATATCTCATCATGGTTGTAATTTGCATCTCTCTGATGGCTAGTGATAGTGAGTGTCTTTTCATGTCCATGGAGCATCTGTATGTCCTTCTTGGAGAACTGTCTGTTCAGATCCTCTCCCCATTTTTAAATTGGATTTTTTGCTTTCCTGGTGTTGAATCATATGAGATCTTTATATATTTTGAAAATTAAACCTTTGTCCAATGTATCTTTGGCAATAATGTTCTCCCATAAGTTGGTTCCCTTTTCATTTTGCTGATGGTTTCTTTACTCATGCAGAAGCTTTTTAATTTGATGCAGTCCCATTTGTTTTTTTCTTTATGTCCCTTGTCCTAGGAGATATATTGGCAAAAAATATTGCCACATAGCATATTGAAATTTTACTGCCTATGTTTTCAACTAGGACTTTTATGGTATCACAACTTATATTTAAGTCTTTTATCTATTATTCTGGTGTATGGTGTGAGTTGGAGGTCTAGTTTCTTTTTTTTTTTTTTTGCATGTATTTGTCCAGTTCTCCCAACACCATTTACAATTGAAGAGGTTATTTTTACTCCAGTGAATACTCATGCCCTGTTTGTCAAGTATTAATTGACCAAAAAGACACAGGTTTATTTCTGGGCTCTCTATTCTGCTCTGTTGATCTATGTGTCTGTTCT
This sequence comes from Trachops cirrhosus, assembly GCA_028533065.1. Classification (NCBI taxonomy): domain Eukaryota; kingdom Metazoa; phylum Chordata; class Mammalia; order Chiroptera; family Phyllostomidae; genus Trachops; species Trachops cirrhosus. The sequence goes on from CM052544.1 coordinate 67,197,724, forward strand.
TGTGCCAGTACCAGACTGTTTTGATTACAGTGTCCTTGTAGTTTAGTTTGATATAAGTTATTGTGGTGCCTCCATCTTTCTTCTTCCTTCTCAGGGTTGCTAAGGCTTTTAGAGATACTTTTGGTTCCATATAAACTTTTGAAATATTTGTTCTACATCTGTAAAATATGCCATTGGTATTTTGATAGGAATTGTGCTGAATCTATAGACTGCCTTGGGTAGTATGGACATTTTGATGACATTAATTATTCTAATCTATGGACATGGTATATGCTTCCATTTATTTATTTCTTCAATTTCTTTCTTCAGTGTTTTGTAGTTTTCTGAGTACAGGTCTTTTATTTCCTTGTTTAAATTTATTTCTATGTACTTTATTTTTCTTTTGCTATAGTAAATGGTATTTTTTTCTTAGTTTCTCTTTCTGATAGTTCATTGTTAGTGTACAAAAATTCCATTAATTTCTGAATTGACTTTGTATCCCAGTAATTTGGCAAATTCAGCTATTAGGTCAAGTAATTTTTTGGTGGAGACTGTTGGGTTTTCTACGTACACTATGCTGTCTGAAAATAATCACAGATTTATTTTCTTCTTTTCAATTTGGATGTCTATTGTCATTTAATTCTGGTCTGATATTACTTCCTTCCTTCTACTCACTTTAGGCTTTGTTTATTGTTGTTCCTCTAGTTCTTTTACAAGGAGGGTTAGGGTATTTGGGTTTTGTTTTGGGGGGTTTTTTTTGAGCTTTTTCTATCTTTAGGTAGGCCTATATTGCTATGAACTTCCCTCTCAGGACTGCCTTCTCTGTGCCCCATAGGTTTTGGGTTGTTGTGGGCTCATTATCATTTGTTTCCAGATACTTTTTTATTTCTTTCTTGATCTCATTGTTAACCCATTCATTATTTAGTCTCCAATTATTTGAATGCTTTTGAGTTTTTTCTTTGGGATTGGTTTCTAGTTTCACACCATTGTGATCCAAGAAGATGCTTGATATGACTTCATTTATCTTAAATTTGTTAAGGCTTGTTTTGTGTCCTACCTTGTGGTCTATCATTGAAAATAATTCATGTGTATTTTAAAACAATGTATGTTTTGCTTCTTTGTGGTGAAATGTTCTGTAAATAACAATTAAGTCCATTTGCTCTAGAGTATCATTCTGTGCCACAATATTCTTGTTGATTATTTGTTTGGAAGATCTATCCATTGTTGCTAGTGGAGTCTTAAAATCCCCTAAGATGACTATATTGCTGTTGATCTCTTTCTTAAAGTCCTCTAAGATTTTCCATATATATTTAGGTGCCCCTGTGTTGGGCACATATATGTTTACCTGGGTTATATCTTCTTGTTGGATTGCTTTCTTAAGTATTATGTAGTGACTTTCTTTGTCTCTTGTTATGGCCATTGTTTTGAAGTCTATTTTGTCTGATATAACTATTGCTACCCTAGATATTTTTTATGTCCATTTGTTTGGAATATTTTGTCCATCCCTTCACTTTCAGCCTGTATAGATCCTTTATTCTGAGGGGGGCGGGTCTCTTGTAGACAGCATATATGTAGATCATGTTTTCTAATCTATTCACCTACTTTATGTCTTTTGATTGGAGCATTTAAGCCATTTACATTTAAGGTATTTAATCCATTTACAATTTAAGTTATTATTGATATATTCTTACTCATTGCCATTTTTCCTTTTTCCCTTTGTTCCTCTCTCCATATGTGTGTGTGTGTGTATTTCTATGTATATATAGACATATATGGGCATATATGTCTATATCTAAATATATATAGACATAAATTTATATATATAAATTTATATTCTTAAGTATATATATATATATATATATTCTTAAAGCAGTCCCTTTAGCATCTCCTTCATTGCTGGTTTGGTGGAGATGTATTCTTTTAGCTTTGTGTGTGTGTGTGTGTGTGTGTGTGTGTGTGTGTCTGGAAAGCTCCTTATTTTGCCTTCCATTTTAAAAGAGTGCCTTGATGGATAGAGTAATCTTGGTTTCAGGTCTTTGTTTTTCATTACTTGGAATATTTCATGCCAGTCCTTTCTGGCTTGTAATGTTTCTGTTGAGAAATCCTCTGATAGCCTTATCAGAGCTCCCTTGTATGTTACTAGCTGTTTCTCCCTTTGCTGCCTTCATAATTCTCTTTTTGTCTTTAAGTTTTCTCATTTTAATTGTGTTGTGTCTTAGAGTAGGCCTCTTTGTGTTTATCTTAATTGGAACTCTCTGTGCTTCCTGAACTTGCATGGTTTTTTCTCTCACCAAGTTAGGAAAGTTTTCTATCATTATTTTTTCAAACAGGTTTTCTGTCCCTTGCTCCTTTTCGTTTACTTCTGGTATCCCTATGATGTGAATATTGTTACTTTTCATTTGTCCTGTAGCTCTCTTAAACTGTCTTTGTTCTTTTGAGTCTTTTTTCATTTGTTGTTCTGGCTGGGTGTTCTTTTCTTCTTGTCCTCCAACTCTCTGATTCAGTCATCTGCCTCATCTAGCCTGCTTTTAATTCCTTTTGTGTGTTCTTTATTTCAGATATTGCATTCTTCATTTTCACCTGGTTCTTACTCATAGTTTCTATGTCCTTTTTCGTGCTGATGAAGTTAAAAATATGGAACACTTCACAATTTTTTGGGTCATTCTTGCATAGGGGCCATGCTAATCTTTTCTGTATCATTCTAATTTTAGTATACGTGCTGCCAAAGCAAGCACTATAGTGGTCCTTTGAACAACAATGAAATGTGGCATAAATAAGGGGGTGGAGTGTTCTCTTTGGTGAGAGGGGGCACCAACAAGTGGCTTACAATATAAGAGTGCAGAATTTAATTTCAGAAATGATCATTATTATGTTGTCATTCATGATGCTAACATATTTGGATGCTAAATACATGGGATACTATGATAAGCTATGAGCAATGCAGGGAGAACCATACACATGGGGTTCTGATCCTAGCCAGTCTCCAAAGTTCTTTCTAGTACTGGGGCTACAAATTTTGGCTGTATTTGTTCACAGGAAGAAAGAGCTATTAATTAACTGTTTCACTAATTCATAGCGTGCGAAGATGCAAAGCCTAGCTTCTGTATCTGAAGGAAGAAAGCAGAGAAATTGTGACTAAATTTACTACCTGCTGGAGGTAGAAGTAAAGTAATGAAGTCATTCAGTAATATATCTTCACTTTCTAGAAGTTTCCAAACATAAGAGTACACAATGTCCACTCTCTCCCCAAAGTCATCAAAAAGCTAAACTATATACAAGGGAGTGGGGATATAAGTTATCACCTAAGGTAAATTGAGACTCCACTGAGAGTTGCCTGACTCCTCAAGGACCATGCTTCTGTCCCCTGCAACATATTATTCAAACATCAACACCTGATGAGTAGCCAGACGATCCCAGATTGTTCATTCTCCTAGGTCTGAAGTTAGTTTTGCACATCTTCCTTATTTTCCCCACTGTGGTCTTTTGTATAGATTTTCTTACTTCTACTGCTTCTCAACTGCAGGATGGTTACCATGGCAACACCTGTTGGGGGCAGACAAAAAATATATAGTTCCACAGCAAGGAAGCTGCTCCTGTGTTTCTTGCTCTTCACTCTTGAAGAAAATATGTTCTTCTTGGAAAGGGGATGCTGTTCATTCAACTGTACCATTGAAAATAATTTCAGGGGAATTATTTCCCCAGTGTCATAATTTTTTTGATGCTTAAATTTTTCGCCTTCATTTTATCTTCATAGTGGCCTCTCTTCGGCATCTCAGGACTAACCTTTCTTGCCTCTTCCATTTTTCTGTTCAAAATAAGGAAATTTAAAAAACCCAGAAGACACTCTTTTCTTAATGGACTGTTGTTTTGCATGCATTGGAAGTTGCAGCTATCAGAGTGTGAGAAATGAAGCAGGAGTCACAGTGACAGGAAGAACTGTTAACAGAGGGAATACTGGGAAAGATGGATGTGTGAAGGACAGCAGCTGGCAGAACGAACCAGAAAAAACACCAGAAACTACCTATGACAGAGTGTAGTAGGGAGAGAAGTGCAGCCTGAGTGACATAAGAACACCAGGAGGAGGGGTGAGGAGGTGTTGAGTAATGTTTCCCCATATTACGAGGTATGTCATAGCCCCTACACATTGCCTTACTTCCCCTTTATTTGCAGTACTACTGAGTATATTTAATATCATTTTCTTGCATAATTACTCTGAAGGGCTGAACATTGAAATTTGAATGGAAGGAAATGTCTCTGAGGTTGATCTCTATTGTAGTGACAATTTATTAAACCAATCATAGAATTCATATGTATTAATAAGAAATCATATGTATTAGTTTATATGTGTTTGATTTTTAGCATTAAGTTGCTAACATTTATTATTTGGACAAAGAGGGGATTTGTATAACGAGCTGGATTAATAACTGGTTGGTAAGTATATCCAGAGGGAAGTGATTGATAAATTGCTCTCTTCCTGGAGGAAGACTTTCATAGTTGAACCTAACCCTGTCCTATTCAACATTAGACCTCACTTAGGGAAAAGACACCACTGCCCTGAACTGCAAGAGGTGACTGGTGTAATACCATGTGAGAAAAACAGAGTTCGAAAACATCTTGACATTTAACACGATGACCCAACTCCAAGAGGCACAAATGGCACAGGGATGATGTAAGCACCATGACCACCAATGAAATCACAAAAAAAAAAAAAAACTGGGGAGAAGTGGCTGAGCTTCATCATATATGAAAGAAATTTAGATTTGCATTAGTCAAGTATAAGATTCATGTATGACAACAGTGTAATGTAGTTGGTGGAAAGGGCTTCTGTGATCTCAGGCTTTCTACATAAACATAGTGTCTGGACTGAAGAAAGCATCCTATCAGCTGTCCACTGAGAAAAGAGCTGCTTCATCCAGAGAAATGCCTTTGAGCTTAATCATTGAAAGAGAACAACCACCAAGTGGATGTGTCAGCCCTCAGCATGTCTCCTCCTACCTTTCTTGCCCCCCCGCACCCCCTCCCCATGTGTTCCTCTCACATGCATCATCTTCCCTCTCCAAGTCTGAATTCATTCTCACTGAGGCAGGAAGTACTTGAGTTGTTGAAACCTTCCCCCAGTCCACTGGGACAGATCACTAATATTCTCTCTGTGCCTTATAGTAACATCTTGCTGACCACTGGGTTGGCCACCATTGCATTCCAATGGCCTTTATTGCCATAGAGTTACAGAATCTAATATCCCAGGAATAGCTTCCAGGTTCCCACAATACTCCTTGACCTTCCATGTTTCAGCTCTTTCTCTTTCTGTGTGTCTAAGTGTCTGGAGCTGGGTATCTACTTTACTGTCATGATCTATCTTAATCTTGCCAGGAGTGAGTCTGGCCCAGTGGTCAGATTCTGTTGCTGTGATCAAACCTCCAGGTTAGTAATGAACCACTATCCTGACCTCACCAGCTCATTGCTTCTGGCTGATAGCTTTGCCTCCCTTCGATACATGGGCCTCGAAAATTCCCCACCACCATCACCAAAACTCAAATAAGGATGACTTCCTACATCAGGCTGAGGTTACCTTGTCTAGTGGGTGTTTGCTTGGTCCCTGTGTTGGGCTTTGTAACGGAGCAGATTCTCCACCTGCTGTGCTCTTGTGAGTGGGCCTGGCCATGGCTCAGCTCTTTTCTCCTTACATCATTTGTACTCATTTGAGTTATGGTAGCTGATAAGTCAAGACTTTATTCTTTGAAATGGAGAAAGAGAAGCTCAAGAACAGGAGAAGGGTGACTTTTTAAAATAAATGTCTTCAAGTATTTGAAAGGTTTCCGTGAAAGGAAACTTTCAGACTTGTTCTGCATGGCTCTAGAAGTTGTTAGAACCAGAACTCAAACTAGGTTGAAGCCACCAATCCCCCAGGGTGCAGAAGAACCTTCCTTACCTGAGCCCAAATCTGACAGAATTTTCTTCTGGGAACCCTTTGGGGTCTCAGTTTTGCTTACTGGTTTGTTTCTGTTGCAACATGGAGAAAAGAAAGTGTTTACTTGGTCAGCATTTGCATATGTGATATATTGCTGTGGTAATATACTGATCATAAGCAACCTGTAATTCTATTTCTCTCTGTCTTCAGAGACTACAAGTGAGAACAGCTTCATTACAGCAATATCCTTGAGTCTACTCTGATTTTTTTAATTCATTCACTCCATCAGTGAATAAATATTGAGTGATTTATCATGTGTTAGGCACTGGGATTCATTCAGTGCTCAGTACTGTTAATTTATTTTGAACCAAGTCCTTTTGACATTGCCCTTGTAAACTGAATGTCACAGACATTGTAGAGAGGGTTCAAGTATCAAGTGGGGTTGGTTTATAGGTCACCTTTAAGTTTCTTTGAAATTTGGGAATTGTTCATTGAGCTTCCTGATTCTAGTCTTATATTGAGTGGATATCTTGCCTCCAAATATGATTTTTAAAACTAAAACATGAATTTGGAGTCTGTGCTACCAAGTCCTTGTATTTATCTCCCCAGAGAGCAGGGACATCATGTCTGCTTCCCCAGAAAGGACTGTAACATAACTTTGAAACAGTGATTCTCTCCTGAGGCCTCTCCTCAACAACACCAGCTGGAGCTTGGGCCAAGCCATCTGTTAGGTACAAATCCCACCCCTTGGAGGCCCAGTGACTGAGAAATTGAACTCTATTTCAGTTCTTCTGAGTGGCTTTAGCTAGAACAAACCTTCAGTTTAGTTGGCAAAATGCATCAGGAATTATCAGAGTTCACTTGTTTGAGCCTGTTTATGAATGTCATCTTCCATGTTAAGAACCTGCTAACAGTCCTCATGAAAACTGACAGTCAGAAAAATAGATGTAAAAAAAAAACAGTGTTGAGCTTGGCATCCCACTGGCTTAGTATATGTATATATATCATGAGGGGAAGTCACAATGAGTAGATATCTGGTGTCAGAAGTCCAAACATTCCATTCAGTAGAGAAAGATACCAACATTGAAAGCATAGGATTTCTATTTCATTGGATCAATACTGGTTTGTAGTGATTAGCTACTGTCCACACTTAAAGATGAATAGTTGTGGATGAAAGGGGACCTGAAGGAGCACTTGGTCCATGCAGAATTATATCCAGGTAGTCTCTGTCAAAACATGACAGTTTGCAGTGGAGCCAGGCGATCATGAGTCCGTGCAGTGATCCCACTGATTCCAGCTAAAATTATGCTTGCATTTGCCATCTGTCTTTAAGAGTGATCTGCAAAATCACTGACACTAAAATGTTCACATGCCATGGAATATTTTTCTGGTAAGTTTTATTGAGATATAATTCACATACCACACAATTCACCCATTTACATTGCACAGTTTAGTGTTTTTTAGTATATTCACAGAGGTAATGCAACCATCACCACAGTCAATTTTAGAACATGTTCCTTACCTTAAAAAGAAACCCCACACCCCTTTGCTATCATTTTCATCTTTCCCAGCCCTACTCAACCACTAATCTACTTTCTGTCTCTATATATTTGTCCACTTTGGACATTTCAAGTAAATTTAATCATATAATATGTATGTGTGGTGGGTTGTGACTAGCTTCTTTCACTTGGCATGTTTTCAAGATTTGTTCCTTTTATGATGTATGTGAATGCCTCATTTTATTTTGTGGACAAATGATATTCTTTTACATGGATATACTACATTTTTTTTATCCATTCACCAGCTGATGGACATTTGCATTATTTCCACTTTGGAGCTGTTAGGAATAATGCTGCTATGAAATCCATGTACAAGTTTTTGTATGGACATGTTTTTATTTCTCTTGGAATATACCTAGGGGAGGAAATACTGGGTCCAATGGTAATTCCTATATTGAACTGTTTGAGGAACAACCAGGCTATTTTCAAAGTGGCTATATTATTTCACATTTTCATCAGCAGGGTATGAGTGTTCTGATTTCTCCACATCCTTGTCAATATGTATACTGTCTTAGATTTTAATTATAGCCATCCTCGGGAGGAGGTGAAGTAGATTTCATTGAGATTTTGATCTGCATTTCCTTGATAACTAATGATGCTGAGAATCTTTTCATGTGCTTATTAGCCATTGTATATTTGGAGAAATGTATGTTCAGATCTTTTGCCTATTTTTGGTTGGATTGTCTCATGATTACGGGTTCTTTATATATTGTAGATAGCAGTCCTTTATCAGTCATGATTTGCTCATATATTTTCCCAATTATTTAGGTTGTCTTTTCACTTTCTTAACAGTGTCCTTTAAAGTACACATCTTTTTAATTTTGATGAAGTCCAACATATCTATTTTTTCTTTTGTTGCTTGTGTTTTTGGTGTCATCATATTTGAAATTCCAAATCTGAAGTCGTGAAATTTACCCATATGTTTTCTTCTAAGAGTTTTTTAGTTTCAGCTCTTAAATTTATTTGACCCATTTTCAGTAACATTTAATATGGTCTCTGTAGTGTGTGTTCACTATTTTATATGGTCTTTGTACTAACTTTTTAAAATTAAATTTATTGGGATGACATTGGTTAATAAAATTATATAGGTTTTGAGTGTTCATTTCTATGATACATTACCTGTATATTACATTGTGTCCCTACCACCCCAAGTCAAATCTTCTTCTCTCCCCCTTTACCCTTCACTACCCTCCCACCCCCCTTCCCTCTGGTAACCACCATGCTGTTGTCTGTGTCTGTGAGTTTTTGTTTGATTGTTTTTCTTATTTGTTCATTTGCTGCTTTCAGTTTTATATCCCACATATGAGTGAAATCATATATTCTTGACTTTTCCATTGACTTATTTTTCTTAGCATGATTTTCTCAAGATCTATCAATGTTGTTGCATATGGCAGTATTTCATGTTTTCTTATGGCTGAGTAGTATTCCATTATATATGTGTACCACATCTTCATCCAATCACTTTTTGAGGGACATTTCATTTGTTTTCATGTCTTGGACACCGTGAATAATGCTGCAATGAACATGGGGGTGCATATACCTTTACAAATAAATGTCCAATTTATTAAGTTTTTATACAACTTTTTAAAATGAAATTAAGAATCCATATTCATTCTTCTGCATGTAGCAGAAGGACCTTGTCCCAGAACCTTCTGTCAAAAAGACTATTTTCCCATATTGTATAGTCTTGGCATCTTTGTTAAAAATCACTTGGCCGTAAGTATATAGGCTTAATCTAGAGGCTAAATTCCATTCCATTGATTTATATGTCTATCATATGCCAGGACCACAATGATTTCATTACCTTGTTTCCTTGGAATATTTTTAATTCATGATATGCAATTTCAAAAATGCAAAATTATATACCACTTTTGGGTTTATTAAATTAACTGTCTTGTCATGTGTTCAATCCTTAAGTCAGACTCTTTACTCCTATCTAGTAACAGCAAACATTATTTCTAATGCATGCTAATAAGATTTGGCATTTTTCTAAGTTTATTTTATTTTTCTACTGCAGCAATTTGATTTAGATAATGAAGTCTTGCTTATATTTCTAATGAATTCAGGAGCATCTCTGGGATTGACCATGATGACATGGGAAGTAAAGGGTTTTGCAGTTGGAATCCATCTCTGAGTATCTCTGTATGGCAGGGGTTCAGGAGGGGGTTGATTTGAAGTCTAATGAAAGAGTGAAAGAGGGCTTGTGTCTGTCAAGCTCTTTGCCCAGTAAGGACCCTGCTCTCTTAGTTTGCATGACTGACAGTGAAAAGAGCCAGAGTTGTGTCTCGTTCTGATATTTTTAGATTTATTAAAAACAAAAAGAAAATAATGTAGCTGAACACATTGGCCAAGAAAAGGCAGGCATTTCTCACTTGGTAACTGTCACAGAAACAGCAGATGTATCTCAAGATAATGCAGATAATCTTCTGACTCGAAGAATGTAGCACTCAGTTTAAGATGACCATATGTGGTCTTAGTAAAAGAACATCAGAGATGCACATCTAGAAGTCTCATGTTCTGCTCAGTGTTTTATATTGCAAATCAGGAGTTGTACCTCAGTCTCTTAAAATAATTAAAAAGTTCTGAATCTCAGTAAACAGCCAGGATATTCTCCTTAGAATACAAACACATTCATTCATTCCACCCCCCTTTTCCTCCCCCTTTCTCATGGCACCTGTCACGGTGTTTTACCTAAAAGAGAGGTTCAATGCAAGACATATTTATGAGAAGACAGGACAAGAACTGGAGAGGAAAGAGGATGGAGGATAGGCTGGGCACCAAAAGCAGAGCAGGGCCACAGATGACAGGACAGGCCCAAGGGGCACCAACGAGTCAGGAGGGAGATGAAGGGAAGACATCCTGAGTCTCCCCCATTCCTCACATCTTTCCCATTTCCTCAGTGGAATGGATGAAGGAACAACTCAGGACTAAGAGACCTGCATGTCCTTCAGGTCACACAGCTCATGCTGCACCCAAGACTTCTTTTTTAATAAGGCATTTCACAATGAAATCACAGCTCGCCTTACCCAAACACATAAAGCATACTCTCTTCAAATAACTCACTAGTTTTGCCTCAAATTCAGATAAGTTGTTTGAATTTTAATATTACTATAATAGCATAGATTTCTTTGTCATAAAACTAGGAAACATAGAATGAGCAGGTAATTAATATGTATGTGATGAAACTGACTTGGCTGTTATTTTGGAAAAAACTTTTGATTTATTCACGACTCTCAGTTTTCTCTTACTTTGCAGGAAGGAATACAGCTCAGCATTTTGGCCTAAGTTTGCTAGTGTTTTTACAGGAAACTGGAAAAGTATCTTTCATAGTCTTTATCCATCTGCTTTTTTTTCTAACTCTCTTTTCTTTGGTTGTAGGCCAAGAAGGAAGAGAGAACTCTTGCCACCACATTTCAGAGGGACGTCATTGCCAGAATTGTGAATAGTTACTTGGACAAACTTTTCTCCAAGGTAAATATTACCCTTGTACCAATAAGGGGACACTTCGTTAGAGCTGGGCAGTTGCAGTGGGAATGCACAAAGGCTCCGTTGCTCAGTCCAACAGCAAGCAGAGTGGTGGGAGAGAGATGGAGAGAGGGAAGAAAGCAGGGCTGTCGGGTACCCTGCACTGTTCCCAGGAGAATGCCATTGGGTGTTTGCTGAGCAGCACTGAAAATATGTGGGAAATGGAGGAAAGGGGACGCTGTCCCAGGTATTTATGGAAACAAAAGCCCATGTAGTTTGATCATAAAAATAGTATTTCATCTTTTATGAGAAAAGAGTTGGGTGAGTTCCTTTAGAGGTTAAGGTAAAATATATGCTGTAGTCATGTCCCAAGGGAGAAAACTCGAATTATAATGTTTTACACCAAATGAGACTTGTAAATATGAAAGATTTTTTAAAAATCAATGTTCTTTAATGAAAATACCTTTCATTTGTTAGTCACAACTATTCCTTGAAGTTTATGTTTTGGAAGATCATGTTTTAATGCCTCTTTTGGGGGGAGAAGGAGGGGTGTGTGTGTGTGTGTGTGAGAGGGAGAGACAGGCAGACACACCAAAGAGAAGTCTGTTAGCATAATACTGTACGTTTTAGAAGAGTAGCTCCAGGCGCTTTCTTTATGAATCATGAGCTCAGCGGGAATAAAAGATGAACAGAAGCAGATGAATTCAGAGTCGGCTCCAGCATTCATGAATTAGCTGCCAATATTCTAACACAAATTGCTGTGTCATTTCTGTGAAGTTCCCCTGGGGCTGCTCAATCTGTAGCTAAAAGCTGTTTTTGCTCAGCCCTGAATTATATCTGATGAAATGCCTCCTTCCTCCCTGATAAAGCTATTCATACACACACACACAAAGAAATGCAAAAATATATGCTCCAATTTAAAAGAAAGTAAATTGATCAACTTTCTCTGTTTAGCAGTTAACACAAGTTGCCATGACTGGGTCCCTAGCTTGCTGTGATGTGATTCCAGATTGGGGGGAGGGGGATGGTTTCCTCCTCAGCTTGGTCGTTCTTTTCTGAGGGAGTGGTGAGGGTGGAGGCTGGACACTTGAGGGGGTTTGTGATACGGTCATTCTCTGCTCTGACAGAGCAGACATTGCCGTTCACTATAATGGCTGGCAGATCTGTGCTATGCACACACAACGAGAAAGGGCAGAGCAGTGAGGAGCCTCAAAATGCTCAGCTCTGCATCAGCTGAGAGGGTTTTTCAAAGAGGTATTTTAACAGGTTCTCATCACCGTAGATGCAAGTTCTAATTTGGGGAAATAGTTTTCCTTTAAGTGGTCATTTTCTTCACATTGTATTATGCATGTTTAACATGAAAAAAAGTCTTTAAGGTACTAGTGTGCCTATCTTAATCCTGCCGTTACAAAATTAGAATCATGACTTGTAGAAATACTTTATAAATTCACCAGATGGGCTTTGCGATCACTACCTGTGCCATCACATTCACTTTCATATCAATGAAAAATACCCAACACCTGTCATTTGGTGATTCACAGAGGCAAGCGTGGGCTGCCCGCAACAGAAGAAAATGACATGTGACAGGAGGTACCTTCAAGCGAGCCCTGCACTGCTAGGGACAGTATGGGAGTTGCCATGCCCAAGGTGCTTAGCACTTGAAAGGCAGCAAGTGTACAAGCAAACGTTCAAAGCCCTGTGCAAACCAACCTTGGAAACTGCACCAGCAGAAGTAGAAACCAAGGCTGAAGCCCATGTTTCTGTTGCTTAGGGTTCTGCCTTTACCCTGTTGCCTGCCTTCCCCAACACAGGAACTGCAAGGTGCCATGGTCCCTGATGGCCGCAGGTGGCTGGGGACTTCCTGTGCATGTGTGCATGCGTGTATGTTCCTTAGTGGAGAAGCAGCTGTTGCCAGGCTGCAGGTTGCTGTGTTCACAGACAGAGCGTGTGAGCTGGAGGCCAGGACTGCCCTAGAGCAGGTGCGCTGTGGCCATGCCCAGCCAAGTTCAAGGGCCTCTCATCCTTATGCTCAGAGATTTATCATTTTTCTCAATCTTGGCCTGTATTCACAAGAACCCCCTGCATATTTTTATGAGAATTATTCACATAAATTATGATGTTTATAAAATTACAGTTGTGATGATGTCAATGTACAGTAGGGCAGAGATTATTGCACACCTGTCTCAGCTTTTTGTGTAACCTGTGGAAGGATTAGTCTTACCTGCCTAAAACAGATCTTTTAGTGCATCTCAGTGATGTCCACATAATACACTGCATTACTTTTCCATTTCAAAGTCTTTTAAAATGAATTTGACAACCTTTTTAAATATGTATTTGTGTAACCTTTTAAAAATGTATAAAATGTATTAATATGATGATATTTTCAAGTAAACACAAACACACAAAAAAAGAAAAATTACCAAGGTATTACAGAACTCTTTCCCTTTATTGATCAATCTATAAGATACATTTATTTTGTCTGGCTTTAAAGTAGTTTTTATTTGGTTATTTTTAACAACCAAGTTAAGGGCTAGGAGAGGGGTAAGCTGGAGGTGGGGTCAGTGTTTACCTCTCTCTCTAGGGGCTTTTTGGAGGTCCCGGTGACAGTTTGCAGAGGGATGGCCAGCCCATCTGTGACTCTGGCAGCCCTGCCCCTGTCCTGCCTTCTCATTCCTGTTTTACTGGAATCCACAGTAACCACTGTCCACAAGGCCTGATCATTAGCATGTGTGAGTGACGAGCTGGATCCCCATAAGCGTGTGACCACAGCCCATCAGGAAGCAGTGGGAGCTCCAGGCAGCTGAGTCACCCTGAGCCTCTTAAAGCAGAGTGCCTTTGTATCCTTGGAACTCCGTCAGGCCTGGCATCTGAAAGTAGGGAGTGAGAGGGTCTGTCTCCTGGTGTCACATTATCTTTTCTGTTTATTAGGAAAGGAAACATGTAGCAATAGAGGGACACTGGAGTGAACACTAATAACAAAATTTCATTTAACAGAAGCTTATATTGTACTTACTTTGAGGCAAACACTGGCCTAAGTACTTTGCAAATATTAAATCGTTTACCCTACTACTACTACTATTACTACTATTATTATTATTGTTATTTTTCTGAAGAGGAAAGCTCTGAGAGGGTGAGTAAGTTGTGCAAAGTCCCCCAGGTTGTTAGGGCAGACAGCATTGGCACTGGAACTTCTGTGCCAGAGTCTAGGGTGAGGGCTTTGTGTGCCCAGCCACAGGGATCTCCTGCATCGTGCCAGAGTTTGCCTGACTGCCACATCCCCTGGGGTCTAGAAACACCCTGCTATCCCCACACAGGCACACATGCCATGTTATATTGTCAGTTTCTCAACAGAAGCAGACTTTGTAATTTCTGCCCTTCTAGAACTCAGAGTGGGTGCAGATTACTGCTGTGTGGGGAACACAGGATCCCAGGCACTGCACTCCATGGCTGTAGGGTGAGCTGTGCTGGGCAGCATGCCTGCATTGGGTCACCCTATTAGCACTGCAGGAAGGTCAACGGTGATTGCTGGTGTCAACACCTTTTTCACTGGGTGGGTCCTGTACCTCTTGACCTATGATGGTCCTGAGGACAGTGGTGTTGCCCAACTTGCCAACATTGGCAGAGGCCACTCTTTGGGCTGATGTATCAGTGAGATGGATGTTTGACCATTCTTCCCTCCCACATGCCATGGGATGGAGACAGCTGCCTTCTGGAGGACTTGCCTTAACCCAGCACTTCCCACAGGGTGCTCAGGGGTGTTCATGGGTGCAGCTCTCCACCATGCCTCTAAAAGAGGAAAAAGGTTTTACTTATGGTCAGATATGTTTGGGAGACATGGGTTAAACAAAATTAAATTCATTTGCTTATTACAAGTTTCTCAGAATTTTCTTGTGACTCTCCAAAGCTACATATAGAATGTAATTTCCTCAGCAGGTAGGGAAAAATGTCTACCAAAAATGTCCCTTGAGTAGTGCTATCTTAAGAAAAGGAGAGCCAAGAGAACCTAATGTCATAGCAGGCAATCACATATCAAGGAAAAAATCAATAGGCTACCTTTGGTATCCTTCAATTCCATCCAGCCCACCTTTCATAAAACTTTAATGAAAGTATAAGGAAGCATTTCAATGGATATGATCTGAGAACCAAGAAATACACATAAATGGAATATCTTTTCCATTTAATCAGTTGATGTGCACAACAGCACTGCTTTGTGAATTGTAGCTTTCACTCTCAAACTTGGGAAGACTGAATCATTTGGACTAGGAAGTAGATGCTGAACTATGTTTGGCAACTTAGAGGACATTTTTAGCATTTTAATTTCCCTATTTATAGTACTGCATCAGGCAGAGTCTAGCGTTTGGCATGTCTATAAGGGATGCAATCTCTTTAACATTCTCTGTTGTGATCTAACAATTCATTTCAGAATAAGATGAATCAGTCTTGTTTGGAAAATGTTTTGTAAAAATATTGGCAAGGAAATTCTAACTGCATTTCTATAGATTTTTGAAATGCTGAATCCCCTAATTTAAATGATGACAAATTGCACAATATTACTTTTTTCTTCCACATTACTGTAGTTCTATGTGTACTGCCTTTGATTACCCTAAATTCTTGCACGCCTCTGCCCCACTCTTTGCTTGTCAGATTTTATTAATCCACAAATCACAGACCGTGATCCTAGGTCCCTCCAAATGTCAATATTTTTTAAACCTAACCTTCCTCTTCTCCACAGTGTTTTTCTCATAATTAAAACTCTGGATTGCTTCATTAATGAATACCCTTTTCTTTTACATTAGAGAATATGAGAACAGTAGTTTGTAGGAGTTTGCCCTTAATTGACTGAAAAGAAGGGAGATGTTTATATTCTCTCTCTCTCTCTCTCCCTCTCACACACACACACAGTGTTGAACTAGTGAAAAGAGAACTACATGCAATATGGTATCCTAGATGACATCCTGAATGAAACAGAAAATGACATTAGGTAAAAATTAAGGAAATCTGAATTAAATATGGACTTTAATTAATAACAATGTACCAATATTGGTTTATTATTGTAACAAGTGCACCATGTTTTAATGTAAGAAGGTAATAATAGGCTAGAGAAAATACAGAAACTTTATTTATAACTAATGTATTAAATGGCTAGAATGGATTCCAGCCTATTTAGTGATAAGAATTGAAGTAGAAAGTGATCATTTCTCCTGTTGCCAGTGTGCTCTATGAACACAGCCGTCCATAGCAGAGGTTGACAAACTATGGGGCATGTGCACCAGCCAGTGTTTGTGTGGGGCTGGAGCACACATTGCTGTCTTCACCCTGTGCCCATCTCCAGAGCAGGGAGGACAGGGGTCAGCGGTCCTGGGCTCAGTTCCCAGCCATTGGATGTTGGGAACTTTGCTTGACTTGTTAAAGCTGCCTGAGCTTCACTTTCCATTTCTGTGAAAGCAGAGGGTCAAACCACATTTTTCTCTTGGGGCATCTGTGGTTTGGAAAATTCTGACTCTTCGAATATGTGTTTTGGGTCTATGATTGCAGCTATGGAATTTAATGAGGATGAAATTAAGATAAGACCACAATTTTTTAATTACCCTCTCTGAATTGGAACCAAAATCATAATAAATATTAAATTACACCTTAATTTCTGATAGTGTTATTATTCATATAAGGTATATTTTCAAACAAAGATTTTAGGTTAATGTGCTTTTAAATTATACACTTAAGTGCAATTTAATTTGAATTTATTATTTAATATAATTTACAGTGTTATGTGGTATTTAATTTAAGGGAATAAAATTTTGAATACCTAATTATGCTTAAGGTCTTTGAGACACTTAAGACCCTACTAGGTGTTTGTATTATGCTTGCTGAGTTAATCATCAGAAAGTTATTTATCTGTTAATTATTTCTTAATTTTTTTAAAAAATTTTTATTTACAAACAAAACAGAGACAGACTCATAGATGGAGAGCAGATGACAGCTAACGGGGAAGTTATGGGGTGGAGGGATTGAGCACGAAGGAAAAAGGACTCATGGACATGGACAACAGTGTGGTGATTGCTTGGGGGAGGGGGTTATGAGGGAACTAAATGGTAATGAAAAAATACAATAAAGATTAAATTTAAAAATAAAATAAAATAAAAATTTATTTTATTTTTAATAATCATTAACATACAATGTTTTATTAGTTTCAGATGTACTTTTTAATTCTGTTTGAGCCAGTCATTGTCCATTATAAGAAATTATTTTCTATATTATGTTTATATTTTTTGTATTTCCTAGCTATAGTATCTCAGTGCTGTGTTTTAATTAAAGGTATATATTTTTTTTAAAAAAGTCTGCCTTGAAAGTTAATCCCAATAGCCCTGGCTGGTGTGACTCAGTGGATTGAGCACAGGCCTACCAACAAAAGGGTCGCTGGTTCAATTCCCAGTCAGGGCACATGCCTGAGTTGCGGGCCAGGTTCCCAGTAGGAGGCGTGTGAAAAGCAATTACACATTGATTTTTCTTTCCCTCTCTTTCTCCCTTCCTTCCCTTCTCTCTAAAAATAAATATATAAACTATTTAAAGAAAAAAAGAACGTAAGTTAATCCCAATAATAACCACTTGACTAGTGGAAACTCTCTGGGGAGGGTTGAATGATGGTTCTCAAGTTTGACTATTCAATAAAATTACTCCAAGGACTTTTAAAAGTCCCCACGTGCAGGTTGGACCCAAAACTAATTAAGCCCATCTCTGGAGGCACTTTTTAAAACTCCCCAGTGCTTCTGATATGCAGCAGAATTTGAAGATCAGTGGGGAATGCCTCCACGGTCTTTCTATAGCAGAATTCTCCCACTCTTTGACATTGGGTGACATGGGTAGCTATGGGCCAATTAAATAAGATATACTTTCAAAGAAAAAGTTCACTGATGTGAAGAAAGAAAAAGCATGTCCCTTGCCCTAAATCTCTATCTCAAAAATATCAGGAGATATTTGTCCTGATTTTGAAAAAATTTAGGAAAGATCTCACACAGGCCTCAGTACTCCAGTGTTTGCTCTGGCTTTTGTTTTGGGTGTTTGGGAGGCATTTTACTTCATATACAGGATCAATGAGAGCTAATATTTATGGAGCACACCTGGCAAGTCTCAGGCCCTGTGCTACACATCACTCTGTCTCACAGCCAGGAAAGATAGAATTTATTCACTTTAAAATAAAGAGTCAGAATTCTGTTTGTTAAGGAATACTATCTCATTATAATTGAATATTTAACCATTTATTCAATAAAAATTTAGCAAATATATGCTCTATTCCAAAGATAGTTCTAAAATGCCAAAAGAGTACGAAGGATCTGTATTCATTTTCTTTTGCTTCATAAACAAGCTTACTGGCTTGTGATTTTGTAAATGGCAAGTTAGGCTGGACTCAGCTGGGCATTTCCTCTTGTGTCAACTAGGCTTCCACATGCAACAAAGCTCATCTGTGGTTTGGCTTTGCAGATCTTGGCTGGGCCTTGACGTAGCTAGGGCTTCAGCTGGGACAACCTGGAGCTGTGCTCCATGTGATCTCTCATCCTTCACAGGGCTGGCCTTGTCTGGTTCAGCTGATGGAGTTATGATGACTAGAGAAGGAATGGGAGTACACAAGGCACCTGAGAACACTCAGAATGGCTATGCCACCCCTTCAGCCACATTTCTTGGCCAAAGCAAGTCACAAATCCAGTCTAGATTCAAAGGGTAGGAAAATGGATTTTTCCTCTTGATAAATGGTACAGAAAAGTCACATTATAAAGGACAAGGATAAAGGAAGGAGTGAGTAATCGTGGTTATTTTTGCCATCAACCACACATGGGAAACTCTAATTCTGTCGTGGGACACTAAGGAAGCTTTGAAAGGTGAAAAATAAATACAAAATGCATTTTTAACATTTTTAGGAGAAAGCAGTTGCATGAGCAAAGCTATCAAATTGCAGTTGCCCTAGTGAAAAACAAAATGGAGATTGTAAGTTTCCTGAATGGAGGAAGTATATCAAGCCCAACAAATAGCATGTGGAAGCACTCAACATGTTCCTTTTCATTTATATCAAAAAGAGTCATTACAGTGCAGAAAGAGGAACGTGGGCTCACAGGCAGCTGTAGTAACCTGACAGTGTTACCACTTAACAGCTGAATGACATTGGACAGGCTACTAATCTTTCTGCACCTCTCTTTCCTGTCAGTGATGGGAATAATGCCTTTTGTATCAGTTAGATTTTGCTGCCTAACAAACTACCCCACCGCTCAACACCTTACAACAGCCATTGACTTAACTTCTGTGAGTTTACAGGTGGGCTGGTTCAGCCTGGCACTTTCTGGTTTCAGGTGGCCTCATGTAATGTGTCTGTGGTCAGCTTGCTGTCAGCGAGGGGGCTCTGGCTATTGGGGGACAGTGAGGACACCAGGGCCCCATGTCTCTCAATCAGCAGGCTATTCTGGGTTCCAAGAGTGAGGGCAGAAGCATACAAAGTTTATGATCGAGGTTCAGGGTAGACACACTGTTGCTTCCACTATAGTCCATGGGACAAAGTGAGTCACAAGGCTAGCCAAGAATTAAGGGTAGAGAAATAGATATATTTTGCTTGAAGGACCTATAAAATCATGTTTCAAGGAATGAAGGTCCAGGGAGAGGAAGAATTGTGACCTACTATACTATCACTCACAACAATTTTATGAAGAATATGTGAAATGTAACTTGATTTTTCTAGGTGAGGCTCCAAGTTAGAAAATACCTGACAAGTAGTACGTGTTCAATAAGTGGAAGCTATTGACCATATTGCTTACAATTTTCTTACATATGTTAGATATCAGATTTTCAGCCATACTCTTTAATTGCTACTTTTAAAGAGTAGCAGATGATCCTCCAAATGGAGTTCACAAAGGGTTAAATGCTGTACATTCTTTCCCTGTTGTGACAGATCATGCAAGCAAGGAAAGTTCACTGCCTGCGAGTGCACATGGAGCTTGGCACAGGATCCAGGTGCCATCACCTGATGGGGCTGACGAAGCCTGGCAGTAGCAGCCAGCCATCTTCACAGCTGTGCAGGAGAAAGACCCATTTAATTAACATGAAGGGTCAACTCAAGAAAAGCACCAGTGCCCTGGCCAGCCCTATCTCAGTTTGTTGGAGTATCATCTCAGTGCACCAGGGTTGCAGGTTTGATCCCTGGTGGGGACGCATGTGGGAGTCGGTCAGTGAGTGCGTGGATGGGTGGAGCAGCAGGTCAGTGTTCTTTGGAATGAACAGAACATCAAAGGTTATTCAAGAATGTGTAGTACAGAAATATGGCAAATGTGTATTAAGTATCTGCTTTCTACGACTGTGGAACTTTTAAGCTCCTAAAAGGGACCTCAGGTGGTCACTGGGCTCTACCTCCTGAATGGAAGCACCAAAGCCTCTAAAAGACTGAGGCCGCCTACTCTCACGGAGTTTTCAAGCACTGACTTTCCCTTGTACTGCAATCCCTGTCCTATTCACAGAAAGTCCTGGTGGTGGAGTGATTAAGACCTGTAGGTCCCCTCCTCATCTTCATTGCTTTCTCCCTCTCTGAGTGATAAGGGTGGGGTTGGCAAGTAGCCACTGAAACGCTACAAGCCTCAGTTCCTTATTTGGTCAATCATGACACAAAGATATATGTTTGTTTACACAGCAGTTCCATCACATTTGTAGTCATTTTGTTATTAACAACCACACAACTATTTAATCCCAGAAATTTAGATTATCAGAAAGAAAAAGGGACCAGAAGTTAAAATGTTCAAGGTAGCCCAACACGAACAGATTAGCTGATAGCCTTGCTTCTGTTTTCAAAGCCCATGGGTCACATCTATAATCACCACCCTATTTCACTCTAAAACACCCATACAGATTACTCCATAAAGAGTGCCTTTCAGTGCCTTTACCACAAAGAGTAAATGGTTCATTTTGAACACTCTGTTTGTTTTAAATTAATGTTTTATAGGCCATATAATAAAGTACCTAACCTGGTACTGAGCATATGGTGGTAATAAGTATTCACAGACTTGATATGTCTGTCTCTGCATGCCCGAGAATGATTTCTGCTTTATGAAATTCATGTTGGCAAGGAAAGTGGGTTTTGTTGATACCAATAGACCATCTGGGGCTTGCTTTTCTAAACTGAATGACTCTATTTATACATAATGTCTTTAGTGGGGAATTCCATATTTTTTGACATTGGTTTGCCAAACTAGAAGTTGTATACAGCTTTCTGGACCCAAGATAAAAGAATTTTACCCATGCAAGAGATCTTACATTACTGCAATGATTTTTTTTAATAAATAAAAATTAAACACATTATGTTGGACCAGATCTCAAAGACCCCTGGACATTCTAAGATTTTTAATATTGTTTCTGTAAAGAATGTATGGTATATTAAACATTTTATATTAAGCACATGTCTTGAATGATGTTGGAAACCTTTTTCAAATGAAAGCCACCCACAAATTTAGTAACCATAACCTTTTTCACCTCTCAAACTTTAGATGATTAGTTAACCATAAATTCTAGTTTCTTTCTCATATAACTGTAGTATATTTAAACAAGTTCTTCACAGGCTGACTCTGATTAATGGATCCTATTGTCACACCTTTTAAGACTTTAGAAGTTTGTTTCTCGTTGAAGATGCCATATTTCGTAAAAAGAATTTCAACCAACTCCCAGCTGGGCAGGTGTGGAATAGTAGCCTGCGTCAGGCCCCACCCGGCTCTGTTGCCCCAACCATCGAGTTGTGTGTAGATCACCATTTCTCATTGTTTTTGTGCCATGGTTTAATTTGGGTGGAGTTTAAAAAAAAAACAAAAGATAGAATGAGGAGGTCATGTCTCTAAAGAAAACTGAAAAGCATGGTGTTTCTTTGAGAAAGAGAAACTACTGCTCTGTGGTTAATGCCCAGCTGGCCGCCTCAGTGTTCGCTGTCCTCGCCAGGCCCCTGTGGCATCAGCTTGTCACTGTGGCTGCTGTGTGGTCTTTGCTGCCCTGGCTTGTTGGTGAGACCTTTATTCTGCATGGAGCCGCATTTTTTTCTAATATGATGCTTAATGAAGAAAGAATATAAGATTTAGAGTAGAAGACAGGGCTCTGCTGTTTCCTAAGTGAGGCTGAGTCTCAGGCAGCCACTTCATCTCTCTGGCCTATTCTTTTCTCATTTGTAAAGCACCAGTAATAATATTTAAAAAATAAAAAATAACCCTGCCTTAAATTTCTCACAAGATTTCTGAGCTACTCAAAAAGTAAAATCTGTGAAAATGTTTGATAAACTCAGAAATATTACACAAAAATAAGGTAACAATAGTAACTGGTCTGAATCCATGGAGTGAGGGAGATGGAGAAACCTCTCAGAGGTTTGTAGATGGGCTGAGGACTTATATTGGAAGGTCAGCCCGGATCTGGGTGATGTACCACAGAGCAGAGTTTACCCCACACCTATCAGATTCTGAGCCCGGCACATCCACTGTTATTATAATGTTGTGGTAATTGCCTTTTCTTTTGTCTGCCATAAAAGGGCTAAGTCAGACTGATGTAATATGCTTTTTCATGGCCATATTAGTTAATATTGTGCTATTTTAGTTTTATGTAACTTTGAACTTGAAAATTCATAAATAAATGGTATTATACTAGACAATTGAAACAATTATGTGATGATTTATAGTAATGGGCTTTTGTAGAAACAACAAATGCCCTCCTTTAAATCAAGACCTCATACTTCACAATTTACTATGGAAACAAAAACAAGCACAAACAATCCAGGCCAGGGTGTCCGGATCCTGCAAGGTCATCCAAACATGACTGGAGCAGCGATCACTACGTACCCCTGATGGCAGAATAGAGTGTCTGCTGACTACTAGTTCAGGTGTGATTTTATAGCAGGGTTTCCACACAGTCGAGTAGGTATAGCAGACATTAACAAATCTGTCACACAAATAAATGGATGTAGAAAAATCAGGTCTTGTGGAAGACAGAAACACCCATAGCCAGGTGCAGTGATGTTAAGTGTGGGAAGGAACTGAGCTAGGTGATGAGGTCCCAGGGAAGGAGGAGGTAAGTGGGTGGAGCAGTGAGCATGGAGAGATGAGAGGGAGGGAAGCCAAAAGCAGACCTAGCAGGAAGTAGCTGGCTACTTTATATGACTTCACTTTCTTTATGCTTTGAGCAGTGGGAAACCATGAAAGGGTTTTAAGCAGAGGGCTTGGTGTGATCAGATTTTCGTTTTAAGAAGACCCCCCTCTGGCTGGGGTTTACAGAAGGACAAGGGCAGCCATGTGAACATGGTTGCCAGGAAAGGAGATGCTGGTGATGTGGATGAGGGGTCTGGCTCTGGGATGCAGAGATAAGGACTAAATGAAGAGATGGATTTGAAAGTCGTTGAAAAGGTCAAGAGGGCTCAATGCATGAGATTAGGTAGGCTGGGAGGGCTAGGATATGACCTTGTGCAGTTAGTAAGGGAGGCACCATTCACAGAGAGGGGGGCCCTGGAGGAGGACTCTGTGCAGAGGAAAATAGATTTTCTGGTCTGGTGCACACAGACGGTTGAGAGGGCCTGGGGCCATCCTTGGGGAGGGTCAGGTGGCAGCAGCACTTCAGACAGAGACCTCAGAGCAGAGGCTTGGGCAGCAGACACAAATGGGGATCAAAGCAACCCTGAGGGAACTGAATCCATGGTGTAGGTAAGACACAGCACAAAATATGATGCAAAGTAAGAAAAGGGCTTTAGACTGAACCTCAAAAAACAAAACTCACAATATTTGACAACCAGGAAAAGGGCAGAGCTCTGGGTGGGTCCTCTCAAATGTGTAGTTACCACGATGTTTTGTCATTTTCACTTCCTTTTATAGGATGTGGTGACATTTTCATTGACATGTGGATGGACAGTTATACAAGCTTCACATAGGAAATGTGTTCTGCTTTTTCTTTTTTGTACAGATAGACACATAGAGAAACTTACAGACCTCACAGTCTTGTGAACATGAGTTAACTGACATGGGCCAACAAAATCCTCAATTGCTATTTGACCATGTCAGAAATAGAGGTTTAAACCTGGTGGTTCCATCTGGAGGCTTAATCAGTTCAGGTTCGCATTTTTTGGCAAGAAGGTTGCACTGTTAGTGCATGCTCTTGTGTCACACAACCCAATGTCTGTGCCTCTTTTCACAGCACTGAGATTCTCCAGTGGCCCAGGGGGCCTCCTCATGACTCACCCACTACACACTTTCCCCTCAGCCCAACCTGACAGTTTGCACAGCCTTGGATGGTCATGGCTGAGAAATAATTGTTGGTTCTGAGTTGGTTTTGTGACTGCTTATAGCCTACTGTATGCACTACATAGGTTCCTGTAGATTTCTGTAAAAGTCTATTTGAAATTGAATATATTATAAAGAAATTTGAATTGATCATCTTTTAAAATAATTTTATAAAATATCTATATTATTCCATAATACCATTCTTTTATAAATACAGTTTACATTGGATTTGGTTAAAGCAAGATCCACCATATCTCAGAACTTCATACTGTCACAGACTACCCTCATTTAAAGCAGCTAATTCTGATATTGATGTTCATGGCCACCTATCATTTGAATTTAAGATAGCTCTAATAAACTAACAAAGAGAAATAATCAGATATTAGCTGTACATCTGAATGCTTTAGCTACATTGAGTTTTTAAAAGGTGCAGACTCTTCTTTAAGCACATTTATTAATAAAATAAGTTTTTGTTAAAATAGCAAGAAAAGCAGAGAAAGAACTGATATTTATTGGGTGCCTATTCTGGGTAAGGGCACTGAACTCCACATTTTTCACAAGTGTAGCAGATTTTGGTGGCGATATTAGATACCCTTCTCTACACTGGAATGGTCACTGAAATTCTGAAGACACTGCAAACATAGGCACACACTGGGAAGCTGGCAGAGTATGGTGTTAATATGCCTTGAAGTGCTAGTCTAGACCAAACAAAAGTGCCTCAAAATAGAGGTAGTGTCTAGCTGTCAATTCCGGCTGTCAGTAGGATTTGCCCCAAAGCCAGTTCAGCTGGCCAGTACTGTTAGTATCATGTGATAATAATGCTAGGGTAAGATTACTGACCAAAGCTCCCAGGCTTTAATAAATCCACCAATATTAAGTGGATGTTTTTTGCAATGTAACTCCCCTCTCAAGCCAGACAGGCACGGAAATGAAAAGTGCAAGAGACCCTCAACCTTTTCTATGGTAGAGTGAGGACCCTATGCCAAATAAGCATGGTGTTACCCCCCTCGTAAGGTAATCTACAGAAACCTCAACAGAAGGTTAGATGTGCAATGTCAAACAGTAATGTGTAGCTGCTTCCTGCTGGGAACTGAAAGGAACAGCCAAGATTGCAAGACTTGCAAATGGAGATGCTTTCTCTGGCAGAAGCAGAGAGCCAGCCAGAAGTCAGGGAGGTATGGGATGCAGATTGCTTTCTTGCAAAGTAGCTGGCTTTGTGAGTTTAATTAAAATACCAATGCATGCATTTGCATGGAGAACTATAGGTTAAAATCACAACATGCACACTCATTTATTACTTATTAATATCTTCAACCTTAAAGAATACAAGACTATATTCAGAACTATTCTCAGGAACACTGCAAAGATATGCACTAATTCACTCTGTTAAAATTGACTGAGTGCCTGCTACTGTTGTAGGTGCTATAAAAGACTGACTGCCTGTGCTCACAGAGGCTGTAATATGAAGGGCACCATGCAACCACAAGCACAAAGACCAATAAATAAGATGTTTTTGTGTAGGGATAACAGGAAAGGAAGAGGGGATACTGTGATTGAGGCTGACTTGGGGGTAAGCAGGAGGACTTTAGAATGGTTGGTCAGTAAAAGCTTCTCTGAGAACATGATGTTTGAACAGGACACAAAAAAATGAAAGTGGAACCAGCTGTGTGATGAGCTAAAGATAAACAGCTTGTGTGAAAGATCCAGAGTGAGGACAAACTTGATATGTTCAAAAGTTAGAAAATGCCCATGGGTTTGAAAGGTCATTGCCAAGACAAAGGAATCAGCTGAGGCTGGAGGGTTTGGGCCCACCTGGCCCATGGTAGTCCTTCAATAAATGTTTGTCATTGCTCTGTGTCCATTTAAGCACCAGAGATCAAGAGAAAAGCTTAAGTATCCTAAAGCATAGAGAAAAGTATGGTCATAATAATGTATTGATTTTTATAGCACTCTTTACCTTAAAAATCATGGATCATTTTGCAATGCATGTATTATAGATCACAGTGAATGTATTTTAGATCAGCTTTGACATGCAACCTAAAAATAGTGGTATGTGAGAACCAATAACAGACTGGAGGTTTTTTAAAGATTTTATTTATTTATTTTTAGAGAGAGGGGGAGGAAGAGAGAAACAGAGGGAGAAAGAAACAGAGGGAGAGAAATATCAATGTGTGGTTGCCTCTAATGCACTCTTTACTGGGGACCTGACCTGCAACCCAGGCATGTGCCCTGACTGGGAATCTAACTGGCAATCCTTTGGTTCACAGGCCAGCACTCAATCCACTGAGCCACACCAGCCAGGGCCAGAGATTTTTTTTTTTGTATTTCTTGTTGAAATCTTTACATTTGAAAATATTTTAAAATAATGCTATTTTAGCTTATCTAATCAATTATGGTTAGCCATACAACTTTCAGTTTAACATTTTGAGAGATACAGAAAAAAAATATGTGGACATAACATAGTGGACAAAGAACATGAGTCAATGTTCCTGGATTCTGAGTTTGAGTCTTTCTGTTGCAAGCCCCGACACCACCTTCTGAAGCAAATTCCATACTTGCCCTGTTATGACCAGAGTTCTAAGGATATGCATGTGCAGAAAGCTTGGTTTCTGTGGTTCCCAGCATCAACCTTTGTGGAGCTCTGTCCGTTTTATGTTGTCACATCCTGACCATGCCATGTTCCAGTTCTATAAGAAGTTAGTAGCAGTGGCCAATTAAGAGTTTAGAAATATATTTTGGAGATGAAACCCTTGCCTGAGGTATCATTGGCAAATATGTTTTACCATACAGTTGGTTCTCTTTTTCTTTTAATACTGTTTTCTTTAGCCATGCAGAAGCTTTTTATTTTGATGAGATCCCATTTGTTTATTCTTTCCTTTATGTCCCTTGCTCTAGGGGACATATCAGTAAAAATGTTGCTGCATGAAATATCTGAGATTTTCCTGCCTATGTTATCCTCTCGGATTTTAATGGTGTCACAGTTTATATTTAAGTCTTTTATCCACCTTGAATTTATTTTTGTGTATGGTGTAAGTTGGTGCTCAAGTTTCATTTTTTTGCATGTAGCTGTCGAGTTCTCCCAACACCATTTGTTGAAGAGGCTATTTTTACTCCATTTTATGTTGCTGCCCCCTTTGCCAAATATTAATTGACTGTAGAGACTTGGGTTTGTTTCTGGGCTCTCTGTTCTGTTCCACTGGTCCATGTGCCTGTTTTTATGCCAATACCAGGCTGTTTTGATTACAGTGGCCTTGAAACACCAATCCAAAAGAACCTATGCACCCCAATGTTCATAGCAGCACAATGTACAATAACCAAGTGTTGGAAGCAACCTAGGTGCCCATCAGTAAATGAATGGATCAAAAAACTATGGTACATTTACACAATGGAATTCTATGCAGCAGAAAGAAAGAAGGAGCTCCTACCCTTTGCAACAGCATGGATGGAACTGGAAAGCATTATGCTAAGTGAAATAAGC
>CM052544.1:67225477-67266321 GCA_028533065.1 Trachops cirrhosus
AACTAGAAGGTGGGATGGAAATGGGAGAGAGGTGGGGAGCATTGCGGGGATGGGCTGGGATGAGAGTAAAAGAAAACTGTACTTGAACAATAATTAAAATTTAAGAAATGTTAAAAAAGAGTTTAGAGGTATGAATGGCTCATCTAGCTGAGTGATTCTCAAATGCTATGGGCACCCATTTACAACTATCAATGTCCAGACCTTTATCCCAGCCCAATTAAGCCAGTTTCTGAGATTAGGCCTGGGCATTGGTTTATTGTAAAAAGTTTTCCAAGTGATTGTAAGGTACAGCCAGGGATGAAAACCGTAGTCTGATTCAAAGGAGTTTAATAATTCTCAATAGCCTTTGGAATAAAGTTGGTTTGGCTTTAATCATTTTATAGTCTTTGCATCTCACATCATCTGGATAAGATTTCATTAGAGATCAGAACATAAGCTCCCAAAGGTTAATTCAGAGGGGAAGTCTTTTCTTTACCTTCCTTCCTTTTTCCTTTTCTCATCCTTTGCTTTTTAGAAAATATATCTTCCTCTAAAGCCTAATCTTAATGTTGAGAACTTTTAAATCTATGAAGGAATAGTCCATGTAATTAAATGTAGAGTGTCATGTATGCCATACTTAGAAATTAAAATCTAATTCTAAGAAATATTAAAATTTTTATGATAAATACATATATAAGATTCTTCAAAACATACGAAATCAAACATTTGTAATTGGGGTTGGTGCAGAGAGAGGGAAAAAAGACGTGGGCTACAGTGATCACTTAATTGAAGGATAATTATAGCTTTGAGCTTCCAGTCGGTCTATGAACAGGGAAGAAAAAAGAAAATATGATATTTGTATGTACAGTTTAGTTGTTATTTTTTTAAAAAGCAAACTAATTTGTCAGGATAAAAAAATCCTTCCAAGCACTAAAATCTCTGAATTTATCACTCAGATACACAAAGCTTTATGTACTATACAATAGAAAGCTATAACTCATAGTTTTACCAAAAAATGCAGGCAAACAAATCATGACAGTTTCTTATATTAATATTTCATAAAAGTCACCTTTGTATGGCAGTAATTAGTGGGCTCAGCTGCCATTTAATACAGCCCCTTGCTCATGATGACAGGACAGTGTCAGCCACATACAAAGGTGATAGCATTCCAAGTGGCAGTGGGAGGAGGGTGTCCCTCAGTTCATCCAAAAGCCACACCCAGTAATAAATTAGGAGGAAATGTGACAGATCACAGCTCTGCTAAAAAGCAAGAAAGACTGGAATTTGATCTTTCATCCTACACCTACCCTTTTAAGTTATCAAGTGATAGTATTATTATGGCAGTCTTCGGGAGAATATTAACAATTTGGGGACCATCCTGAAATCATCCACCCTGGTGCCTAGATGGGTCCTGGCTACAGAATAAAAGTCAGTTTAGTGAATGTTCTAGAATGTCTAAGATTGTTTTTAATCATGTTCTTAGATAAAACAGTGCATCAGTGACTGCTAATGAACCAGTTGTTCTTCACATTTACTTATTCCTGATATACTGAAGTAGGATTTCAAAGAGTTTGGAGAACGGTCTAAGAAAAGTAACATAAGAAAGACTGAATCATTTTTTTAAATTTAAGATATAATTATGTATTTTTTACAATTAATGTTGAGAAATCACAAGCATTATAAACAATGGCTTGCAAAAAGAACTGGAATGAAGCCACTTGGCTTAGATGATTTACTGCATTTTGCTGTGAATAATGCACACTTTTTTGCCCAAATTTTTGAGGGAACAATAAAGATGCACATTATACATGGGCATAATAATCCCATGTATAATGCACACAAAATTGTGGGTGCACATTATACACAGGAGCACATTGTGTGCAGCAAAAGAGGGTAACCCAGTACATTAATACAAGTGTTTCAATAAAATTAATTTTTTGTCCTGGAAACACACCTCGTTGTTCCATTTTGTAAGTATATTTTTTGAAGTTTTTTTGTATTGGCAGCATGAGAAACTATTAAAGTGTCCCTTTCAAGATCAAATCCCACTGTTACATTTCCCACAGTGCACCTCTATTGCAGCTCTGCAGTGCACACCCACGTCACATCGTAGGCTGCTCTTGGAGCATAGCTACTCGAAGCCTCATTGGCAGAGAAGAGTGAGCACCCATTCCTGACTCCAGGTGTAAAATTTCTTTGAGTTCCCTCATCCTGTTTTTAAAATTCTTAATAGTCTTACCTGTTACTGCATAAATATCTGTTTATTTTATTAATAAATGAAAATGAACACTGAGTAACTTGGATGCCCAGGAAGGTGAGGTTGGCATGTTTTTCCTGAGCTTAGCACAACACATCTCTAAGAGGTACCTCTCCTGATCTGTGAAATTTGCCACTCCACCATACGTCAACCCAATGCCTTTGAAATGTGAGTTTTCCAAAAGAGGTCAAAACAACATGGAGAAGGGAGGCGTGGGGGCATCAAAGTCATATCCTGACATTAGCTTTCACTGAGCAATCTGAAGACTTTCTTGTTCTCTGCTTTACAAAGAACATGGAAACTGGGGCAGAGTGACTACACTGCTATCTAACATACAAAGTGCTTTGAGCTCAGGGGGAAAGGCTGTCTTTAAAATATCAGTGTTATGAATCCATAATCTAGGTCTCTCTAAAAATGCTCTTAATACTATGGCAAATAATGTGAATCCCACATGTGATCCTTCAACTTGGAAGCCACTGTGACATTCAAAACACACTAAAATTCTCTGAATTATACTAGGGCTTTTGAACACACAGCCTTAACTGTTACATAACTTCTATTTTGTTCTTGATTTACAAACAGAGGAAATGGGAAGTCTTGGGGGATATGTGATTTTCATTAGCTTCGAAGACTTTCAAAATGGCATTAGTTTCAGTTCATTAGGTCTTATCATCACATTAGCATGCGGCATTGTGAGGAGAAGAGGTGCTCTGTGGAGACCTCCCGGAGACCTCCGAGAGACTTCCTGCAGTCTCACTGCCTCTGCCCACTGGGACTCCATAAGGGATTCAATTTTTCGTTTCACAGCATGAACCAATGAAAGCAGACAGTGTGTAGAAACCAAGTGCATACAAATGTTTCCTCTCACACTTTCCTGGTTCCTTCTCCAATGAATCTGCTGGCCAAATGCTATTTCAACTCTTACTAATTCTGCACTTCTCAGGGCTTGGTAAAATGAGAAAGTTGTACGTCACCAGGGTTTCCCTTGGGCTCCTAACAACTTTTGAGCACAAGGCTATCAACAAACTACTTACCTCAGAACAACTTAGGGTACATTTCTTGGGCCCCTTCCAACTCCATTACACCAGAACTTCTGAGGGTCAGGCATGGGTATCAACATTGTACCAGGTGCACCCAGGTGTTGTGAGCAGGACTTGAAGGGATGCTGGAGGGTGTCTGTGCTGTGGCAGATGCACTCACATGGCCCGGAAAAAAAGGAAGGAAACCTATGGGCGAATAGATGGAAGGGTTTGGAGACCATGCACTTTGATGCAAATCAAGACTAGTTGTTTGATAGGGGCACAGTAAAAAAACTCAGCATTGAAGTTGAGAAAATATTCTCTTGCTTAAAAGTGAAGTACTATTTTACCTTATTGTCATGTCTCTACTCAAGACCCTACAGTTAACTCTATGTTGTCTTTTACATCTCGTCCAAAGTCTTTTTGGGTTTCTGGGATATTTATAGCCTTTGTAATGAGCATGGACCTCTTCCAAAGAATGTGACTGATTCTGAAATTTGAGTTCCACATTTAGCCATGGCAGACCTTGTGCAAACAGACTCCTCACAAATATTGTTTCATTGATTCACCCATCTTGTCCACCTCCTCCATCAATGGAGTTTTATCTTCCCTAGATTGAGCTAAGGAGGAGAGGAAAATAAATTTATTAAAGTACATAGAGATATACATTTTATGCATCATTCTTAAATTTACAAGTTACCCATGGATTAAGGACAGCTACAGAAAAAGTGGGAATGCAGAAAAACATTACCAGTGAAATCCCCCATGTCTGGTCCCCTTCCTGCCTCAGACACACGCACCCTGCACACTGACCCCAGCCCTCTTGTCCTCTCCGTCTCCCCCATTTCCTCACCAGATGACTTGTCTGTTCCAGTCATGTTTGCCTTTAAAAGATTTTAAAGCACATGCCAGTTCTTCCATGAATCGTTGTTTTTTATTAAATTTATTGGGGTGATGTTAGTTAATAATATTATATAAATGTCACGTGCACAACATTATAATTGGCCATCTTATTTTCTTCTATCACTATGCATGTGACTGCCTTTGCCCACTCTGCCTTACCCCCAGATAGCTGTTTTTTCAAGTTTCGCACTAATGTAAAGTGAATGCAGTGCCTCTCATTCAAAAGGGATGGGGGACTCTCTCAGGTACCTTGCCAGGTGACTCACTCACTACGAGCGGTGTCTGCATGACAGGCGGTCCTTTCCACCCTGCAAATGCACACAGGCTGTCTTTGGAATCCACTGGACACATTGAGGCCAGTTCTCAGCTTGAAACAATATCAGTCCTAGGGGCCTGCAGCTGCATCATGGCTGCACCCAGTGAATAGAGTCAGGCTACAGTTGTGACCAAATGTGGGTTCTAATAACAAATAGTGGGAGCGAAATGCTTGCACCTTTTGTTTTGTTCTGAATCCACACACTTGGAATTCAATAATAAAGGGTTTTTCATCTTTGATCAAAGTATATATCCTCATTAGGAACTTAATTCTAAATATTTTTAACCTTTAGCAAACTGAATTTTGCAACTGAGTTGCAGCAGACTTGGGTAATTTCATATTCAAGGTGTGATTAGAAGATGAAACAGGATTTTTGGTCAAGATGAAGGTGTAAGTAAACATGCTTCATCTCCTTGCACAAACAGCAAAAATTACAACAAGACTACAAAACAAATATGAGGCAGATATGTCAGAAAACCAAGCTGTATAGAAGTCCAACAACCAAGGATTTTAAAAAGCCGTGCTCATCCAGATGGGTCAGAAGGGAAGAGACATGATGTGGTGCAGAGAAGCAGCAGAATAGGTGGTCCCACGTTCACATACAGTAGATAAAAATCAGGAGGGATATCATGGGACTGAGCAATCCTAGCCCCAGACCAGACCTCCCTGCCCAGGGTTCCAGCGCCAGGAAGATAAGTTCCCATAACTTCTGGATGTAAAAACCAGTGGTGGTTGGGACATTGAAAATAACTGTAGGATTCTCAAGAGACTCCACTTAAAGGGCCCGTAACAGACTTAGGACTCACACAGACCCACCCCCTCTGGAATTTAGCACCAGGGCAATAGTTGTCAGGGCACAAGTGGCATACAGGGAGAAAGGGAGAAAGATAAGTGACTGACAACAGGGCAAATGCTAGGAGACAGCTTCCTCCCGGGCAGTCTCCAAAGGCCAGGTAATGGAATTGTCCCTTCTCTGAGCCCTCCCCTACACAGAGGCACAAAGCAGTGAAACAGGTTGCCCGGCTGTGGCAATTACCGAAGGCTCCACTCCATACAATTTACACGTGCCTTTTCTACAATAGGCCATGCTACTAAGACAGGAAGTCAAAGCAGCTCTACCTAATACACAGAAACAAACACAGGAAGGCTGCCAAATTGAGGAGACAAAGAAATATGGCCCAACTGAAAGAACAGAAAAAACTCCAGGATAAGATCTAAACTAAGTGGAGATAAGCAACCTATCAGATGCAGAGTTCAAAACACTGGTTATTAGGATGCTCCAGGAACTCATTGTGTACTGCAACAGCATAAGAAAGACCCAAGCAGAACTGCAGGTTACATTAAGTGAAATAAAGAAAAAATCTACAGGGAACCAACAGTGGAGGGGAGGAAGCTGAAAATCAAATCAACCATTTGGAACATAAGAAAGAAAAAAGCATTCAACTAGAACAGCAAGAAGAAAAAAAGAATTTTAAAAAATGAGGATAGAATAAGGAGCCTCTTGGACATCACCAAACGTAACAACATCTGAATCATAGGGGTGCCAGAAGGAAAAGAGGAAGAGTGAGAAACTGGAAAATTATTTGAAAAAATAATGAAAGAAAACTTCCTAAGCATGACAAAGGAAATAGACATACAATAAGTCCAGGAAGCACAGAGAATCCCAAACAATTTGGACCCAAAGAGAACCACACCAAGACACATCACAATTAAAATGCCAAAGGTTAAAGATAAATAGAGAATCTTAAAAGCAGCAAGAGAAAAACAGAGTGTTACCTACAAAGGAAATCCCATAAGACTGTCAGCTGATTTTTCAAATGATACTTTGTAGGCTAGAAGGAACTGGCAAGAAGTTTTCAAAGTGATGAAAAGCAAGGACCTACAATCTAGATTACTCTATCCAGCAAAGCTATCATTTAGAATGGAAGGTCAGATGAAGTGCTTCCCAGACAATGTAAAACTAAAAGAGTTCGTCATCACCAAGCCCTTATTATGTGAAATGTTAAAGGAACTTATTTAAGAAAAAGATCATAACTATAAACATTAAAATGGCAACAAATTCACAGCTGTCAACAACTGAATCTAAAAAACAGCCTAAGCAAACAAGCAGAACAGGAACAGAATCATACATATGGAGATCATTTGGAGGGTTATCAGCAGCAAGGGGGAAGCAGGAGAATGGGGGAAAAGGTACAGGGATTAAGAAGTACAAATTGGTAGGTACAAAATAAATGGGGAGGTAAGAATAGTATAGGAAATGGAGAAGCCAAAGAACTTACATGCATGACCCACAGACAAAAACTAAGGGAGGTGATTGCTGGAGGGAAGGGGGATACTGGGCAGAGAGGGACTTCATCAGATGAGAATGTGGGGAGGAGGCCAAGAATAATTATGGTTCCTCTTTCCTCTGAAAAATGTAGGCCTAGCCCCCTGGGAGGGAGAGGGGAAGGGTGTGTGTCAGAGCTCCTAGGGGATTGTGAAAGCGTGAGATATCATGCCAGGAAGGGGTCAGAGCAACACTAAGCTTCAGGACACAGATCACCAGTGCTGGAGGCCTGCAGTTGGCAAGGATTCTGTACAGAAAAACTGACATTTCCAGTGTTGCCTCTTCCTAGGAGATGGTCATCAGCTTGGTGACAGGACACAGAGACCAGGTACTGTGTTCATGACACAGAGTTGAGGTTCAGCCTTCAGACATGCTTGGTTTATTTTTGAATCATTAGCGTGACGTGCTCATCATCTTGTGTTCTCTTCCTCTCCCTTAACTTGTAAATTGGTCAGCTTCAGAATCTACTCATCATTCTTCCCACAGAAACAAGTATTCAACCAAACTTTCCCAGCTGGCTCCAATCTCCCACCTCACGTAGATGCTGAGGCTCTGGTGGAAATGGAGATTTACCATTAAAAATATGAAACTTGGGGATTGTTTTTAGGTCAGGATAGGAGCAGAAGCCACATTGGAAGTCACCCCTTACCCATCAAAACTGCTCCCCTGTTGGCTTTTCTGAGGTGGAAACAACATGGTGGCAGGGCTTTCCCAGCTGTAAACTGCGTGTCTTCTGCAGCAAAAGTTCAACGTGGTTTTGAAGACACGTGGCCACCACACAGAGCCCTCCACACCCTCAAAGGGCCAGCATCCCATTTCCTGTGCAGATCAATAGGTTCAATCCATATGGAGAGTTAATCAGGTTATGCTGACAGTGGCCTCAAGGATTTATGTCTTGCTCTCCAGTGGAAACAGGCTCCCTCTGCCTCCAGGAGCCACCTCCAAAACAGAGTCAGCTTGGTGACATTAAAGCTTTCCAGGTGCCTTTGGTCTGTGTTTCTCTGAAGCTGCTGCAGAAAGAATTGTCAAGACACCACTCCCTACTGATATCACAAAATGGTGCAAGAAATTGTGAATAAGAAACTCTTACCCTGGAGTCCTTACTGCCCTCTGCTCTTGGATGTCTTTCCCCCGACTCAGGGAAGGAGGGCATTGGGGAGATCCTTGTAATGAGCTTATTTGGCAGAAAATCTTTGTGCCATAGCAGGATAGACAGGAGACATCTGCTTGGGTGATTCCTGTGTTGACAGCAGCCCTGGTCACCTAGTTCAGTGCAGTAAGTAGGCTTGCCTTTGATCTGAAGAGAGATCTACCTGAATTTAAATACTTCAGCTTACAACCCCTTTGGGAGACTCACGGGTTCTGTTGAGAGGCCAGTGTAGCCTTGGCCTGTGCCATGCCAGCGTGCCTCACAGGAGGAGAGCCCAGGACGGGAGCCCCACAGAGCATTGAGCTCCTCACCGTGTTAACTGTGCTTGGTGACTCTGGCTCAGACTGTCATTTTATCATGTGGTTCCCACACCTTGTAATGACCAGGAAGGAGGAGTTGGGCCCATCAGTGAGGTCACAGCAGAGGTGGTTTCTGTCATGTGTAATTATGGGTCTGCCAGGACAGCTGCGCAATGGGAATGAGTCATCACTGATCTCAACCTGCCTCAAAGGAACTAAGTTTCTGCTCTGGGGCTCATCTCCCTGACCATCCCACTGCACCAAATTGTTATTTACAGAATTTCCCATGATCAGAGCACCTACTTATTAAAGAGGATTTGACTAAAACACAAATAGCTGCAGTTGGTCTGCACCTTTTGTTAATTCTGTCTGTGTCTGTTTCCTCTCCCATCGCAACGGATTTTGGAGGCTGATAGTTTAGATTGATGGAGGTCATTGAAATGACAAGCAGCACGCAGCAGAAACGAGTCTGCTTGAAGAGCCTGAGGATTAGGGCTGAGGATGGTGTTATACTGCCACCTTATGGTTAAATTGCATCTGCTTTTAAAGTAAAAGGCCATCAGTTTTTCTACTCATTGAATCACATACTGATTAAAGTCATGAAATGAATAGGTATAAAAGAATAAGAGGTTATGGAGTAAAATAATTTCACCCCAAATATTTTACTCCAAAATAATTGTCCAGACCAGTTTTTCAAACGATCCCCAGCAGAAGTCCTACAACTGTATGCACTGACCTTGCTCAGGGCAGAATACAAGTTCCCACCATAGTCTGAAATTATATAAAATCGGGGCAGAGGGTGTATTGCTTCTTTTACAGCAATATCACACATTAATATTAAATTATAGTCTTGGTCATGATTATATAGCAATGTAGCCAATGATGGACTCTGTTCTAAAACAAAAAGAATTCCCACCTTCTGCAGCTCATCTTAGTGGGGTATCGGTACCGTATAAATGTGAGTGCAAGTCCAATGCTGCCTCCCCTTTGCCCCGTGATGAATAACCCACTGCATAGTTACACATGTGGTCTGACACTGGAATATTTGTTATACTTTGAAAAAATACTATTCCATAATTGAATGCAATTTGATTGAGGCAGGTAAGAACAGGATTGAGAGAAATAAGCATGAGCACACCAGGAAAGATGTCCCCAAATTGCTCACATACCTCTGCTGGTATGGATTCATTCTGGAGACTCAGAAAATACCTTACTTGATATAGGAATTAGCAGAAGACATGGTGGTCCTCAGGGTAGTAACAGTGTCATGGACTTAGCAGCCTTGGGTCATCCTTTCCTTGTGGCACCTGGTTGATAAAGAGCACAGTGAACACTCCTGGTTGTGGTAGGCCCTTCCTTTCAGGATTATTTACTTCACAGACACTGTGCCTCCTGTCTTATTTTCCCCCTCTCCTGCTAATCCTAAGAGAAGCCTTCCAGCCATGGGGAAAGACATGGATCTCCACACTTCTCAAAATAAACCAAAAGTAGGACCCAGAGCACTGTCTAATCTCAGTGAACCCACTGCATGAGGGCCCAGCCTTGGGGAAATGGCCATTGCACTTCCAGGAAAGCCCTGGACCATTCACAGGAGGCCTCCAGGCTCATCCTCACCAACAGAAAAGAACATGAAAGTGACATATGTTCATCTGCAAATGGGGTCCGTACATCTGTACACACTGTGGAGGGACAATCTAGCTACACACCTGGGGGGTCAGTCTTTCTACTCACATGGGGGAGGGGAAGTCCAGCCACACACATGGGGGGGGCAGATCTGTCTCAATTGCAGGTAAGCCACCAAAATTTAAGTATGCCATGACCAGAGAAGGAACGAACTGGAGAAGTATGGAAACAGAAGTCCTGAAAAAGAGAGCAGGAGAAAAGAGTAACAGGGCACAGACTTCCTCTGAAATAGGACTGTTCCCCCAGGAGGTGTGCTGTGAGCTCAAGTCATGTGCCTGTGGCCCCTCCCAGGGCAGTTGCCCTTGCCCCATCCCCACCCCTGCTGGACTGGCCAGCCCTAGCAGAGGCTTCTGGAGGTGGAAGCACCCTTGGCCTTGGAGATTACAATATATCTGACTCAGAAACATGTACCAGATAATCTTTTCACTGTGAGATTTTTGTTCACAATGGGAACTTTTGGAAAAAAAGTATTTCTTTTAGTAGCTTTTCAGCCAATTCTAGTTGAAGAGGAGTGACAGAGGAGTTCGAACACATTTTTTCTGAATTATAGCCTTTATTCAAAAGCTTACACTAATCAGCTTTCATCGTCTCTTTCCCTACATTGTTTTTATCAGGCGGCACCTCACATATTTTATTATACCCTGTCAGCCTCCCAAGTGGAGAGAGAGATAGAGAGAGAAGAAGAGAAATGTACCAAAATGGAGAGGGTGCTACATACCCCACAGTAGCTGCTGGACACATGTCTGGCTTTGGAATAATTCACAAGCAAGCTGTTTTCTCAGAAGCTGGCACTTCATTATCAGACACTGACTAGCTCTGCTGTGTGAGTGAACAAGGGGATGGAGGAGGAGGCAAGCTGATGCCTGCACAACAGATTACATATGTTGTGCTTTGGACCTATATATAAAACTTTATTCCATGTGTATTCATGGGTCACCAAGATATGTGCTTGCCTGAATGTTTTTTAATAACTTCTGTGGTGCCAACTTGTCAACTACATTTAAAGTGAATCAGTCATTGTTTCAACAAGTCCTGAGAGCAGTGGTGGTGGCATTCATTCAGTGGGAGCCCCCCAGGGCAGCCCAGCTGGGCACGGATCGCCCATGACTGTGCAGGGAGAGTTGACAAACCACTGGGGATGAAGGAAGCTCCCTTCTACACAGGAAGTATTTAGAGAGCATTGCGAAGTGTCCCTGTTGATTCAAGGACCAAGGAAAACAATCACCTTGTCTTCTAGAATTCTCTGTGTACATTGCAGGTGTATGTATCTTTTTTTTTTCTTCAGCTTTTTGTCATTCATTATTCCTCCACCTTAAATATTCAGATATATGGAAAATATTTCACCTGGAGAAAACTTGGTCCAGTTGAAACGCCTTTTCACAAATAGCCTTCATACCTCCGTTTCTCCTGCTTGCCATGAAGCCACCAAGTGCTGGCTGGATGGGCTCACCATGATGGCAAAATAATGACACCTCTTTTAGTGAACAACAAGAACAGAAATATAGACAGTCTTTTTCAAGAACATAAGTTTTTTGAATTTTGGCTTGTTACTATAAGACAAAAATTTTTATCTGCTTACCTTATTTGTGAAACCTGAGATTAAGTTAGAGGCTATTCCTTGTAAGTTAGAATTGATCAAAGCAAATGTTCTTTAAATAAGACCTCTCTGACAAGAGATCATTAATTTGACTATACTACTCCATTTCTCAAAATTTATTACTTGAAATTGTTCAGAAAACTAATCCGTTCATGTGCAGTTAAGAGACGATGTGCTAAGAAGGGAGCAGAGCGCCCTCTAGTGGTGGAGACTAGAGGCTTTGGAGTCAGAGACCAAACTCATGTTCACTTGAGACACCTGGAAGGGAACTTACTCAATGTCTCTGCCATTCAACTTTTTTGTCTGGAAAAAAAACCCAGAGATTATCAGTTAGTGCCTTCTTCACAGGCAAGGGCAGCGATTAAATGAAGAAAGAACTTAGCAGAGACCCAGGCACATGCCAGGTGCTGAAGTGTACTTGGTACAGCTCTTATACTTCATTTATTGTTCATAATTTCTTGTGTACTGCTGGTGATGTTTCTTAGCAATGACTTTCATCCATTCACCTGAAAATGTGCTTATTGAGTGTTCATAGAGTGTTGTGAAAGCTGGCCCTGAAAGTAAATAGTTACATACTCAGCATAGACAACTGTTAACAGGGTGAATGTAAAGACGTTCTCTTTCTTTAAGTGCACTGACCTGAAACCTTCTGGAAGAACAGTGGGCCTGGGGAGCTAGGGAGACAGGTGGGGAAGATGCAAACTTAATAAATGCTGTACACTGCCTGGGAAAAAAGGAATCCAGGTGCACATTTATGTGTTTGCTGTGGAGACCTGGAGTCCTATAAGGAATCTGCCCCCAGACATTCCAGAATGATCAGACACCCATCACCTCACACGCTGTGCAGCACTTGTACATTCCTGGTTTACAT
The DNA here is from genome assembly GCA_028533065.1 of Trachops cirrhosus. Classification (NCBI taxonomy): domain Eukaryota; kingdom Metazoa; phylum Chordata; class Mammalia; order Chiroptera; family Phyllostomidae; genus Trachops; species Trachops cirrhosus. The sequence continues at coordinate 67,237,878 of CM052544.1, forward strand.
TTGTAGGTGAGGATACAAAGTCTTTGACAGTGAGGGGACAAAGGTCCAGTTGAATCCAGAGCACTCACCTCCCTGACTCTGCAAAGTCTTCCTCCCGATGGGATGCTGGCTTATTGTCACCTGTGACATCCTTTCAAACAGACTGGTCTCTCTGCGGGCAGAGCACGGACGCAGCCCTCACCCAGTGTCTCCAGCTCTGAAGGACTGACGTTCTCACCAGCCCAGCACCACCCCCTGCTTCTACCATGGGACCCTCTGGCAGCCTGCTAGACAGTGAACACTTGCAGCTTGTCCTTTTGGGAAGTTTGGCAGCTGCCACCACTTTCTTCCTCATCACCTTCCTCATCTTCCTGTGCTCCAGCTGTAACAGGTGAGAGCCATGTGTGTCTGCTAGAATCTCAAAGTGGCATGGTCCCACCCCCAGCACATTATAGAGAAGCCTGTTGTGAGGGGGAGCCCACTGCACAGACGGTCACAGAAACTTCTGTGTTCAGATTAACTGACATCTCTGCTGCCGAGGGTTCTGGCCCTGTTCTGTTGACTGAAACCTATATCTGACTTTGCCAGGGAGCAACAGGAAGAGCCCTATGGATGAAACTTCCCAGAGTGATGTCCCTGCTGCTCTCTTGAGCACTGGTCAAAGTTTCCATTGTCTTTTTCTGTGGACTTTTGGAAATCCAAGTATAACGTGGATTGAAGATAGGCTTTTGCTACTATTTAAGAACTCCTGCGTGTCTGCTGTTACCTGGGTTTGGAGGGACCAATTGTAATACCAATTTTGTATTACAAATTACAGATTTGTAATAATCTAGGGCTGTTGTAATTTCTAAAGAAACAGATTAGTTTTCCTCTAAGAGAGATATGCTGTTTATGAAGTGATCATCTTGTCTTTTCTTAGAATTCTCCCCCACTCCACACACTTTCCTTTATGTCTCACTCACATAAAATGTCAGAAAAGAGATAGTTGCTCAGAGAGAAGCAGGGTTCTTTCTAAGAGGAGTGATTGTCAAGGTGTTCAGACACTGTCACAGTATGTGCAGCTCCTAGTGGGTTGGCTTTGGCCGGGAGCCTCTGCAGGCCCCCAGTCCCCTTCCAGTAACTTCAGAAGACACTCAAGTGTTATTTAATGGTCTGGATATGGCTTCTTATCCTAATGTTTCTGTCAAGAGGACTAACGCTGGACTCTCTGAACCCAAGAGCTTCCTCCTGCCTGCTGAGGTTGGACCCAGGCCTCAGGGCTGGGACAGTGTGATGGGGAAGATATAGAACCTTGGCTCCCTGGGCCCGGTTGCTGGGGGTGGGGGTAAGGACACCAGACCTGCCTCTGTAGTCATTGGGTCTCCCACTAGGTGGCATTGTTGCCTTATATATCTGTGGGAAACGAACTCTAGAACTGTTGGCTCTCTTAGAGTGTTCTGAGTAAAAATAAATTCTATTTTTATGCTATGGACTTTTCCATAGACTGGAAGTGCATATGACTCATCCCAAGACTATGCACCCTTCCCAATGTGCCAAGATCTGTATTTTGCTTGATTATTTTCTGAGTCCCACTGCAGTGTGTGACTTTGCAAAGATTACAAGTTGAGAAAAGCAAAGAGATGTCTGGAATTTTTTTTTAAAGCATCTATCTCCCAGTATTCTAGATATGATCAGTTTTTACTCAGGATTTTGCCTCTGTCCCTTATGAGAACCTGTAATTTCTACCCCTGGAGGAAGGGGAGAGCAGGAAGTGACAGGTCCCTGCTGTGACTCGACTCTTCAGACCCTCTGGCAGCCAAGGAGTGATGAGTGCCTGAGCGGCTTTGGCTTCCTTGGCAGCTAATCTTGGTTCTTAAAAGAGATGTCAACATTGATAAACATTAGGATAGGAAAAAGCCTGTGTGTTTGATTTTAGATGGTGTGTTTGATATCAAAGTGATGTCTTATTTTCCATTTCAGAGAAAAGAAGCCGAGACAGTACAGCGGAGACCACGAGAACCTGATGAACATGGTGAGCCTGTGTGCTGTGTGTGCACCTGAGTTCGCAGGCTGCCTGGGCTGGGTCCTCCCTGCAGGTGCCTTCTCACAGAGGCTGGAGACTGGTGCAGGCAACCAGTTTGCTGGGAGGGTGTCAGACACAGATGCAGTTGGGCTCATCCAGGATCCAGGAAGATCCTGCGAGAGCTCCAGCCTACAGCAGGGATGTCTCTTTTCTGCATCCTCCCAGCTCCAGCTCATGTGTTCATTCACTAGGGCTGTTGTAACAAGGGACCACAAACTAAGTGGCTTAAATATCAAATTTATTGTCTCACAGGTCTGGAGGCTGGAAATCTGAGATCAAGGTGTCAGCGGGGTTGGTTTTGAGGGCAGATCTTTTCCAGCTCCTGGTGGCTTGCCAGCCATCTTTGCTGTCCTCGGTGCCTCCATGTTCACATAGTGACCTCCCCACCCTGTGTGCTGTCTCTATCCAAGCTTCCCCTTTTTATAAGGATTACACTATGACTTCATCTTAACAAGTTTCATCGACAATGATCTTGTTTCCAAATAAGGTCACATCCTAAGGTATCAGGGCTTCAGACTTCACCATAGGAATTTGGAAAGCATAAAATTCATCCTATAACAGCTATCCATCAAGCTAACCAGAGCCTGGGAGCCCCCACACTCTAGATGTGGCCTGACCTTGCTGGGTTTCCGCAGCCCTCAGTCTTACGGGTCCCAGCCAGCCCTGAGGGTATCGGGTCCACCGGGTGAGAAGCAGCCTGAGTGCCCGGGTCCCTCGTGTACTGGTTCTGCCTTGTGCTCTCCACTCAGGTGCATGCTCTTGACCACATGAATCATTCCAGAAGCTGGAGATGGGCCCACCCTTGTGTTCACAGGGCAGTCGGCTTCATCAGGTCCCGCCTAAACTCTACCCGGTGCTGAAGCAGAGGCCATACTTCCTGTTCCTAACATGATCTTCCATGGTCAGGCAATACAAGTGGAGTCAGCCTGTTTGGGGAGAGGGAAGGCTTGAAGCTCACCTGGGAGGCATCTTCAGACTCACTCACTGTGCCTGGCGTATGTGCCCAGGCAATACAAGTGGAGTCAGCCTGTTTGGGGAGAGGGCAGGCTTGAAGCTCACCTGGGAGGCATCTTCAGACTCACTCACTGTGCCTGGCGTATGTGCCCAGGCAGACAGGAAGCTGCCAGGACCCTCTCCTCCTGGGAGCACCTGGGGTTCCCTCCCCTTCTGCTCTGGTGCACCTGCTGCTGTCCTGGGCTCTCAGCACCACCCCTCACCCCTGTCACAGTCCCTGGTTGTCTGGTTCCCGTGGGTGTTTTCTTCTAGAATCTAAGAGTAGAGATGGTAGATACAGCCCAGGTTATGATAATTCAGCTGAGATAGATTGTTAGGCTCTTAGAGGCCTACCAGGGAGGCTTTCTCCCCTCACACCTGACACCTGCTCAGATATAACCTCCCTTCTGTGATATTAGCATCTGCTTCTCAAGTTTCTGGCCACCTAACACACTGACCTGTCTCACAGGCACCCCTCACTGAATGGAACAGCTGACTCCCATGAGCTTTTGAAGCATGACAGCATAAGCCATGTGCTCTCTGCTGTTATGTGGTTTTCAATCCAGAGTCAAGACGTATGAGACTGACAGGCCAAGCTTCCATGTGCTTTCCATCAGCAGTGTCCAGGCGGGATCCAGGAGTCCATAGCCATAGCTTGGCCTGGCATATTAGTCCACGTAGTACCTACACTTTCAAGCCCAGCAGAAAACCTTCAACCTCCAAGGCTGTTCTTTCTTCCAAGTGCTCTGAATTTGTGAAAATAAGAAAGGTTTGCAGACCTGCTTTTTTGCCTTTGCTTGTTTTGTGAACCTTGAAGCAGAGACTTGGCTGGTTGTGAAATAGTCTCAGCAGTTAATGACATTATCTATCATTAACAGATAGATTTAATTCTCTTCCCATCAGGTGACAACAGGGGATGCTTTTCCGAATTTTGCATGGTGTAGCTCACCTTTTAGACATAGTATTTCATGGCACCTGGGACAGAAGGATGAGGCTGTGTTGGTGTCGATTGTAATGAGCAGCACAGGGCTTCTGGTCCCCTCCTCGCCTGGAGCAAGGGGACGGATCCCCGGACGACTCAGGTGGGAGGACCCACGGTGCCCTGACAATGCCAGGACAGCCCTGTCCAGCAGGACTTCCCACCAGGATGAAACATGTCCTGTATCCGATCTGTGTGACATGGGAGCCACCAGCTACACATGGCTATAGAGCCCTTAGAATGTGCCAAGCACAACTGAGCAACTGAAGTTTATTTAATTTCATTAAAATTGATGTAGTGGATGTAGGGTTTTGTTGTTGCAGTTTTAATTTTTAGAAGAAGGCGCAGGTGCTCCCCTCTCCTGAGCCATCTGACTCCTGAAGTCTGTCTGTCTTGCAGCCTTCAGACAAGGAGGTGACCAGCCGTTCGGTGACCAGCCTGGCCACAGATGTTCCTGCCAGCAGTGAGCAGAATGGGGCACTCACCAATGGGGACAGTAAGTCCTGCAAAAACTGGCTTTCCACGCAGAACTCATCACCTAAGAAAGTGTAGCTCGGCCCCACCAGCATGACTCAGTTGGTTGAAGCATTGCCCCATAACCAAAGATTTGTGGGTTCCATTCCTAGTCAGGGCACATACCTGGCTTGCAGATTTGGTCCCTGGTCTGCACCGTCCAGGTGCATACAATCCCTGACCCGGGTGCACGTGATCCCCATTCAGAGCACATAAAGGAGGCAACCAATCAATGTTTCTGTCTCACATCAATGTTTTTCTCCTTTCCTCTCTCCCTTCCTTTCTCTCTAAAGCAATGAAAAAGTGTCCTTGGGAAAGGATTTAAAAGAGAGAAGAAGAAAGTGTAGTTCAAAGGCTAAGAAGTGTTTTCAAATTCAGTTTTTGTGCTACTCCTAGCAAAATTCATTTCATTTGGCAAAAAAGCTACAGTGTATTGATTGGCTTCTGTGTGGCACTGCTCCAAGATGTGTGCTCACTCATTTATCCTGACAACCACAGTCAGGTTGCTGTTACCACTCCCTGTAAGATGAGTACGAAGCATAAATAGTATTACTGTCCACAGTTTGCAGTGAATGGCTCATGACTACTGCAGCAGATGACCACAGACTTAGCCCCTTAGAATGACATAAATAAAGGAGCTTACTATTAATCAGTGTCGGCAGGGCTGCGTTCCTCCTGGAGGCTCTGGGGAAGTCTGTCTCCTTGCCTGATCCAGCTTCCGAGGCCCCAGCATTTCTTGTCCCTGCCTTTGCCTGTGTTCCACATCCTCTCCCACTGACCTGCCTCCCTGTCTCACTTAGGAACCCTCATAATGACACCAGCCCACCTGGAAATGACCTGGGTCATTTCCTGGGTACCAAGCTGCTCTGGCCATCTCAGCTCAACGGAGAGTTCTGTGTCCTTAGTTCCTCCCATGCCCCGTAATGTCACATACAGGCTCCAAGGATTGGGACGTGGACCCTTTTGGGCCGTTATTTTGCCTACAACACAGAGGCTGGCCATCTGCCTGAGATCACACAGTCAGCGCACTGAGGGTCTGCGTTTGAACCCAACAGTCTGCATCTCGGGCAAGCCTTTAGAGCCACCCTACCTGCTGGCTGTCCCACCCTCAGGCTGCTCCCCAGACAGAAGGAGCTCCTGTGTTTGTACGGCACATTCTGGTTGACAGAGGTGCTTACCCGAGCTAGGAGGCTGTCAGCCAGCTCACTGACAAGGACACTGGGTGCTCAGTGTTGACCCGAGTCTTCGCTCTGGTGCCCATTGTCCATCCACTGTGACACAGATGTCTAGACCCAGAAGGCAAAGGTGCCCCTCCCGCCTGGTGACTTAGTATTCAGAACATGGGGGGTGGTGCATTCAGAAGGTTGGAGCCCATCATCTTCTTTCCCAGATATCCCTGTGAGGCACTGTCTCTAATCCCAGCAAAGACAGACGCAGGTTTGTTGTTTTGTTTTGTTTTCAAAATGAGATGAGCACTGTATTCATTCATTCTCTCATTTAGTTTTTCAGGCAAAAATGTCACGGTGCCTGCCATGTGCTCAACACTCCCTGGGCCCTAGTGGTCTTAGAGAGTCCAAGTCTAGCCAGTAAAAACAATGGGCTAAAATTTTTAAGTTATAAACGCACACACACATAAAGAGTATATATCACATGCAAGGAATATATTAGATAAAGAGCATGCAAGATGAACACATACATGAGTATAGAGGCATGAGTACATATTAAAACATGCATTTCGACCTATACACCCTCACACATTTCATACCTATGTATCAAGACTGTGCAATGGAGATGTGGCACTGAGTGATGTCGTCTGCCGGGTTAGTGCCAGGAGGGCCAGCCCCTGCTGACCGGTGGACCTCTGGACATCCAGGCCGCAGTGAACTCTGAGCACCTCTGTAAAGGGGTGACAGTGGCTCCACACGCAACATTCCTGTGGCCAGCAAAGGATTTCACATTGGGGTTTTCTAATTTGAGTGGAAATGGGGGGTGGGGAGACCTTTAAAGGTCTCTTTGTGATACTGATTGAGGGCACATTTTTGATCCATCATTCTCATGACATCTGCCAAACACAGTGACCTTTGAAAGGGGATGGCCAGCAATTATCCCCTCCAAACAAGGAGGCCAATAGGGCCAGGGAGAGTGGCCACCAGACACTCCTGTCTTCGGGCTGCCGAGCCATTCACTGTGTGGCCCCATGAATGTCACTCTCAAGCTCTGGTCACACAGGTCTCTGCCTTAAGGGTCCCTTCAGGAGTAACAAGAGAAAGTGAAAGTAACTGGGAACCAAATGTGTAGCCAAGACAACTTATTAAATACTGTGTTGGAAAGATGTGATTGAAATAAGAATGTCAGCTAACAATGCGAACATCTGTAACTTGCAGCCAAGAGTCAAATACAGATAAGCCTGTTGATACACATGATCTGAGTCCCTAAAACAGTTATTCCAGGAATTGTCTTTCTCCCCTTAATTCTGCTCTAGTTGTCTCAGAAGACAGCACTGTGACCTGCATGCAACATTATGAGGAGGTCCAGACCTCGGCCTCTGACCTGTTGGATTCTCAGGATAGCACAGGGAAACCCAAGTGTCACCAGAGCCGGGAACTACCCAGAATTCCTCCGGACAGTGCAGTGGGCACGATGGTCAGTGCCAGGAGCATGGATGGAGACCCAGGGGTGGGGACGGAAGGGCCATATGAAGTGCTCAAAGACAGCTCATCCCAGGAGAACATGGTGGAAGACTGCCTGTACGAAACCGTCAAGGAGATCAAGGAGGTGGTTGCAGCCGCACCCCCAGGCAAAGGCTCCAGCGGCCAGTTCAAGGCAACCTGTGCTTTGAAGGAGCTCCCGGCCGAGAGCAGAGCCGACTTCGCTGAATATGCCTCTGTGGACAGGAACAAAAAGTGCCGGCAAAGCGTGAATGCAGACAATGTTCTGGAAGCTTCCCATGATCCAGAAGAGGAGGCCCCACCACCAGTCCCTGTTAAACTTCTGGATGAGAATGAGAACCTTCGAGAGAAGGACAACAGAAAGGCAGGAGAGGAAAGTGCCCCAGAAGGGACTAGTGACAGCAACAAGGTAAGTTCTGACGTTGTTTCATGTGCTTTTATCATGGCAGGAATCTAGCAAACCTGGGGTTTTTTTGGGTGCATTGTTTGGAGAAATACATACAAACAGATTCAGATTTGGTGAATGGTGAAAGCTATTTTGGTGTAAGCTGTGTTTGACGTTTTTCCCTTCAGGTAGTAAAAGACCGAACAGTCATGTTTATAAAATATCTCTCCCTGGGCAGCTTGCGTGAATATTTTTCAGTTTTTACATCATGTCGAATTGGGGCCACATGTTATTTTCTTTTGTTTGAAGACCAATAGTTAAGGAGATTAGACTCAGCCACTCATTTAGTCTCTTCAGTTTGCTGTCACCTCCAATGGTGAGGTGACTCTTATCCACTCCAGATCTCAGACATCAAAGCAAGGAATATACACAAGAAAAGCAACTCATAGGTGCCACTGGTTGTGTCTGATTAAGCATAATATTTTAGAGAAATCAAGAGATTTTATTTTGCAATAATTTCTAAACAATAACCTGTACCTCAAGTTTAGATAGTCAACAAAGCTCTAAAATGCGTTAATGATCCACAAGCCTTCTCTGTGTGTCCAGTGATGCGATATGTGAGCTACAATAGTTTGAAATTCTCATCTCCAGCTGTCCCTCTTTCCTTGGGGTTTAACTATGTTCAGTGTTTTCTAGGCTGAGTTCTGTGTCCTTAGTCCCTCCCATGCCCCCTAACATCACATACAGTCTCCAGGGATTGGGATGTGGACCCTTTGGGGGCAGTTATATCTAATTTCTATTTTCTACAAAGGAAAAAGCAAGGTTGCTTCTCAGGTTTTGGTAGGAAGGCCAAGGAAGTATTAGTCCATCAATAGTAGCCTTTCAAACTGTCTGGAGTTCATGGTCAAAAGGTGGACCCTAGCTAAGATTATATGGGTTATAGCAAGTAAGTCATTGTAGTATTTCCTCTTTTCATCTTATCAATGAAACTAGTTGTTGAGAGCACCAATGAAAGTGGACATAGTCGTAAAATACAAAAAACAGTTTAATTTTTTGTCCTTCATATTACCAAAGGTAATAAAACAAATGGGAAGTTTATGCTGCCTAAAGTTATTAAAACCTTTTTCCACAAGAGTCAAGTTGTCCAGTGACCAGGAAGGGAACTGGGTATTTGAAGTAGGGTTATGATGCTGGCTCTGCGGTCTACACTCCATAGAGCAGAAAGGAAAGACACAAGGAGAAGCAGACATCAAAAAAAGGAGGTTGGAGCCAACAGTGGGGAAGAATTGTTGGAACTGGGTTCTGGAAGGAGTGCACTTGAAGGCTGAGAGCTGGTATGAAGGGCTGCGAGACGTTGAGATGGTGCAGTGGCTATGGGCTGTTGTTTAGGGCACGAGGAGGTCCAGGCTGTGGCCCAGAGATGAGCGGTGAGGACAGGTGGAGGAGGGCAGTGTGGGGAGGTCAAGGAACTAAAGATCAAGGTTTGAAAGGATTCACATTTGTTGAAATCAGGAAGACTTTAATTTAGGCAGGAGGTATATCAGAGAGAGAATCAGTGAACCAGGAGCCAGAATCACTGAGCATTGGGGCCAGGAGCAGATCACAAAACATGAGTGGATTTATCCATTAGCTGTGAGAAGTTTCTACATGACTTAAGAATCTTTCTGATGACTCATGCAAACTGTAGAAATACAAAATTCAGGTAATCCATAAAAAACACAATTTATTTTATCATCAGTTGTTCATTGATGATCAATCAGTGACAATTAGAATTTAAACAGTAGTCTATTTGACTTACTTGTACCTACCGATTCAAATACAAAATTAGAAGATATTTCTCTACTACTACTGGGTATTCCAAAACAACACACAATACATTTTTATGTGTTTATTCCTCTGGTACTTTACATAATTTTATTGTAGAAAATAATTTATTTCCTAAAAGTCATTTCAAAACATTTTAATAGATAGATGTATCAAAACATACATGAAAGAAAATTTGGATATTGACTGTTCCCCACCTTCCCTTGGTTTCTGTGTTTCTAACAGAGATTTAGTTCCCTGTCATATAAGTCCCGTGAAGAAGACCCAACTCTTACAGAAGAAGAGGTAAGTCTTGTAGCTTCTGTAATCACAGGACAACCCCTACACTAAAGAACGGAGCATCCCTCCTTGAATAAACACACTGTCACATGACCCTTTGTCCAAAAAAATCTAAAATGCTCTCTGAAGCATATGTCTGTCACTCAGGGTTCACACGTTGGCTCTATAATGGCTCAGATGGAGTAACTGGCAGATGGGATGGACAGGTCAGCTATGTAAAGGACACTGAGTGGGAAAAAGGAAGCAGGAAAAAATCAAGAGGGGAGGGGAGGAAAGAGGAATGAGAAGAGAAGGATTTAGGTATGGGGGTTTAGTCAGCAGTCTGGAAGTCCACGTGAGAAGGAAATTCATCATGGGTTGGAAAATACAGGAAATTGGTATAGGGAAGGGGAGGTGTTGATGCAGGTCCGGAGACTAAGGCAACCCTTCTCCTTAGGGGATGTTGGAGGCAGAGAGCTGGGAACTTTAGGACATGCAGTTCCAGGCTGGGCTAGGCCAGATGTATAGCCAACAAGAAAGGATTGCAAGTTCTCCCAACCACCAGGGCTGAAAAATCGCTGGGCAAACTTGAGTGGAGTGTGAACGTTGTAAAAGCCATTGCGTATGTTACTATGTCTAGGCTTAGACAAAGAGCTGGGTGCCTTCACTGATCTGGCGGCAAGTGGCTTCTATGTAGAATCCTTTGCACAGTAAATTGTGTCCATGTACAAGAGTGATGTACATATGCAGATGCAGCACCTCCTGTATTGGGCACTGAGTGGAGGCCTGAAATATGCAGACGCTGCATCTCCACATGGAAAGTTCAAGGAGCAGAAGCATTTGTCATGTGTGCCCCACCTCCATCCAACAGCACCCTCCTGCTGGGGCCCAGGGCGGCTCCCCGGCCTTCCTCTGGCGTTCTTCACACTGTGCCAGAGCCACTCCTTTGGGGAAAAGAAAATAGAATATATAAGAGATCTGGAGACAAATCCTATATAAAATAAACCAAAACCATGTAAAATTTTAAATTACCTTTCTTCTTATCTTACATTTGTTCGTGGCTTTTGAAAATAGGACCTAGTTATACTGTTGGATTTTTATCATGAAATAAAGAACTATGATTTGTGTGTATTCATTTGAGGAAGAAAATTTAAGAAAAATAAATGTGAAAGTCATTTACCTCTTTTTTTGTGTGATGTCAGACAGGTTAGACTGAAACTGAGACCTGAGTCTGAAGTTGCCCCACTGTGAGGGAATGACAGGAAAGGGTTGGTTATCAAAAGCAGGAAAATGGGAACTAGGAAGAGTGATTTATGAGAACATAACAATTTACACACTGAGTAATAAAAATGAAAGATTTTAAAGAAAAAAAATTGCAAAGCTAAATACATTTTAAAGAGAAAAAATTCAAAGCTAAGGGCTTGAAGAGAAACCTGTATACAAAATAGAAACAGTAGTCATAGAAGACAGATATTCAAAATGAATATTAGGAGACTTGAGGAATTTTTATAAGAGAATTTACAATGACACCCTCTGCACATTAGGTACACGCCCAGAGGTAATATTAAGTTGCCAATTTATGGGAGAGCCTGTAATTCTTTTTAGGAAGAGTATTTCTTCCATGGGGAAGGAACTTGAGGAGAAAAACAGAAGCACTGGTGAGGAGGCAGCTCACACCTTTACAGTCCAGGGGAAGGTGGGTCCCTCCTCCGTGCCCCTGAGGGTGAGAGCGGACATCTGCTGTGCCGGCCCCTCACCACTGTTACCCATGGTTCACCCCTTTGTAATCCATCCACATTTTGGCTTGGACTACTTTTCGGATGAAAAAGTTCCATATGTTTGCACTTCATTATGAAAAGCAGACAATTTTTTTATTCTTCCTAAATTCAAAGAAATTATGGCCTCATTCTGAGAGTCATTTCCCATTAAAACCTCCAAGGTGAAAATGTTCATTGAGTAGTCATCAGCATGGTCAGACCACCATAGCCAGACTTGCCCAAAGACTATTTCAGTCACTAAGTCTTTGGATCATCATGGCCTGGCAACAGTGAGCCACCAGCCTGTGGCAAGCCATCATGATGTAAACGACCAGCTCACATGGGTCAGGCAGGCCTTAAGAAGCTGGAACTGCTGAGGCCAGCTGGAGCTCCATCCACAGCATGTGGCAGTGTGGAAGAAGGAAAAGCTTGCTCCACACTTGCAAAACCGAGCATCTGTCAGGAAGCATGTTCATTTATTTCCCGGTTGTTTGGATAAATCAGTCACTGTGGCCAAGATAAGTACAGGTAATGAAGGCTGTGTTTACTTATTTACAACCATGACTTTTAACAATAAAATAATTCCCCAGATAATCTCTTAATCAGTATATCCACTCTAGCATTACCAATGAAAATTAAATCACTCTCAATTTTAGAGAATATATGGGATGTATTAGTGACACCAAGTAGTTGTGCTTGGAAAATAGCCTGCTCCTCACGTAAGAAAGAGTGTTACCATAATTGTCTCCAGTTTCATTTCTGAGCTGGCTGGTTGCAAATAAGAATGAATTTGCCCACTAAAGAAACTTAGCCTTGTTGTAAGTATTTACTTAACCAACAGTATGCGATGAAATCAAATATAATAGACCATACTTTTACAAAAATATGTGTACTGCCGAGCAGAATCCAGAACTCTGCTTCTGACTACTTTTCATGCAGAAAAGTGGATCAAAGTCCAATTCAGTGGTTGTCACATGAGCAGCAGAATCTGGGCCCTACCTAGCACCTGAGTTTCTGACTCAGTGGTTCCAGGATCAGAATTTGCTTTTCTCTTAAATTTCTACGTCCTGCTGCACCTAGTTCAAAGCCCACAGTTTGAAAACCACTCATCTAGTACCTGTTTTCTGCCTTTTTTTATAAAGCAGTAGAGCCCCTTTTCAGGTGAAATATCCTTCTGATATAGAAATAAAATGAGACATGATGCTGTGGTCAGGTCCTGGGGGCCTTGAGCTGCCCGCCTGCCCTCTCTCATACCTTCAGTAGCCTGGAAAGAACCAGGTTTTCATGGAACTGTGCTAACAGGACTGGTCTGCTTACAAAATTGAAGGTAATCTACATAATTGCTCTCTAGTAATGTACTCCAGGATTAGTACAAACAATAAAGAACCCAAATCTGGGGATTTGTCTGAGGAGAATGAAATCACTATCTCAAAGAGATACCTGCACCCCCATGTACATGGCAGCATTATTCACAACAGCCAAGATTTGGAAGCAACCTCAGTGTCTGTCAACAGATGAGTGGACAAAGAAAATTTTATTTTATATATGTGTAAAAGATATATGTAATATGAAAAACAGAGATATTTATTAAAGAAGATAAAAGATACAAGAAACATTGTACATAGACAGTGATACCTCAGTCTCGTTCAAAGTAAGCACGTTGGGACCTCACACAGTTCTCCCAGCATCTCTTCCACTGTTCAAAACACTCTGCAAAATCCTTTGTTGGAATCACCATCAGCTGCCCCATCATATTTTCTGAATTTCACCAAGGCTGAATTCTCCTCCCTTTCAAAGGTGATTTCAGTTTTGCAAAAAGACAGATATCGCAGGGCACCAAATCTGGGCTGTAGGGAAGCTGAGTCACCTGAGTGATCTGATGTTTCACCAAAAAATTCTGCATGAGACATGATGCATGAACAGGAGTGTTGTGATGAAGCTGCCAATCCCCAGTTGCCCATCACTCCAGCTGTTTTTGTAATATTGTATCTCTCAGCTGACAAAGAACATTAAGGTGGTACTCCTTATTAATTGTTTGGCCTGGAGGGGCGTACTTGTGGTAGATGACACCTTCCAATCAAAGAACACAGTTATCATGGTCTTGATCTTGCTGCAACTTTGCTGTACCTTTGTTGGGCATTGCGAACCAGGAGACATCCATTGGGACAACTGGGCCTTCGTTTCCTGATCATATGCATAGCCATAGACCCATGATTCATCTCCAGTTATGACCTTGAAGAAATCTGGTTCATTTGTGGTGATTTGAATCAAGTCAATAGAAACTTCAGTACGATTTTCCTTCTGCTCTGGTAGCAGAAGCCAGAAAACGAATTTTGCCACAACATGTTTCAGGCCGAGATCCTGCATCAAAATCTTGGACACAGGATTCGTAGTTTTTGGAATCCCCAGATCAGCTTCTAGGTCTCACGCTGTCAGTCCCCGATCTTTGTTGATTGCAGCCTGTACACATTCAACCGTCTCAGGTGTTCTGCTTTTTCCAGACCTTCCAGAATGTGGATCACTTTCAACAGAGACCATCTTTGAAGCATTTGTGCTGCACTTTTATTTGCACTGCACTCATTGCATTGTCCCCGAAAACCTTCTGAATCATCTGAATAGTTTCTGCAGAGGAATGTTCAAGCTTATCACAAAATTTGATGCAGATTCATTGCTCTGCTTGCTCAGTCATTTTGAATGTGACAGCCACACAGTACACATGCTCACTCAAAGGCATCTCCCTCCCCCACTGACTAGTACAGTGAAGTTGTCATTGTTCATGCATGTGCACTCCAGTCCACTCTCCTTGGCTGTCAGGTTACATTGATGTCGCACAAACCATTCTCATTATATTAACAATGGCTGGGCCTTTTCCAAACAGACCTCATACATACACAATGGAACATTATTTAACCATTAAAAAGAAGGAATTCCAGCCAGTTGTGCCCTTGAGGGCACTATGCCAAGTGAAATTAGCCAGACAGGGAAAGATGGATACTGATGTACTCAAATATATGTGGAATCTAATAAGAGGCTGATTTCATAGAAATAGAGGGTAGGATGGTAGTGGTCAGGGACTGGGGGTGGGGGAGAGATGGGGAGACGTTGGTCAAAGGCTACAAACCTCCTACTATAAGATAGACAAGTTCTTGGATCTAATGTCCAGCATGGGGCTAGAGTTAATGATACTGTAGTATATTATATACTCAAAATTATTGAGACTACAGCTTAAATGTATCACCACACCCTAAAAATGGTAACATGGTAATAGAGGCATTAACTAACCTTATCATGGTAATTATTTGACAGTTTGGATGTATATCAAATCATGATGTTGTACACCTTAAATTTACCTATGTTGTATGGCAATCATATCTCAATAAAGCTGAGGAGGGAGGGCAATCAGGACAAAATTCTTAAAGAGACACACACTCTGGAGTGCTAAGTATCTAGCTTGTCACTGAAAGGGGAGAGGGGAGATCAAGCTTGAAGCTTTTTTATTTGATTTGGCCTTTGTTTTCTAGATCTCAGCCATGTATTCATCTGTAAATAAACCTGGGCAACCTGGGAATAAATCAGGACAGTCACTTAAAGCACCAGAGTTCAACTCAGGAGCTGTTCAGAGGCCCCTGTCTTCCTGTAATGACCTCTATGCGACTGTTAAAGACTTTGAGAAAGCTCCCAACAGTGTCAACACGATTCCACAGTCACAGAGACCCCAGGAGGAGCCTGAGCCTGACTACGAGGCAATCCAGACTCTGAGCAGAGAGGATGAAAAGGCCATCCTGGAGACAAGTGGCCACCGCGGCCCCTGTCCAAAGGAGAATGACTACGAGAGCATTGGGGACTTGCAGCAATGCAGAGATGTCACCAGGCTCTAGAAACTGAGAAGACAGCCCCTGACAGCCTAGGACCATCTGGTAGGGGACAAGAAGAAGACACAGAGCAGTCTCCCTTCCACTTTCCATGCTGCTGTGATGACTGAGGACAGTGAAGCTGCCCAGAGTTTGGGAACAGAAAGGTGCACACCTGGCTGCCAGGCACTGCCACACCCAAGCACTGTCCTCATGTCCCCACATGCTCGGGACAGGTTCCAGCTATCAGCAGAGGAACCACAACTCCACCTGCCTAAATACTGCCATTCAGAAGAGCCAGGTTTCTTTCCTTCCTTCTTTGGTTGCTGTCTGCTATTTCCCCCCTTGAAATCTCCCCATTTCTACTGCTTCATTCCAAGGAAATTCACCCACAGGGCTTGGCCTTTGCCTTCAATATAGGTGTTTTCAGGTGGTAAGAAACCATGGTCGCTGGTACTGTCAGATGCCCCCTCAAGGGTCTTGAGTCTTCATGCCTTCTGATACAGACACTCCACATCAGCAGCTTCTCCCAAAGGATTTGAAGTCATTTTTAGATGCTTTATTTTATTTTTCTAGTCAAAACAATTTTCCTCCCAGTATTTGAAACTTCAGAACCTTTGAAGTATTTGCAGTGAACGCTGTGGTACTACTGTACTTGTTTTAGCCCAGGGCCCATTCCTCCGAAACAGAGAGCCTTAATGTCTATGTTGGGACACAGACCTCACACCTGGACAGCCCACGACGGCTGCCTCTGACTGGCTGTGGACTTGAATGTGTGTTTCCCATGATCTGTGAGGCCACACCAGCAGCATGAGTTCCATAAATTAACTGCTGCCCTAAGGTAATCTAGCTGAGATTAAAATGTAAACATTTATTTTTGTTATATAAATTTATAAGATGTTTTATGTTTAATGCCTAATTTCTAGAAAGTGCCAGAAAAATGTATATTAACTATTTTGATTTTATGCACAATGATTTATACTTTCATTTTGAAAAGATACCTTAAAGCACATAAGCTAGGAAGTTACAAGTCATTGTTATCATTTTTCTAACCAAGTGTTTAAAACACTGAAGGTTTTTAAAGACTCAAACTTGTCAAATGGTATTTGGAGCTCTTGATCAAAATCATCTAGCTCTCAGAGAAATCAGTGGAATAATCATAAATGATCATTTTCAGTGGTTTGTGGGAAATATTGAAAAGTTTGAAGTTGTAAAAATGGAAAGAAGAACAAAATCTGACTGAGGGTGACTGTGCATTACTCACGAAGGTATAAATAACTCTTAAGGTTTGGTTACATTTTGAAGAAAATGATCAATTGCAAATCCAGTATTTGCAAGTACTGGACTACATAATTTTTTTCCCTTCATTTTACAAAAATCAGTGTTTGTAGTAACTCAGATTGAAGATAAGCCTGGTTTGAATTTAATCGTCTCTTTAGATTTTATAAGGCCAACTTTGGGAAAGTTACTCACTTTTCACTTTAAAAGGAACCCGGTCATTACACAGTGTGGGCTACAGAGTGGGAGCTGTCTACACTGTTAAAGGGAAAACAGAGAGACAAGCAATTATTCCACACCACTGGGGTATCTGTGACTTTTCAGATTGCACCACCTTGCTGTGTCACTTGTTATGACAAAGAATGCAATTGGGAGGGGGAAGCATTTGAAAACTCTAGGGACTGGCTGCTCACTGACACTCAGTGAGGTGTTTTCCATCCCTCACACTCATGGTTTGGTTTGTGACTGCTCTGCAATATGTTTCTGAAATTGTGAAGCAAGCTCTCTTCAGGCACACTGGTTGTCATTTTTCACTCAGCCTGGTCACTTGTTTCAAGACACCCTGTGCACGAGCAGCATCATCACTGATTAGAAGATAATGGCAGAATTCCCTCAGATTAGGGAGTTACCCAGATGGTACGAGACCCTTGCCCTCTGAATTTACATCCTACATAAGCACTGTTCTTGCCTGGTACTTTTCACTGCTAACATTAATGAGTTTGACCCAGCTGTCGCTGTGTCATGGGGTTCCTTTAGTGTATGGTGATAGCCATGCCCCGCGGCCCCCCTAGCACTGTGCCTGCAGCATCATGTCCTTCAGGAGTGCCCGACCATTCGAAAGTTTACTGTATTTTATGTTTTATTTATTGCCAGGGAACTGAGTATCATCTGTAAGGTATAAAAACCATTTAAAGAGAGAGGCTCTTTATAAATAGTCATATCCTCTTGAAATTCCATTATCATCAGTTTCCCCCAGAAGCGTTGAAATGCAGGCTGTGCAGTACAGCCAGAAAATGTGCACTGAAGTATTTCTCTTGATTCGAGATCTGGCGCTAAAAATAAGCTGGAATATAAAGTGTTATAGGTTTACTTTAAAAGGAGCTATAAGGTCCTCCAGTACAGATCCTAAAAAATGAGTGACAGCAGAGCCTCAGAGCATTGGAGACGTGGCTTCTGGACATGGCTCTGTTCTACAGACCACTGGCACCTGAGTGAAGGATGTTTATTGATGTGTCATCACTGTTTTGACCTTATATGCAGTGTTTCATAAATGCCATCACTTTTACTGTATTTGTCAAAAATCTGTGCTACATTGATTGAATTGGACAAAAGCCTACAGCTTCTTTCAAAAGGGGTTTCATTTTGAGTTAAATGCTACAGTTTAAATGTATGAAAGGTAGTTACCAAAAAAAAAAGAACTTTCTGTATCTTTAAAAGTCAATTTTGACATCTGGCATCCATATTACACATTCCGTTATAATAACCTAGGTTAGTGAAATCATACAAAAAGATAAAAATAAGTTTTAGGCAAGTTTTTTTCATCATATAAATCAGAATTATAAACTTCTTTTGCCTAAAAGTAGGATCTTTGCCTTTGTTCAAATATTTTTAAAGTTTAGTAGAGTTTTTTCCACTGCTTTTACTATTTCCCAAATTCAGTCAACAGGGAAGTATAACCTGTTTTATGTGAAATATTTGAGGAAATTTTAAATTTGAAAACAATTTTTTTGTAGAGTAATTTTTGTTCTTGTCCTGCGCTCAATTACATCATTAGTTCTAGGAAAGCTTTTGAAGCTCTCCTTTTTGGGAAAAAGGCAATTACTGACTTATTTGCCCTCAAAATCTAAGAGTTAATTCAAATTGAGAGCTAACTAACAGTAGGAAGGGCAACATCCAGAAATAAAACTTAACCTCAGCATGTCACTGTCTTTGTTTCTCATATGTATTTTCATATTTCTAGTTAGAGCATTTACTCACTTTAACTGGTAACAAACTGTGTATATATATATATATATATATATATATATATATATACACACACACAGGTATACATATATACACATATATCTTCTGGTGCTTAATTAGGACATGCCCTATTATTCTATTAAGTATTTTGAATGTTTATTTTACTAGTATGAAGACTATTGTAATAAAAGCAGAAGAGAAACAACAATTCTCCAATAATTTTCATTTGGTATTTATAGGAAAACCTTCTTAAGTTGCTCTCATTTAGTTTTTCTAGTGAATAAATTCAGATTTTAAATTGTTTCCATAATTCAAGCTGAAGAGCCATGACATTTTAAATAGTTTTATTATCCATGTGACTCATTGTATATTCAGCCCATAAGAGGAGATGTGAACAGGTGTCTCAGGTGTTGAAGAAGCGATCTGGCCAGAAGCTACAAGAGCCACGTGAGCTGAGATGGGGCCACAGCAGGATGACCCCACCAGGTAGCAGAAGCAGAGCCCGTTCTCATGTGGGGCCATTTTCTTTCATCCTCTTCAGAAACCAGAGAATCCATAAGCAGTGCTGGAGTCTGATATAGAAAGTAACTGCTCTGAGCGGGTAACCAAGCTGTAGTCACAGAGCTTCAGTGGGAGACCGCATGAGGACTTTGTGAATGAGTCAATGACAGTTTTCAGTGTTCCTTGTAAATGTGACTCCGTGGGATCTAGTGATGCCATTGCCCTGAAAGTGTTGATGTCTGGTGCCTAGCCAGCTTCACTTAGGCTGCTGGAAGCCCAGTAGGTACTGATGGATATTTCAAGGAAATCTTGACAGGCTCATTGTGCTGTGTAATTGGGCAAAGTTAAAGTGTAATATTTGCTGTTAATAAGTGACTGAGTGAAAATAGAAGCATGTGTCTGTAATAGCAAATATGGCTTTATTTGCAATGAAATTGAGATTCCTGGTCCTGTGGCAGTATTTTCTTGCTCTGTATTGTACCTTTTCTTTGATACATTGTTTTTTACAGTGGCATTAAACAGGTTGTATGCACTTAGAAAGTATTTGACTTAGAGAGATCAGTCCAGGAACTGTGATAAATTAGGGTCTGCATCTGGAATTACCAAAGTAAATTAAATGAAACCATGGTCCAGAAGAGAACAAACATTCATAAATGCTTTTTTTTCTACTGTTCAAGTCCATGTTTATGTCCAGTCTCTAATATTTATAAAGTATTTTATTATTTTTCCAGGTTTTTCTTTTATTTAACAAAGAAATGGTAGTTCAGATTCATCTTCATGCCATATGAAATGGGAAATGCAAGTTTTGTTAAAAAGGCAATTTTTTAAAGCATTTGATTTGGTAACCATTTATTTTAATGCAGTTAGAGTAGATTTTTCATTGCTCACCACACACATATGCTATGAGTATTTTTATAAACGTACTGGGGTCTGGGCATCTCAGATCACCTTGTGTAATGGATTAGAAAGGCTGGTAGTTGTTATTCCTCAGACTTCTGTTTGTTAAATATTTTTAATGTTGTTTTAAATATTTTAATGTTACCTCTTAAATATTGTGCTGTATTAATATGACTCATGTTCATGGGAAGTTTGAAATATAGCTAAACATATAGGAATTTATATTTCATTGTCCATGCATTTTTTTCCTCATAAAAATAGTTCCCCCCAAAAAATGACTTATTGTCTGCTAGGCGGTCCCACAGTTTCAAAATACTCCTCTTACTCAAAAATAATTCATGACACTGAGTGGAATTTTGACTCAATGTGTCAAAATGTCTCTGCCATGGTCAAATTTTTAACTCACAAGAGTGAGAAGTTGTGCTGGGAATTTTTAAACCTTAGTTTTAGTCCAAAAATATCTCACATTGCCTTCCACAGCTTATAATTTTTTCCTCCCTGACTCTAGTCCTTTTAAGGAGCAGTTAAAAGATTGTGGGCAGGGAGGCACTATTTCTTCCAGTCTCACCTGGGCTCCTCCTGCACAGGATACCTTTTGTCACTTTGCCCAGCACAACCTCTGGGCCTCTTCCCCACCCCAGTTCCTCCTAGTCTGCTGTTTCCAGGATGTCTTCTCTAGTCTGTCTTCCCCAATACCATTCACAGCCCTGCCTCTTGGCATAGAGCTGTCTCACCTCCAGGTGGTGAGCAGACAGCTCCACCCACCTCTTTCTCCTGTGTGGCGGACTACCCAGGTAAAGCCACAGACCAACCTGGGAAAGCAAATGCTAGTTGTGCTTTGTCATGAGCTTTGCTCAGCCAGGTACACGCTTGCCCACATCTCTCATGAGAATGGTTGTCACTAAGGAGCCATGGAAAACAGCTTTTAAAAAATTGTGTTGAGTACCCAAACTCACAAATGCAGAAAAAACCTCACGTGACTGTGCTGTAACGGGTAAGCTCGCTGTCCTCCACAATGCACTGAGACAGGCCTGTGTCTCCTGAAGCTCCAGTTGAAGATCGATCTTTGTGCAGTGGACCAATAGTTTCCTGTAAAGTGGGACACTGTTTATTTTAAAGGGGGAAAAAACTTTTCTTGTCAGAAGTAATCATTTATAAAACAATCTGTTTTAACCAGGTAGTATTGCCCCCGCTCCTCCTATGAAATACTTCTTGTGAGTTATGTTAGTTGTTACTAGTTTGAGTTACTCTCCCATGCCCTGAGGAAATGAGAGTGTTCAAGCATCTAACTGCAGTTACCAGACACTGAATAACCCAGACATTTCTAGGCAAACTGATGTTTGGAGTGAGAGACCAAGCTCCCTTTAAGGATGAACCCAGGTGAGTGGTGCACAGAGGCTGCAGGTCTCCCTCTGTGGACACCTAAGGATCCATCAGCATTAGTCTTGGTAGTTTTGTTTAGTTTATTTTTTTAAGTTTACTCTAAGTTAACTTAACATCATAGTTATTATTTGAATGGATATTCTGGACTGTAATTTTTTTCTAAATTAACAGAACAGATAGCCACTCATTCTCTTTATGCATTTAATTTTTAAAAAGTCCACCCAATATAGTAGTTTGTCACCCTTAGTAGGATAATTAAGGTGAAAAGAGAGACCAGCCTTTGCCCCTGAGGTCTGCACTCCAGAACTGTCTAATTATAATATCTGATTTTGTTTCGTTTTGTTTGTTGTTTTCTGAACTCTACAAGTTGGAAACCATGAGTTTAAACAAGCTCTTTCCTTTTCCTTTCTTAAGCGAAAAGAGAATTTTGTTAATGTTAGATCCCCACTGAGGTAAGAGAGGCTCCGGTGATAGACAGCAGCCACCTTCCCTGAACTGAGAGACTGACCTCAAGGTCTGATCTGCCTGTAAAGGACTCGAACATGCCCTTGACAAGTTTTTATGTATTTTTAGTGTAAAACCTTTAAATGAACCTGACATGGTGTTCGTGACCCATCCCACAAGCTTGCATACTTTTTAACAATTTGTGAACGCAAGCTTCTCTTGTATTTCCTAGAGGGGTTCTAGAAAGCTGATTCCTGGGGGCTACTCTGCACTGCCTCCTGGTGTCCTGGGAAGCAGCTGCACAGTGATGGTTGCAAAGGAAGAAGCCAGGGGAAAATGTCAGGAAAGTTGAATTTTATGTTCACATCGACAAGCATTTGAGAGGGTCCTATATGCCTCAAATTTTGACACTTTAAAAAAAATTTTTTTCTGAGTACCAACTACATACTTCACTCTGGGGCTGGGGCGGGGCAGGGGGGTGGGGTCTGGACCAGAAGTAAAATTTGAACTAAGTGATGTGGGCAAGGCTTCCTGCCCCTGTGTGGTTATGTGTCTGGAAAATGTATTATCCCAAATCCCTGTCCACCACTCTAAATCTCTTAAGGAGCAAGTGTAAGTAGGTATAAATGAGCAAGGCTATCTCAAAGATTTAAATTATTGTTTAGATATTTTCTTCTTTATAAATTCAGGAATCAGCCTGGTTTGTAGATAGCATAATATGGTTACTAAAACTATAATTTGTAGGTCACTAAACACATAATTTCAGATATTCATCTAAAGACTTCTGACTTTGTTTTAACTAAGAAAAGAAATTCCTCATAATGGAAAAACAAACCCAACAGAAGACTTCCACAAACTCTAAAACAGTATAGCATCAGTCTAACATCCACCCCAGAATATGCGTTTTTGCCTATAGTAGTTCAACAACTTCTATGGGAGAAAAAATGCACATTTTTTATTTCTTGGAAATGTGGATTAAGGTGTTGAATTAAATTCTCAGAGAGGATAATTTAAAAACAAGCATTGGTTTTGGAGATGAGCTCACAGCTCTATGGTCACTGTTCCAGCATTAACTTTATTATGTGACATTGAACAAATGAGTTAACTTCTCTGTGCCTCAGTTTCTCCATATACAAAATGGAGATAATGATACCCACCATTGCCTACCTCATAGGGATGTTATGGAGACAAATGAGATAACATAGGGAAATACCAATGCTTTGAACTCTGGAAGGAAGGTGCTATATAAATTGATGTATTGTTTTTTAATGATCCAATTATTATGTTTAGGGCTTAAACAATAGCAATACTGTTAGTCATGTTAAGAGTAAGTTTCAATTTGATTTATATTTACAACTCTCTTCTGGGGCCAGGTCTTGATCATTCATCCATTTATGGTACCTACAGACTGAAATGGTTATTTTTTTTCTGTGTTTCTGCCTGTAGTATTTTTATTCTGAATGTTCCCCAAAGGCTGTAGTCAAACTTCTAATATCTTATTGTTTACATGTGATGAACCTTATTCAAGTTATGTATAATTACATGTAAATAGCAGGTACATTGTATAAGGCACTTATCAAATTGTCTTTGCTCTTTTTTAATTTCAATAAAGGTCAGTTTTATATAAAAGCTTGTTAAAATTCATTTGGTATTTGGGAAAATCAAGAGTGACTCATTTAGCCCTGGCCGGCTTGGCTCAGTTGGTTGGAGCATCATCTCATAAAAAGTGCAGGTTTGATTCCCAGTCAGGGTACATGTTTAGGTTGTAGGTTCACTCCCCAGTCAGGGCACATACAAGAGCAACCAATTGATGGTTCTCTCTGACATCGATGTTTCTCTCCCTCTCTCTCCCTCCCCTTCCCTCTCTCTAAAATCATTAACCGTGTGCTCAGGTGAGGATAAAAAATCTAAAAAATTGTACTGAAAAAGAGTGACTAATTTATATGCCCTTAGTGCATAACCACAGTTTGGGGATTTTAACCACCAACTTACCACCATGACAGGAAGCAGGACGTGCCCAATGGCCACATCTAGAGGATGTGGTAGCTGGGCTCCCAAGCTCTGCAGAAAAGGTGCTGAGTTGGAGTCCCAGCTCCATGAGGACTTTGAGGAAGCTGCTGGGCTTCTCTGTGCTCCTGTGTCCACATAGGAAGTGAGGGACATGAGTTGTCTTGGGACATCCAGGCAAAGGCTATCTTGGTTTCAATCCCCTGCATTATTTCTCACCATGTGGGGAGAATTTCCCATCCTTTTCCAGAGCTGTTCCCATCTCCAAGCTGTGTAGAGTCTGCTCTGAATCCTGGATCGCGGACCAGCTTTTTCCACTGTGCTACCTGGGAAATTGAAGTTGTGTAGCCCATGGGCTGGCCCAGTCTTCACAATGCTATGACAAGGTGGTATTGAACACGTGTTTGTTAAGGGGTGTGGAGGAATCTAAGACCCTACTTAAGGTGGGCCAGACATACCCCATCCTTCGTGTCACTGTTAGCAAAGAAGACAGTTTGCTGGTCCACCTTTCTCCTTCCATGAATACAATCTGCACTAAGATTATTTTCAATTTTATAATGATTTGGGATCTTCCTGCTCCTTTAAGATCACTCTTCTGAATATTTGCTGCCACCTTTATGATTCCTAAAATCTCAAACCCAGACACCAAGGTGTTCCAACGCAAACTGTCTACCAGGCGTCACACCTGTTTCCACAGTTTTTCTATCTGTTTGTCCGATGTCATCGCTCTGGAGTGGAGTGTCATGTCTCCAGCTGCCCCACTGCCCCTTGAGCTTTGAATGTCTCCTATATCATACACCAGTTTCCTGCACACAACAAGCACTAAATAGATGTGTGATTTGATCTGAATTTTCATCCCTGTTACCCACAGTCCTATGAGCCTTTCTTGGATTAATGTTGATAAAATGGCGGGGTTTTGTTCTTGAGCTCCTCCCCAACCCAAAGCTTTTCTGTGACTGTGAATTTCTGAATCAATGGCAGAGTCACATGGCAGGGATGTTTTCCAAGTTAAACCAGCCCAAAAGGCGGTGGCAGGGGAAAGAAGGAAAACATTCGACCTGTAGATGAACAGCATCAGCACCTGGCAGGGCTGTCTTCTCAAACAGACAAGTCGTTCAAAACAAACAGCTGTTAGTGCTTACATCCAAAAGAAAGAATATACATAACTGCAACACCAAAGCAGAAAAACATGTTAACGGTGAAACAAAAGAAACCACAGGAAAACCATTTATTCATTCATTCCATAAATATTTACTGAGCACGTACTGTGTGCCACATACTAAAAAGACAAACTTCTGCCTCATTGGAGCTCAACTTCCTAAGGGCCTCTGTGCTAACCTTGAAGTCCTCAGGGCATTCAGTGTCAGTACCTCAGAACCTCAGCTGGTTGTCTGCAGTCTCTGGAGATCCAATTTCCAGAAAGGCCTCTATGAACAGGTTATAGTTAAGGTGAGACCGAAAGTGGAAGCCAGAGAAAGAGCATTCCAGGTATGGGATGCAGCCAACACCAACCCTCCACACCAGCAAACTTAGCTCTCCCCACTCAAGGAGACACGAACCAACACAGGACAGCTGCCAGGCCTCCAGGCTTCTCTTTCTCCATCATTCTTGGCCTTGTCCATCCCGTCGCCATCCTTACTGTTTCTGTGTTACCTTCCATCCTGTCACTAGAACTATCCTTCCAGAAAGCAAGCCTGTTTTGGTCAGAAGAAAAGCACTGACTTCCAAAGAAAGTAATTATTAAGTACATACTATTTCCTGGTCACTATTCTAGATTGAGAGGATACAAAACAGGCCACAAAACAGGCAAGAATTACTGTTCCAGTGACCCTCTCGTTCTAGTGGGGGAAGAAAAGAAATGACCACTAAAACAAATTCCAGACTATGTGATGAATAAAACAAATACGATGGAATAAAGTAAATTAAATGGTGCTGAAATAGAGAGTGTGTTGGTTTGTTGGGGGAGGAGACGTGATAAGAGATGATCTCTTTTATGTTGTGTGGTCAGGGAAGGCCTGAATGACCTGAAGCAGCTATGTAAAACTTGGGGAGGTTTTTAGGTTCTTGGAGAAAGATTATGTAATACCAGCACATAGGTGGGGAGAGGAAGGATATGTAAACTCTCCAATTATAATAAATTGGAAAACTATGGAGTTTCCATGGAAACATGATTAAGCATACATGAGCCAAATCAGTGGCTCCCTGAGAAGAGGTTTGCCAAAAGCTCAGAGTTCTTGCCCACTAACTTAGTTAACATTGACCCCAGCACCAGTGAGTAACAGGCCTGCGGCAGTATGACCTTGGCCAACCCTGGTTGTCAGACTCCACAGTGGCAGGCATGAGGGCCAGCACAGACATGTATGCCGTGGCGTGCGGTGAAGGAGAGCAGCAAGCAGATGGCAGGAAGAGAGAATGCACCACAATTAAACTCCCTCCCCTGATCAGGCCAGCGAAACCCAGTTCATATTTCTACATTGAGGTAAAAATAATTTTTCCACAGAAAATGTTTTCCCTACTCTCTCTTCTCTCATTCTCATTAATTACTGGGAAGCTTTTGAAAATGAGGTGTTTTCAGTTCAGAGATTTTTGTTGTCCATTACAATTATTGTTAGTGGTTTTTTTTTCTAAATGGTTTTCAGTCCTCAGATACTTCTCACTTCTTTCCTTTTCATAACTTTTGGATCCAGTGACTTTTAACTGTGGCCATTGTCTTTCAGTTCCTGACCATCTGCGTTTTGTTACAAATGCGCACATCCCGTGGCAGCAGTGGGCCGTACAGCAGCCGTGTGGACTCTGGGCCCTGCCTTAACACGCTTCCTAAACCACATGTCCCCTCACACTCGTGGGTTCAGGTGAGCTCTCGCCCCCTCTGAAATTCAAGCAAACTCTGCCATGTAAAGTGGAAAGTCCAAGTCGGCCTGGGGTTCTGGAGGAACTCAAGGACTGTTGGAACACACAGCTCCTGCATATTAAACCACTGTCTTTACTCTCTCTTAGCTCCTGAAATGGTTTTCTTCCCTGTCCTACCATGACCCATATCCCACATTTCAAATATCCTTACAATCACTCCCATGAGACATTTAGGGAGGTAACAGCGGCTGCTGACAGTGACAGAACCAAACATCACACATCTCAGAGGAACTGCAGGCTACCACCTCCGATGTGCTTCTCTGGATACTGTCGCCTCCCAACATCCTCACCTGAACTCACTGTGAAATTCTGTTTTCCACTCCCACCGGGTTCAGGACCTTCACTGACATATTGTAGGACTAATTAATGGGCTTGTAGATACAAAAGACTATCTACTTTGGGTCGCCCTCTTTGCAGCAAAGAGAAACAGGCAGCAGATTTGAACTTTCACTTCTTTTTTTCCACAAACATGAGCTGTATATGTCGGAAGGCCTGCAAAGTACCACATCAAAGTAATTTATTTAACCGGCCCACCGAAACTGTATCTGTTTCCTTTTTTAAACTTCATTGTTGGTGCTATTACAGATGTCTCATTTTCCCACCTCCACCCAGCTGCTGCCCCCACCCACTTCCCTCTGGCCATCGCCACACTGTTGTCTGTGTCTATGAGTTATGCACATATGTTCTTTGACTAATCCCTTTACCTTCTTTCATCCAGTCCCCTCTCCCTTCTGACAGTTGTCAGTCTGTTCCATTTACCCATGCCTCTGTTTCTATTTTGTTCATTAGATTGTACATATGAGTGACATCATATGGTATTTGTCTTTCTCTGACTAGCTCATTTCACTTATAATAATCTCCAGGTCCATACCTGCTGTTGCAAAAGGCAACATTTCCTTCTTTTTCTGGCTGCATAGTATTCCATCTTCTGCAGATACTGCAGCTTTTTTATCCACTTATCTACTGATGGGCTGTTGGGCTATTTATAGTACAGATCTTGGCTATTGCAAATAATGCTGCTATGAACATAGGAGTGCATATATTATTTCAAATCAGTGTTTTGGGATTCTTAGGATAAATTCCCAGAAGTGATATCACTGAGTCATATAGCAGTTCCATTTTTAACTTTTTGAGGAAACTCCATACTGCTTTCCACAGTGGCTACCCTAATCTGCATTCCCACCAACAGCACACAAGGGTTCCCTTTCTTCCACATCCTCACCATCACCTGTTGTGTGTTGATTTATTGATGGTAGCCATTATGGCAGGTGTGAGGTAATATCTCATTGTGGTTTTAATTTGCATCTCTCTGATGATTAGTGATGTTGAGCATACTGTATCTGTGTTTCCTTAAAAAATAAAAAATCCGAACTAGACTTCCGGCCAAGATGGACGCATAGGTAGACGCACTGTGCCTCCTTGCACAACCAAGATAGGGACAACAACAATATAGAAACAAAATAACAACCAGAACTGACAGAATATTGAAGTGTATGGAAGTCGGACACCCAAGGATTTAAAAATAGACACTTTCATCCAGACCAGTAAGAGGGGCAGAGTCAGGCAGCCTGGAGAGGGACACGGAGCGGAGAGCTGAGCACCCGGGGTGGCGCGCAGGCCCGCAGCAGGCAGACCCTGGGCGCACAAGCAGCAGTGGCTGGAAGGCCCTGGCCAGGGGTGGCGACTGGCAGACCCAGTGAGACGGACATTGTGAAGCAAGGCACTGCACGCAACTCAGGGTCCCAGCACTGGGAAATACAGCTTTCGGTCACTGACTGAGAAGGAAGGT
>CM052544.1:67266821-67286568 GCA_028533065.1 Trachops cirrhosus
TGTAGAAGCTAAAGAACTTATGACACATGGACTGAAGTAAAGGGGGGAATGTGGGTGGGCGAGGGTGTTCAGGGTGGAGGGGAATGAAGGGGGGATAATAGGACAACTGTAATAGCATAATCAATAAAATATATTAAAAAAATCCAGCCCACCATGTGGCCCTGGTAGTAAATATCTGTTTACGTTAGGGTAGGTACAGATGCTTCTCTATGTCTCCTGTACATGGCACCTCCACTTCCCCTGCCACTAACATGTGGCCCAGGGAGTGCTGGGGGCCAGCTGATCTTTCGTTCATTCATCAGATCATTACCAAACTTTCATTGGGTCATGTGCTCTTCCTCACTCTAAAACCAGTGTTTCATTCCAAGTCACCTTTCGGGAAACTAAATGCCATTAGGTGTGCCTGGAGCTGATGAGGGAAGGTTTCCACCATGACCAGCTTAGTCCAGAGTCTGGGTTACCCCACCCTTCTCCATCAAAATCTGTTAGGCATCACAAACATTGGACCTAGAAGGAATCTTTGCATTCACCTAATTCATCGGCCTCCTTTTGCAGGTGAATGCATGGAGGCCTGGGAGGGCAAAGCATTTCCTCCAAGGCTGCATTTAGTCACCAGGATACATGTCGACTGGTTCCATGAAGGATGGCAGGAAGGGGCCACTAGGGAGGCAGTGTGGGGAATGGAGTGTCTGCAGGCTTGTTTGGTGTCAAAGACCAGAAATCAAATCCCAGTAACCTCACTTACCCACCACTCAGCATTTTTCAGATCAAGAACTCTGTCTACCTCTGCCTACTGCCCTGAAAAAGTGTGACAAAGGATTACACAAAATGACATATAGGAAAGTGCCCCACTTCTTAGCTTCCCTGGCACCTTTATTACTCTTTGTTCATTTTGTCATAGACCCTGTCCTTTTTCACTGAGGAACAGAAAAGATACCCATTCATCATGGTCATGACTCTTCTACTGTCTTCCCCCCTTCCCCCTGCCCAGGTCTCACAGCAGTGCCCGCACATGCATGCATACACATGCTTGCACACACACACACACACACACACATACACACACACACTTGTATATGCATGCATGAACACTTGTATGCATGCATACATGTATAAACACACATGCACATTTACAAACTCATGTGCAAACACATTTACACACGCATACATTTGTGCACATGCACACATGCATACATACACATGCATGCTTGTATACAAGCACACACACTCAGCATTGACTCCATCCCTATAGGCGTGGGCCACACAATGTGCTCACCAGCAGTGCTGTGGACCCCACCAGGGGTGCTCTGTTCACTTCAAGGTCTGGCTTAGGTTCTCTACAACCACCTGCCACCTTGCACTTTCCTTGTTGGTGCCTGCATGCGCTAGAGGGGGTACAATTCCAGACACCACATCAGAGACACTTCCTGTCTGGCTTTAATTAATTTGTTTCACTTGAAAATACATATTTAGTTGTCTAAACCACACTGTGCTTTGGCTGAAATACAAGACTAAATTCAGCTGCAGAATGTGGTTAACTTCCAATTTAGTGATAGAGGGGTGAGGAGCAAGCCCTTTCTCTCAGGGATCTGGGCAGGGGTATTTGGTGGTGATATCTACATACAATGGAATATTATTCAGCCTTAAAAGGGAAAAAGATTCTGACACATGTTACAATATGAATAAATCTTGAAAACATTATCAGAGGGAAATAAGGCAGACACAAAAGGACAAATCCTGTATGATTCTATTTACATGAGGGACCTAGAATAGCCAAATTTCTGGAGACAGAAAGTAGGACCGTGGTTGCCAGAGGCTGGGGGCAGGGAGGAAGGGGGAGTTAGCGTTCCATGGGGGCTAACTTTCTGTTAGGGAGAATGAAAAAGTGCTGGAGATGGATGGTGGGGGTGATCGCACAACTCATGAACATGCTTAATGACCCTGAACTGTCCATTTAAACATGGTTAAAATGGTAAATTTTATGTTATGTGTATTTTACCACCATAAAAATAATCTCGAACAAAGTCCTGATGCCTGGGTCCAACCTCTGTAGGTTCTGATTGAGTTGGTTGGAGTGTGGTTTGGACACTGAGATTTTTTTTTTAAACTCCCCAGGCAATTTATCATGCTGTCAAAGGTTGTTCAGTAGGAACCCAGAAACCATGGATCTGCAATGACCAATGGAACCCCAACCAAGAAGTCTCACTCAAACAGCAGGCAAACGCCCTTCTGCCCTAGCATGATGAAGTCAGGAGGAAGCCACCCGATTCCCAGCTCTTCCTGCTGGGTGAAAGAGAAAAGGGGGAACTTGTTCATACCCCTCAGCCTTGTCTGAGGGTTCCAGCAAGAACTGCTTCCTGCCTTTCCTGACTCAGCACTGACAGGAATGGTAACAGGCTGGAGATAGCAGGGTGGACACAATAACATGTTGGTTTTGTGATGCGGACACCAGCCCACAGTGTCTGAGG
Source organism: Trachops cirrhosus (assembly GCA_028533065.1). Lineage (NCBI taxonomy): Eukaryota > Metazoa > Chordata > Mammalia > Chiroptera > Phyllostomidae > Trachops > Trachops cirrhosus. Next base: position 67,269,290 of record CM052544.1, read on the forward strand.
CATTATGGATGAGATATGAGATATATTCACACAGACTACCAAGTCCTGTGGAGGAAAAGGGACAGCTCGACTTCTCTCTCAAGGGGAGGGTGCACAGACCCTTGGTTTGATGGGTTTTTATTAGCTTTCAATTTCTACAGGAATACAGGTAAAGCTCATTAATCATTGTCAGGCAGTAAGGATCAAACAATAGATAGCATACAAAGAACTATAAGGGCTTATTCTGAGCCAGGGTCTGTTAGCTAAAGGGCTACAAAACTTTGGAAAAACAAACTCATTTCCTGCTTGGACCTTTATCATTTAATTGAGAGCATTCTTAACAAAGCAGGTTTCACAGGATTTTATGTATTCTTTCTCAGGCCTGATCACCTGAGGAACCTGCCCTTTCCAGCACAGGGCTACACAGCCCTCTGTCATTGTTTCAGGTTTAAGTCAGGCAGGGGAAGTAAGGCAGCCAAGAGATTAGGAGATTTCTCGCAGACAGAATGAGGACTCAGGCTATGTCAAAGCCGAGGGGCGAGGGTCCATCACCCCCTTTCTCCATAGCCCCCCAAGTCCTTCCCTGAGGGCTTCCATGTGATCGTGCCTGTCTTAGGTCATTCCTCCCTTGGGGAATCTTACCCGTCATTGGCTAACTGATCAAGCACTGGGGACCTGGCAGGGTGAAGTAAAAGGAGCAGAAGCGGTGCCCCTGCCAGGGAGATAAGCTTTGTCTCCTTAGTAGCTTATGGTCTGAAGGTCACCTACTCAGCCTTAGTCATGGGGTGGGGGGGTTATAGCTTCTGAAATCAGGCAGGGCAGTTCCCAACAGTTTTGCTATTTTGAAAAAGTAGAATTTTTAAAAGACTTGCACAAAGGTTTTTGTTTTTAATAGAAAGAATCTATAATCTCTAATCCTAGGAATTGACTTCTTTTGATGCCATGAGTATGCCACCATTGGAACTGGCTGGTCATTTGAAAGCTTAGTGCATATACATAGTCTCTCTCACTATTTTAATCTTTTAAGAGCAGTTAACTACAAAATAAATATAGAAATAATAATCACAAATTCATTAATTGGCTGTGGTTTACTAGTCTAGACTAACATAACCTGTTTCCTGGAAATCTGTCTATGCCTTCTGTCCTTTTTTTTTAACTGTTTGAGTAAAACACACACACACACGCACTCTCACTGCTCCTGTGGGACACCGGAGAGATCAGGGGCCATGGCCACACTTGGTGGGCCAAGGTGCCCACGTGGACCATGCCACGATGAGCCTGGTCAGAAAGGAGGCTTTCCTGATGAACACAGAAAGTGCTGGCATGTCATGGCAGGCTCACCAGGCTATTCACATCTCTGCCCAGACAAGTAGTCTCTGTCTGTCAAGTTCCTTGAACTTTGAGTAACTGGCTGAGGTGCCCAACCAAGAGCTCAACCACATCCTCAGCAGAACTCCTTTCCTCCCAAGAGCACAAGGAATCAATGATGAGGAACCCACCAATTTTCTTTCATTTGGAGTGCCTCCAAACTCAGAATCCTACTCAGGGAACCAAAGTGCTTAACATCCGTGGGTGGAAGCAAACAGGACTCTCTTTCCACTTTCAGAATCCTGCTACAAGGATGGGGGCAATGCTGGGAGGAAGTAACAGAGGTTGGAGGTTTAATTTGCCGGGTCAGCAAAAGCAGGCAGTTAGTTGAGAAAAGTGATGAAAAATTACGTCCCCTGTGCTTATTTATTTTATAATTGGAAGTTTGTACCTTTTGACCCCTTCACCCATTTTGCCCATTTTAAGGGTATTCAAGTCCTCACCTTTATGGTGTAACCCAAACATAAGCTGATCTCCTGTGTTGTTATCTCTATATTCAAAGAGGATGAGTCCAGCTGCTAATAGCAATGTAAAAGGATTTGAATCTTCATTTTCATCCCCTTCAAGGCTCTAGTTAAAAGACCCCAACACCCCATTTTACCCACTCGCAGAGCCTCTCACCTCTGAGCTTCTCACCCCTGCAGAGTCTCTCCCAGGCCAAGTCCAAATACCTGCAACACAGCCCATTAGGTTTCCTGTCCCCCTCCCGCCTCTGCCCTTTTGTCTTCATGGGGCGGTCCATCCCACTGCCACTCTAGGCATCGATACCATTTCTCTCCCTTCCCACCCCACTTTCCATTTCCCCAGCCTTCCCTCTTCCAGTATCCCAACTTTGCCTCCTCAACTCTACAGGAACCCAGCTGGTTTCTCATTCAGTAGGTGAAAGGGATGGGTGAGGGCCTGGGAATGAGGGAGCTGGAAATGGTCACCCACAAACATCTGGGCCACTGCACTAGCAAGACAGAATCCTGTACTTCCCCAGATTGTAGACCACCCACTCAAGCCTCCTGAGCCCTAGCCCCTGTCTGTATTTATCTGCCCTCTCAGTGACTATCTGCCACAAAGAAGCTTCTGAGCACCACACCCAGACAAGCAGCAAGGAATGGAGTAACTGTGAGTCCCAGGGTCTGAAGGAGCTCAGACCTTATTCCCCCTCCCTTCTCCCTCTTATGTTTGACCCTAAGAATTACAGCTCATTCTTGCATAGGATGCATATAACTCACATCCAGCCTAGCATGGACAGAGCATTTGGGGGTGCAGAAAAGTTGTGGGGATGTAGAAGTGGGAGGTAGGAGTCTATTAATTAAAACACCCCCAGAGCCTCTTTTGGTGGCAATCTTCTGAAGGTGCTTATCAAGAAGGCTCTAGGCAAACAGAGTTAGCCAGGTTGATGGAGTCTCAAATATGGCACCAGCTTGCTGGTCCTGTGGCTCTGTGGGGGGAGGACTTAGAAAAGGACTCTGCTTGCTTTGATGCCAGACACTTCAGTTTCTCCCAGTATGCCACTGGTACTTTTCAAGCTGCCACCCTGATACTGAAGCTCAGAGGGATTGAGTCTGAGTAGCAAGTGTGAAGAGGTGAAGACAAATCTGGAGGTTCCACGACATGGGAAAATATATCCTGAGTGCGTAAGAAGCATTCTCCCCTGACCACAGAATGCAGGCACGTACCAGGCACTCGAGTTTCATACAGGGCCATGGATATGCACTATCTCTTTTTCCAGCATCTGAGCCTTTTTCTATATTTCCTTTTAGGGTAGAGAATTCACACACCAATAGGGAGGTAGAGTCTGCTTCTCCCTAGAGAGGATGACAAAACCCATGGACTAGTATTTACCAATCACATAACTCTGACTTTGAATTATAAGATAGTAACATTAAAAAATAGGGACCAAGCAGAGCCCATTATTAGTAATGGGGTAGTGGGGGCAGCATCTCCAGCATCTAATTTCTGAAGGGCTGGCAGTGCAAGCTAGCCCTAGCAGCAGCCGAAGTGGTGTCCCCAAATGGACCAGTTCTGCAGCATGATTTGGGGTGTTGTTCCTGACTGGGTTCTGGTCCTCCATCCCTGTTGAAGAGTCCATGAGCTACCTAAAGTCCTCTTTAGAAGTTCCTTGTCTTCTCAGTTTCTGTTGCATACAACTAAACCCTGGCTGGTGCAATTAAATGCAAACTTCTAGTCACCTGGGTTGAAGTGCCTATTGAAAGCAAAGCTCTAAGAGGTTGAGTGGTCATGTGACAAAGCAGTATAAAGGCCACAGAGACTTTGAGCTCATATCCTAATGACTTGGCTCAAGTGTCCTGCTAAAAGCTAAGGACATTTTATGACTGTGATTGAAGAATCTTGAATTTCTTATAGAGGCAGGAGCAAAGGGAAGAGATGGTTACTGGAGTCCAGGGCCCAGAGCCAACCAGTGGAGGCCAGACTATGACAGGTTCTCTTTGCAGGACTTGGAACCGTGCAAGAATTGCAGCTGCTGTTGGAGCTGCCACTGCCAAAACAGAGAAGGAAGGGAAAGCCTATGTGGGCTTCTCCCTTTCTCCTGACCTACAACCTCACACAGAAGGCAGAGGATATAACTTGCAGGTATCAGCTTATCTGTGATATGGGCAGAGGTGGGGAAAGAGTGGAATGGATCTGAGAAACAGGCCCAGAACTGGTACAAATGGAAAACCATCTTCCCCAGAGTCTAGAGATGTCAAACAATCATCCAATTCCAGTAGAGCTCAAAGGCAATTATAAAGTCAAATCCAAAAGGAGAGGCAAATAGGGGTATAATTTTGCTCATTTTTGTTGGCAAAATCTAAAGAATACATGTGGAAATCAACCTGAGGGTGCTAAGGCAAGGAGAGAGCAACATACTTTCAGACTGTACTGAATATGTTGGGGCAGCCAGCTATTTATGGGTCACCTTGATGATTTCAAGACTTGCTTTTAAGCTTGTGCTTTAGGCTGCTTGAACCCTGTTACTGAGATGTGACTTGGCTTGGATCTCTATTGTAAACCCTGTGTAAACTGTTTCACAAATTACAGCCATCTTTACCTTCTATTTTCTCTGCTCGCTAAAAATGCCTATGCAATACCTTGGCTCCCTCTTCCTCTCTGTGCTGCAGCTCAGTAAACTACTGCAGGTGCAAAGTCAGGACAACTGCAGAGTTTGCCTTGTTTGTTTCCCTTCTCACAGGGATCACCATCCTGTCTTGCCAGTTTGCCTAATATCTGAAAATAGTTCTTTCATATATTTGGACCAGTTCTATATATATTTATATGATCTGTCCAGAAAAAGTCCAGGCATTATTGACACAATGAGAATTATTTGCATGACATGGATGTAACCTGGCAGCCTAGGAGAGTGGACTGGAATACACATGCATGAACAATGATGACTTCACTGTACTAGTCAGTGGAGGCGGTAGATGCCATTGAGTGAGCATGTGTACTGTGTGGCTGTCGCATTCAAAATGACTGAGTGAGTAGAGCAACAGATCTGCATTCAATTTTGTGTTAAGCTTAACATTCCTTCACAGAAACTATTTGGATGATTCAGAAGTCTTTCAGGGATGATGCAATGAGTGTAGCACAAATAAAAGTATGGCACAAGTGCTTCAAAGATGGTCGAGAATTGTTGAAAGTGATCCACATTCTGGAAGGCCTACAACAAGCAGAACACCTGAGAATGTTGAATGTGTAGTGGGCTGCAACCAACAAAGATTGGTGACTGATAGTGTGAGAACTGGAAGCTGACCTGGGGATTCCAAAAACTACCGCGTCCAAGATTTTGATGCAAGATCTTGGCATGAAACGTGTCATGGCAAAATTCATCCTGTGGCTTCTGCCACCAGAGCAGATGGAACATAGTGCTGCAGTTGCTGATGCCTTGATTCAAACAGCTACCAGGGAACCAGATTTCCTCAGGAAGGTTACAATGCTGGGAGAACTGTGCGAGGTCCCAAGGCGCCTACTTAGAAGGGACTGAGGCGTCATTGTCTTAGGTACAATGTTTCTTGTAACTTGTATCTTCTTCAATAAGTGTCTCTATTTTTCATCAAAAAGAAGAAGAAGAAGAAGAAGAAGAAGACTCTAGGATCAGAGCTCAACAGAGCTGGGGCCAAATCTCACAGCCTCATGTCCAGAAATCTTCTGTTTCCTAACAAATGTGTGTCTCTTCTTTTTTGCAACAAGGAACGTTAAAAACTGAAACCCTTGGTGTGAACAGTCTCTCTAAAACTGAACTTTGGGTTACTTCACAAGTCAGGGCTTGCAAAGCTATGCACATGGAAAGTCAAATTCATTAACTTTCTTCTCACCACAAATATTAACCACACCACTGACTTCAGGATTGTTCGTAGAAACCAGTCTATTCCTTAGAATGGAATGGAAAGGCTTTTCTGTCTCCCCTCGTTAAGGTGCACACATCTGCACCCCACACCTATTTCTCCATTCCTCCCTCACAACCCCATATAATCCTCCCTCCATGCCCTCCACACCACCAGGTTCTCTATTCATTTCTTACCCAGTCCACATTTTCCGTCCTGAATTCTGACACCATTTTTAGCTTCTCCAATCTCTTATCACTGCCAACGCCATCACTGACAATAGTTACTTGGTGCTTACTTTGTAATTCAGAACCTAGAACAATCCTGTCATGTACGTGTTACCATGATCTCCTTTTCTTTTTACTGTGGTAAAATAAATATAATGTAAAATTTACAATTTTGATCATTTCATTTTTTTAAAGTTTACTTTCAATTTTATCTTGCAATGGTTTCAGCATAATGGCTAGACAGTTATATACTTTATGTAGTGTTCTCCTCAATATTTCTAGTACACAACTGGCCCCATACATACTTATTGCAGTATTATTGACAACATTCCCTGTGCTGTACTTTACATCCTCATGACTCTTCTGTAACTGCCAATCTATACTTCTCAATCCCTTCACCTCTTTCACCCATTTGTAACATTTTCAATTATACAATTCAGGGGCACTTAGTACATTCACAATATTGTGTGACCATTATCATTATCTACTTTCAGAATATTTTTATTATTTTAAAAAGAAACCCTGGACCCATTAAGCATTTGTAGTTGAAGATTAATATAATAAAAATCCTGCCATCACAGTGGGAAGAGAATGCTACAAATGGCAGCCTATTTTCATATAGGAGAGCCAGATTAGCATATATTGGGAAGGCATTCGCTGTTTAGGTTGTGACTATAATTGCCCAGAAAAGAAGCTTTAAAATGCTTTGGGGGGATCAAATTTGAAAGAAACAAATGGATTACATTTTTCTAATTTAGCAATCAGTTAACTGTGACGACTCATCCTACTCTCTGGGCTCATGTGACCAGGATAGTAAATACAATATTGACAAGAAAACCTAGCCCTGCAGTTGGCAGATGCCAGCCTTCCTCAGAGGGAAGCTGCAGTGAAAATGTACTCGTTTCCTGTTTTCTTTCCATAACCAAATTGTAGGGCCTGAGCCAGGGTTTATTATAGTGCCCTGCGTGAAAAGGCCTGATGGCTCCCTTCCAACTTATGAGCTGCAGACACTGTGGTGAACACGTGTGCCTTCCACTTTCTGCATTCAGAGTGGCCTGAGTCTAAATGAATAGAGATCAATAGGTGATCTGCCCATGCTTTGGACAATCTCCTTCTCCTCCAATGTTCTCTTCAGCAGGAAGGACTTTGAGAAGATGAGGCAGGTTCATGTCTCAGCTCTGCCTCTCACTGTCTGTGTGACTTTGGGGAAGTTACTGACAGTTTCCTGATTTGATTTCCCCATCTAGAATAAAGATAAAAATACATTTCTCTCTTAACAGTTGTTGAATCTAAATGGTCATACAGTAGTCCCCCCTTACCCATGGGGGACACGTTCCAAAACCTCCAGTAGATGCCTGAAACTGTGGGTAGTACCAAACCCTATATACACTATGTTTTTTCTTATACACCCATACCTATATTAAAGTTCATTTTATAAATTAGGCACAGTAAGAGGTTAACAATAACTAGTAATAAAATAGAATTATAAAAATACACTGTAATTAAGTTATGTGATCGTGGTCACTTGTCTTAAGAGATCCCTTGCTGAAGTTTTTGCAGAAGCTCAATGCTTTCTGAGCAAGACATTGCTGCCAGTCAGGCCAAGAACACATTTTCTGTTCATGTCTTTCACCCATAGTTTTAATGTCTTTTCAGTCTTAACTTAGTGAGCACTTACCACATGCTGTGACCGTAACTTTTGTAGTTTGGGGTATTATAACAGGGTGCACCCAGGACCTCCCCAAAGAGGGATTTGTAATGGGGTCCAGAACTCAGGGTGTCCAGGAAATATTAAAAATACAGGATGTTCTCATCCCCACAAGTCTGAACTGGGGGATGGGACACATGGAGCAGGGCCATTAAGAGTTATTTTGCATATCAACAGTTTTGCAAATAACTGCAAATGGTTCGTTTACATATCTATAACTTTTGACTGGTTTCATAGATACTTAAGTAGCTGCAGCCATGCTTTGAGCCAGGGAGATGGGAGTGACTTTGACCCATGACAGAACGGGGAGACACCTCCCCCTGATTACAGCGCCTGCGTAAGAGCTTAGAGATGGTTCGCTCCAAGCCACCAGACCATGCCTGCCCAGACTAACTATGGCAGCCAAGGCACAGCAACCATGGAGGGTAGGGGGGAACATGCAGTTTTGGCGAGGTGTGGAACCACACAGTTTTGTGTGAAACCACATGGTTTGGGGGCTCTCTTCGCCACATGGCTTAGGAAGCAGGGAAGCAAGATGCAGCGATGCAGAGCTCTCTTAGCAGTTTGGAAGAATGCAGGAGATACTCTGAGGAAAGGAAAGGGGTGAAGAACTCTTGCTGGTGGGCCAGAGTTGCAGGCCTGCCAGCCAAGCATGGATTACTGGGAAGAACTGGAGCTACCTGAGCCATAGCCTACTATTTTTTTCCTGAGATATGGTATCCCTGACTGGGCAAAGGAAGGAAGAAAGGACTGTGTGTTTTAGGGTGTCTTAAGGGACTTTGAGGTTTTAAAGAAGACATTAAGCCATTACTCTAAGTCTGTATAACTTTCAAATAAATAGTTCCTTTCCTTTTCACCAATCTCTGGCATTGAGAGCTATAATTCCCTGGTGGCAGGCAAGGCAAACCTACTATGCAGGGACCCTGAGTTGGGGGTCCATTTGGTAATGGTAGCTTTTCACCCCCTATGGGTCTCTTCTGTAACAGTATGATAGCAAAAGCAGCGTGAATTTCTTTTTTCCTCTCTACAATTTCAGAGATACAGGTTTTGTTCTTACTGTAGATCTTGGCAACCTCACCATATGATTTTTTTCTTTCCTTATTAAGTGAAGAACTTTTACCTTTCTGCACAAAAGAAGCACTTTACAACTTCTCTCTGGAATGTCCAAATCGCCAGTGTCACTACTCTTGTGCTTTGGGGCTGCTAGGACCTGTACCCAAGCCCTGTGATGTTGAGACAGCCATCTGATCACTGAGATGGCTACCCAGTGACTATCTGTTGGGAGAATACTGAAGAGATAGTAACTACTTCAGCACTGTCATTCATTGGTATGAGTTGTAAGTGAGATAACAATACAAATACATTCCCACCTGGGAAAGGGACAGAAATACAGAAACCATCCCATTCCATGAAGGGTGACAAGCAAGGGTTTTGTTTGCTCCAAGGCAAGCGCTGGGGCAGCATTTCAGCAGTGATTGTTAAGGCTACATGTACCAGGAAAGTGTCCCTGTTGAGTTTGGGCCCCTCCAGTCATGCTGGTGTGGTGATAGGCTCTATGACTCCTGGTCTAATGAGAAAGATGTGAGAAGAAATCTGTGTGTGGGAATCTGGTCGTGTAAGATGGACTCATGGTCACAGTCAGGAATCTGTTTGGGTTCCAGCATTCTCCACCAAGTCTATGGTCTGAAAGAGCTCTCTTAACCAGATTCTTCTAAATACAACTTACCTTAGGAGTTGAGCATTTAGTACTCTCTAAGGGCGAGGACTGCTCCATGAGTATTATATATATAATAATATATAGTTGTGGAGTAATATATAATAATATATACTCATGAAGTAGTATGTATCATCCATTTATATCTACATAGTCCACCCAGGTAAAGTTTAAGGAAAGAGAGCTTGATCTGGGGAAAAGTGATCAGTCTGATGAATGGACTAGAAATCACAGTACTCAAAGGAAATCATGTGTGTATTCAAGATGCCCCAAAGTGCCTGGTATCATGCCTGCTTACAAAATATTGTAAATCCTGAAGAGATATAAGCATGAGTAAAAAGAAAAACTGAAATATTAAAACAGAAAGAAGCTTAAAAATAGCAAATTACCAAACTCAACTGTTTGCATTCTTTTAGGTTTTTGAGTAATGAGCGAAGGACACATTTAGAATCAGACAATGGAAAGAATAGAAAAAAGTTCCAGATGATGGTAAAATTACTAAATACACAACAATTCAAAAGAAGAACATACACACAAAAAAACCCCATGTCATTTAGGAATACTTGGATGTCTGTTGTTCTGAACATCTTTGAGATCAGTGAAGCAGAGAGATTCAGAGACAGCAGAGCTCGAAATCAACTCATCTCCAGGAACAAACTGATATTCAAAGAGGAACAGAGCAGAAGTCTTTGTTAATCACTGTAAAGAATTTGCTGTATTCAAATGAAATAGCAGCAAAGTGGAAGGGTGCCAGGGCAATACCCATTTTCCAAGCAGGAATAATGGGAAAGCTAGGAAATTACAGAGCCTTCATCTCAATGTCTGTAATTTACAAAAGAATAGAAACAATCGCAGGGTAAGTTTGCCAAGTGCATTTACAAATGAGTATCGCTCCCTTTAATCAACTTGGAGATAACCAACAAGGCTAGATAAAGAATTGGGGTTTATGAATCTGCTTTTTTTTTGTCTTTTTGATGGAGCTATGACACAATTAATAATTACATGCGACTTATTTAACTTTAATGGCCAGGTTATTTTTACATAGTGGCTACTTGTAATGTGCTATGATAGAAGAGAGTAAAATAAAAAGTAAAGCAGAGAAAAACAAAGCATTCTGTGCTATACTGTCCAGCACAGGAGGCATTAGCCACACATGGTTATTAAAATGAAATAAAATTAAAAATTCAACTCTTCAGTCACACTAACCATCTTTCATGTGCTTCATAAGCAACTGAGGCTATTGGCTACCACCTTGGGCAGTGAGGATAGAGAACATTTCCATTATCACAAAAACTTATTGAACAGAACTGCAAAAACAAAGCAAACAAAAACCCTGTCTTTAAAAAGCTGACTTTTCCCAGGGCAGATAAAGTGCTTCCCAGACCAGGTAAAACTAAAGGAGTTCATCATCACCAAGTCATGATTATATGAAATGTTAAAGGGAATTATTTAAAAAAAAAGAAGGTCAAAACTATGAACATTAAAATGGCAATAAATTCACAACTATCAATAACTGAATATAAAAAACAAACTAAGAAAATAAGCAGAACAGAGACAGAATCATAGATATGGAGATCATTTGGAAGGTTACCAGCTGGGAGGGGGAAAGGGGAGAATAGAGGAAGAGGGGCAGGGTTTAAGGAGCATAATTGGTAGGTACAGAATAGACAGGGGGATGTTAACAACAGTATAGGAAATGGAGAAGCCAATGAACTTATACACATGACCCATGGACATGAACTAAGGCGGGGTGGGGGGCAATTGAGTAGGGAATGGGTGGCACCAGATCCAGGGGGGCAAAGAGGGGAAAATGGGACAACTGTAATAGCATAATCAATAAAATATATTTTAAAAATTAAAAAAAAATGAAAAGCTGACTTGTCCCAGAATTGTGAGGCAACGAACACCAATTTTCTGATTCTCTTTTTCTGCATTCACTGCTGCTCATATTGCTCCTCTGTCTCCTTTCAGGAATTCAGTTGCAACTAGTCTCTTCCATTCTTGGAAACCTGCTCTCAGGAAAGAAGTGATTGAACTTATTTATACTTGGGTATACATGACTCTCCTGTAACCTCATCATTTCCAAAAAAGTATTTGCCCAACAAGCCTGAGCCAAAAGCTGAAGGAATACATTTTTAATTCTGATACGTTGGACATCAGCACCATGGATTGAGGTGGGGTTTTTTCCAGGAGAGGGTGAGTATCTAAGTTTTCTAATGCTTTTGAAACATGAGCAGTCCTTTCTGAATGGAGACTATTCATCCCTAATCTATCTGGTTTGTGATTTAGGTTTTCTCATGTGATTTTTCTCAAAGTAGGTAACAAGCTGAAGCTGCATGTGTTCTAACTCAGCAAAAATCAAACAACTCATATAGCAGAAGGTCCCTATGTATTTGTAACTAGACACCACAAATTGAGTGAGCTGCACTGGGACATTTAATTCCTAACTTTTCTTCCTGGAATAAATGAATCCATCATTTAACTTGCTTCAGCCAAAAAGACAGCCCATGGGTTGCAGAGGATGTATAGAAGGTCTTTGACAGAAAAGAGAGAAAGCGCTGGCCAGGACTCAGTAGGTTACCAACAAAAAATATGTGCCACACCTGAGCTAACAGGCCCCTGGTTCATGATAATCACCTCCGTTGGGAGAGCAGTGTCGGCAGGTATGAAAAGAATTTGCCACAGTGTCTCCCTGTCATCATTTGGAATCAGAGGGAGCTGTCTCTGATTAAGGGTCACAAACATCCACCAGGAGAGCTCCTCAATGCCTGCCTGGCAAGGCTGAGCGCTGGCAGCCCTGCCACCCGGGCGCTTGCTTTGTTAAGGAACAAAAGCCTCACTCCCAGCTGTGGCGCCTAAATCTGGCTCTTATTGTACAGTCCCTGACACTTGGGCCTGGCCAGGGGGGCCAGCTGGGCTCCCCAATCATGGGCTTGCCTGGGTCTGCAGCTACCACAAAAACCAGGACATGGAGTGCTCGGAGTGGGAGAGTGCCCTGGGAGAAGAGGGAAACTGTGCGAGGTAGAGGAAATTGCCCTGGGCCTTTGGCTCATGCTGTGAATTTATTTGCTGAACTCCAGCAAGAAATTTCCCTGGCAGGTTCCTTCTGACTTTCCGTATGCAGTCTCTACTATTATAGGTCAATAAAGCAAAAGAGATCATATCTCCATCACTCACGGGGACTGATAGATAGCCCTTTAAGTCCTTGGTCCCCTACGAGGTGCTCTGAAGTGACACAGAGGAGAAAGCAGCTGAAGGAGCTGATGGCTGATGTGTTAGAGATGCTGATTGCTTCCTACAAACCTTCAAGCAAAAGGTCATTGCCACCACTATTAAAGTGGGCATGTTACACATGGATTGTGCATGCTGGCTCTTGTGTACTGAACCACTTAAGGAAAGAGAACTTGTCCCAGCCTTGAGTACAGGATAGATCAACAAAGGAAGTTAGCAAAGGAAGTTCTCTCAGGGGAGAATAATCTGAAAAATGAATTTGGAAGATCTGGAAAATAGAACAGATTAATGTGGGCCCAGGAGACTGAAAATCATCGAGCTTTGGGGGGAAAGGAAATGATTTTGAGTTTGTAGTTTCTGGGTTGGAGGCAGTAGAGCACAGAGGTTGAAGGGCAGCGCAGGAGTCTGCCCACCAGTGTGCTTCCACTGGTTCTGCATGCCTTGGTTGTGGGATTTTGGACAAGACTTCGCATGCTCTCATCAATAAAGTGGAGATAACATATCCAGACATGCTGTGAAGACTTCATGGGATGATTTATGCAACGTGGCTGGCACTAGAAAGCACATAATAAGCAAATGTGTTACTTGGTGCCAACATATGGTGCAGAATTTTCCAGAATTTATGGCATGATGACAAGCACTTTCTTGTCATGAAGAGAAAGCACCTAGGACTGCACACCTGGCACATGGGAGCACCCAGAGAGCATTGGCGACCCTGCTGCTGAAATCAGAGAAGCCCTGGCTCTGCCAGTTGCCATTTGTGTTTCGTCACCTCTGCCTGCCTGGTGTCCTCATCTGGAAAGTCGATAGAAGGGCAACACCTGCCCATAGGACTCTTGAGAGGGTCAAATGAGATGACTCACATAAAGAAAGTGGCACCTGGCAGCTAGCCATACATGATAGCTATTATTACTGTTACTTTCAGCACCTGATAAATGATCACTCTAAAAACTATGGCTTAGTGATAGACAAATTTTTACAGTATAACATAAGAAGCAGAGGAGAATGTAATTTAGGAACATGCCTAAATTACCCATTAGAACATGCCTCTCTTCCCATTAGATCTGGGTCTTCTCCTTCTGTCTGGATCCTCATGCTCTTCAGGTGACCCAGCTGCCCAGGATTCTGCATTCTGACATCAACCAGGCCTGCCTTCTCTGTAGTGCTTCTATTTTAAAATTTTTATTGGAAGATTATTTTAGGTTTGCATTCAGTTTTAAGAAATGACACAGAGAGTTCCAGTTTATGTCCTCACCCAGTTTCCCCCAATGGTAACATCTTGCACAAAATAGTACAATATTACAACCAGGAGAGTGGCATTGATACGATCCACCTTATTCAGGCTCCACCAGTTCGATGTGCATTGTGTGTGTGTGTGTGTGTGTGTGTGTGTGTGTATAGTTCTATGCAAGCCTATCACACATGTTGATTTGTATAATCACCGTCACAGTCCAGATATAGAACAGCCTGACACAAGGGTCCCTTGCCTGTCACTCTTGTTACCCTAGCCCTTCCTTGACCACACCTACCCCCCATTTTACCACAAAGCTTTTCTCTTCTGAGTTCAAAGACCTGCTAAGAACATGCTTAGCTCATCACAAATAAATTCTGGTTGGATATTGGTGGATGATATAACTTGAGGGTCAAATCCCCAAGATAACTATTTTCAGAAAAACCTTAAATGATTTTACTCTGGGGAGTGAGAAGTAGGAAAATATCTAGGAACAAATAGAAGGAAAATGTTCTCAAAATTATCACTCAATTTTCAATGCACACAGGAAAAGTTGGGGGCTGAGGTGGGGAAAAACAGGGAGGCTTTCACAGGACCAAAAGTGTGCCAGGCTGATCCATCTAAGTAGAAGTTAACACAAATGCACACAAATACACACTGTCTTAGCCTATTCAGGCTTCTGAAACAAAATGCCATAGATGGGTGGCTTATAAACAACAAACATGTGCTACTCACAGTTCTGGAGGCTGGGGAGTCCAAGATCAAGGCACCTGCAAAGTCAATGTCTGTTTAGAGGTCACTTCCCCATAAACAGCATGCTTCTCAGTGTCCTTATATAGTGGAAGGGATGAGAGCGCTCTCTCAGTCTCTGTCATAAGGGCACTGATCCCATTCCTGAGGACTCTGCCCTTGTGACATACTGACCTTCCAAAAGGTCCACCTCCTAATACTATCACCTTGTGGGTTAGGTTTCAACACATTAATTTAGGGGGTGGGGACAGGAACACACAGATCATAGCACATACATTTAAACCTTTTAGAAGCATCTCCCTTTCACCACCCATCCCCATCCTTATGACCTATTAGAATAAATGTAAATTTCATCACCTTCTTTGTGGTTCAAATTAGGTGTGAGAGTGAGCACCCTTGTAAAATGAGAGATGCTGTAAGGCCCAAATATGAGCCATCAGGGGATGATTTTAGGAGATAAAGTGTCATGTATTTCAGCATAAATGTGTAAAAGCTGAAGAACACTGAGGCAGAATACACTTAGGCTAAATAGAAGAAAACCTCTGATGTGTGGATTATAACATATAATATAGTAAGTTACCAAAGACCCAAGACTCCCCTTATGTTTTCTTGCTGCTCACCCTTCTTGTTCCTTCCTCTTTTTCTCCTTCCTTTTCTGTTCCTCTTCATTTGTCTTCTCTTTCCTCCTCTTAACTTCTGGAAAGGAGCAAGAGACAAGAGTATTTGCAGCAGGTTTTGTTTGAATTGCCATCCAGGCCAGAGGTCTGGGGAGTTAGCCACATCTGCCATGTGAAAAGAGGAGGCAAGACATCAGGTGGCAGCTGTGCCTATGACGAGGTGAAGAGATGGGACCAGTGGAGGCCTTGGGGCCCTTGACTTCAAATGCAAGAGGTGCCAGTACAAGCTTCAACCTTTGAGTCTACAGAGATGAGAGGAAACCATTGCTGGTGAGCTCTGCATCCATAGGGGAAAGACTTAAAGACATCAGGCTGCCTGTCTGCCCTCCCTCAACCACTCGGGTTCTGGGCCACACCAACAGCCTCTATATCTGCAATGGTTCAGGGGAAGGTCTCTACTTTACGAGTACGGTGAGCATGGAAGAATTTTTACACTCTTTACTAAATTCAGTCTCTCCTTTTTTTTTTCTTTCCACATTAACAGGCAAAACAATAATGACAAGAAAATTTACAATGAGCTTTAAAGAAATCCCAGGAACATTTATATCAGCATGTGCTGATGTCCCATTATATTTTATGGCTTTCTAGACTCTTCTAATAAGTTGCTGGGGTTGATTCAGATACATCTCCCCCTGGAATAGCTTAAAAAGAAAATAAACATAGGAATGAAAGTGGTATAGATAAAAATAATACTGGAGACAGGGCATGAATGAGGAGCTTTGGACATCTCATCACCCTCAAACCTGAAAATAGCCTAGTTAGAAGCCTGATGAAGGTAATAAATGGGGATTGTTAAATACAAGTGAATAATTCAAAAACATTAGTCTTTTAAAATTATGTAGGTAGATGAGAAAACATAGTTATGGTAGTTAGGATTTTGGATTTGCTGCAAAGTTCAAAAATATGACTTCTGTTTCCTTAGCTAGTCAGGTTCACCTAAAAAGTGGATTGGGAAAGTAGAAAATGGCTGAAAGGTCTGAGCAAGCATTGTCCAGTATCATAGCCATGAGCTACATGTGGCTACTTAAACTCAATTAAAATTAAATACAATAAAAAGTTTAGTTCCTCATTTACACTAATCACATTCCAAGTGCTCTATCAGCTCCATGTGGCCAGTGGCTGCCGTGATGGACAGCATAGCAACTGATGGCTTCCATGGTCACAGAATGCTCGAGCAGGTAAACCAATCATATGCTCACATTTGTATTAATGTTAAATATGTTATAAGAGTTAGGTTTAGTATTTTGAAAAAATGTTGCTGATTAGAGATATTATCATGATGACCTAGAAATACTTCTATTAGGATGAAAGGATTAAACTGGGTTTATTAACTAAAATATACACAGGAAGGCATGTGATCAGTAACTAAAATTAATGGGAATCAAATTTGAAAATTGAATTTTAAGAGTTCATCCCAATGATAGCACATCCTCTACTATAAGGAAATGATTACTTTAGATAAACACATAAACAAAATAATGGCAGTTGAAATAAAGCCTTAATGCCAAAAAAAATTTTTTTAATATA
This sequence comes from Trachops cirrhosus, assembly GCA_028533065.1. Classification (NCBI taxonomy): domain Eukaryota; kingdom Metazoa; phylum Chordata; class Mammalia; order Chiroptera; family Phyllostomidae; genus Trachops; species Trachops cirrhosus. Next base: position 67,286,018 of record CM052544.1, read on the forward strand.
TTTTATTGATTATGCTATTACAGTTGTCCTATTATCCCCCCTTCATTCCCCTCCACCCTGAACACCCTCTCCCACCCATATTCCCCCCATTTACTTCAGTCCATGTGTCATAAGTTCTTTGCTTCTACATTTCCCATACTATTCTTGCCCTCCCCCTGTTTATCTTCTATCTACCTTCATTGCTACTTATTCTTCATATCTTTCCCCCACTCTCCTCCTCCCACTCCCCTGCTGCTAACCCTCTATGTGTTCTCCATTTCTGTGGTTCTGTTTCTGTTCTAGTCGTTTGCTTAGTTTCTTCTTGTTTTTGTTTCAGGTGTGGTTGTTAATAATTGTGAGTTTGCTGTCATTTTACTACACCTGTTTTTTATCTTCTTTTTCTTAGATAAGTTCCTTTAACATTTCATACAATAATGGCTTGGTGATGATGAACTCCTTGAACTTGACCTTATCTGAGGAGCACTTGATCTGCCCTTCCATTCTAAATGAAAGCTTTGCTGGATAGAGCAATCTGGGATGTAGGTCCTTGTCTTTCATGACTTGGAATACAT
>CM052544.1:67287068-67344994 GCA_028533065.1 Trachops cirrhosus
CCCAGGGTCTGGTAGGTCTGCCGGTCGCCACCCCCTGGCCGGGGCCCACCAGCCACTGCTGCTTGTGCGCCCAGGGTCTGCTTGCTGTGGACTTGTGCGCCGCCCCGGGTGCTCAGCTCTCTGCTCCGCATCCCTCACCAGGCCGGACTCCGCCCCTCCTACCGGTCTGGATGAAAGTGTCTATTTTTAAATCCTTGGTTGTCCGACTTCCATAAACTTCAATTTTCTGTCAGTTCTGGTTGTTATTTTGTTTCTATATCTTTGTTGTCCCTATCTTGGTTGTGCGAGGAGGCACAGTGTGTCTACCTATGCCTCCATCTTGGCCGGAAGTCCAGATAAAGAGGCCAAAAAAATTTTTTAAGAAAACAAGAATTGAAAGAAAGTGATAAGGGATGAAGTCTAGTGCAAGTTATTAGTACAAATGTTAGGAAAACAGTGATAAAGACTTATAAAATCAGTAAAGAGAGGAAAAGAAAGACCAATAGGCAAATCGAAAGCTTTGGGGTAGAAACAGTTAAAGACAAACAACAAAGCTAAGGAAGTACATGCAAAAAATATGATAATAGGATTTTTAAGGTCTAGAGTTCACACTAATAGAAAGGAAAACCCAGACTCTCATAGGCCTGTGGGAAAAGGATAAGAATTTACACAAAGGGAGATAAAGCACAAACTGATGGGAAAAGACTTTTCTTCATTAATGAACAGAAAGGGAAAGATGGAAAGAGTGAGCTATGATCAAAGCAAAGGATGGAACAGGAGAGCAGCCACTTTCCCATGGTTGTCAGAATGTAAATTGAGGCAGCTATTTCCAAGAGCCCTCCAGTAAAATGTACAGAGAAAATGTGCACACCTTTTGACCACTGATTCCACTTTTGATGCTAAGCAAAGAATCCAAAAGGTCCACAGCGCTTTCTGTGCCAAGGTTGACAGCCCCTACTTAGCAAGCAGGACATGGGGAAACCATGCCATCATGGCTTGTCAGAATTTTCTCTAGTAAAAATTAGGCTGTGAAAAGTTTTTACTCTACTTTAAAAGAAACTGGGCAGCATTTGAATACATTGTTTTTTAGAGTAAAAAAAAAATACAGAAAGTAGGAGCCCTCTTGTGCCCCTTCCTCAATCCCATACACCCACCCCCTACCCCTGGAGGCTGAAAGGTGTCCTTCAGACACTGCCATCTGTCCATCCATCTTACTATCGGAAATCACACTATGTGGAAATGTAAAATATATTTTGCGTAGTTTGGTTTTGAACACAAATGAAATCATTTTTAACTATTACTTTATCATTTGCCTTTTCTCTTACAAATGTGAGCCCTTTCCCTGTGAGAAAACAGAAAGGTGCCTTGCTCTTTTGAGGAGCAGAGTAGTGGGTTATATTGTCAGAGGCATCTTTTAAAACCATTCTCCCTTTGATGACTATTTACACTGTTCTTGATATTTTTGCTGTTAAAACCAGTACTGTATCAGATACCCTGTCCATGCTCCTTTGATCTCATGTGTCTCTAGGATGGAGAGCTAAAGGTGGCAATGCTGGCTGCCTTCTGGAGTTATAATCGACACTGCAGCAGAATACACGAGCACCTGTTTCTCCACACTCTCAGTAACACTGAATGTTATCAAAGCTTTCACATGTCTGCCAACCTGATATGTGAATATTATATTGAATTGTTTTAATAATACTGAATTGGTTGTAGTCTGCTGTACATTAATCCTTGGTTTCATGATAAAAATGTCTTCTAATCATCTTTCACCTATTTTTAAACTTTTTAATGGTAAATTTATCATAAAATTTAAAGGTATTTTTTGGTTCAATATATCAGCCTCTAGTTTCATATGCTCTTTAAAATGGCTGTCATTCCCCAGAGATGATAAAAATATTCATGCACTTTTGCTTGTAGTATTTTTATGATTTATTCTGTTCTGCTAGACTAGTTCAAAATCCATCTACATTTATATTGCCATGTGTGAAACAAAAGCTTACATTGTAAAACCAGGTGGAAAAACAGAAAATAATATGTAACAAAAAAGATACATAGAAAAGAAATTAAAATAAGCATACCAAAACAATAAGGGTGGCTGTCTTTGGGTAGAGAGATTAGATATGATTTTTTAAAATTATATGTTTCAGATTTTAGATAGTATTGGCTATATTTATAACAACTTTTATGTTCTTTTTCTGCCCAGTTCAGTACCCATCCTTTAACCATTTACCCATGTGGTTTGAAGGTAACCAATCACAGTGTTCCATGTTTGGCCACTGATGTGGGCTCATGATGCAGACTGGGCCTGCCAGAGTCCTTTACTGGGATTTCCTTAACTGTTGCAAAAGGCAAAGGACAAACCTGCCCCCGGTCACAAGGCTGACAGGTGTGTGGCTAGAGCTGCTTATAGACTGGTGCTAGCTGACCAGATAATGAAATAAGTCTCACATACGCACACACTCACACACCTGAAATAGCAGATATGAGTTACCTAAAAAAGAAAATAATTCTAATCCTTTTTATGCACACACAAACACACACACAAATCTAAGTCTCTGGGAAGTATTTTAAAGACATGCATTGAAAGTATGCTATGTTGTTAAAGACAGTTGAAGTTAACTGCTCGTGGAAGAAACATTTATCTGGTGGGGATTCATGCTTGACTTAGGCAGGCATTCAGCCTGACAGTTGTTAAGAGATGATTCTCTTAACCTTAATCTATTTTTCATGCAGCTGCATGACAGTCATCATCTGAAGTGATTTTTAAGTTTTCCAGAGGTGTGGAAAAACAAACCTTATCATAACCTTTATAACCTATTTAAAGGGCAAAATTTTACTTTCAGCTTGAAAATAATTTTTAAAAGGACATGCCCCTCTCCAAGAATCCAGCTACTTAAGGCTCTCAAGGACATCAAAGAGCTGTTGCTATTGTGTGGGAGGTTGTTCTATCTCTGCACTGGTCACAGTTATATCTCATGATTTGGGGGATGTGTTACTATTTTCCCGAATTTGAGTTTTTAAAATTTGAACAAAAGATTAAATTGAGCCTGATTTTTTTCTCTTGGTACAATTTCTCAGTACATGTGAAAACAATGTTTGGAGCTCAGCACTCAAAGTTTTAAGAGTCATTTAAGATCAGGAGAAACCAGGCCAAGGCAGCCAGTTACTCTGTGGTTGTGGAGTGGAACTTACTCCAAAGCCCATTCTCGGTCCTCCTCAGCACCTCACAGACCATTCAGTCAAAGCATGCAGGATAAAGGGGAAAACAGACCCCACCCACCAAGGAAGGGAGATGGAAGTCCATTGCCATGGCCGCTGCTACAAGTGTACATTCAAATTTCACATTACAATCCCTACTGTTCTTATGTTTGTTCTAATATATTTATTGATATTAAATATGTAAAAATATAAATAAACATAGAAAGTAAATGCATCATATGTATAATTATAAGTAATTATAGGTAATATATAATTATAATAAATAGATGTAATAATAAATAATAAATCAAGTATATTAAATAGGTATTAAATATAGTATTTTTTTTATATTAAACCCACAGCTCTCTCTAGCTCTTCCTCTGCTTTACTTTTTCAACAATGATTTCTTAAATTGGACCGCCAGATGACAGAGAGGGCCCCTTGTCCTAGTGGTAAGTATGCCTGGTTTTGGAAGTAACAATCTGTGATGTTTAGGGAGCATCGAGGGAAGGAAGCAGCAATGACTCCTCTGCACTTGCTTGACATCATGAGGCATTATTTGACTTCAAAGCCCACATCATGAGTGCAGTGTGTCATGAGCCACTATCATTAGATATTTCTTGATTCCTGGTGAATTAGGTCATTTGATTTTACTTCTCACTGATGTCCTGTAATATCATGAGATTGGTCTTAAATTGCCTGCATGACCCTACCCATCTAGGGGTCCCTACCCTTCTCATCCCTCACAGCCCAGCTTGGCCAACCTCTTCTGTGACATTTGCCTCCACTTAATGGTCCCAATAACAAGGCCAGCCTCTCTCCTTCTCAGAGGACAGCCTCTCAGGCCTAGTGAGTCCAGGAAATGGGGATATGCATGGGCTCTGCGGCGGTGGCCTAAGAAAGGGAACAACTGATTTCAAAGCATTTACAGCAATTTTGAAAGAAAAAACAGTGGTGTGAATTAGAACTTTTTCCACTAAACCACAAATACCAACCACGACTCACTTAATCTTGTTTGTCCCATCAGTTTTCAGGAACATGCTTATTTTCTTTTATCTATGGCAATTTCAGACACAAAAAGCTTTATCTTTGGCCTGACCACAGCCCCTTGATAAAATGTAGTCTGGCTCTAAAAGCACATTTTTGCTAGTTATTGACTGTTCTGAGCTTACTTAAAAGAGAGTCAACTTGTTGTTCTTCTACAGCATCCCAAGCTTGTTTGTGTATTGCTATCAACACATTGACTCTAACGAGCCTTTATACAGACCTTCCTGTACCAGCTCCTCTTCTAAGCTGATTACACATATTACACATATCTGTAGGATAACTCATTATCCTACAAAACCAGTTTACTATTTATAGGGACTGCTATTATCCCTATTTAACAGATGAGGAAACTGAGGCACTGAGAGAGGAGGAGTAAGTACATATAGCGGGTAAGTTGCAGAGCCAGGATTGGGATCCAGGTACTTCCCCACTTGCCTCACACCTTCATCATCCTTCGCCACTGCACCTGTCAGCCAAGCCCTGGCCCTGATCTTTTATTCTTCTGGTCAGAGAAGGACCCTGCTGCCTGTCCCTAAAACCATCTCCCAAATTGACCAAGACAAATTACTTGCAGTTGAGATTAAAACACTCAGTGGCCCTTCTCCGTTCTTTGTAAGCACTCATGGATCTGATTACTTCACTTCCTGGCTGTCCCTTACTGTTACACGCCATCTCTTCAAATGCTCAACCTTCTCACTCTCTGAAGTCTTAAATGGAATATTTACAAGTGAAGAGTTCAATGGGAAAATACCATGATCTGAAGGGTCTAGGGAAGATGAATCTGGTGCTGGTGTGTGAGGAGAAGAGGAGGGTGTGTGGTTGAAGAAAGGTGTGGAGAGAGCCGGTTGGAAACTTTCACATGGTAGCCATGAGCACTGTAGGAGGTTTGGGAATGGAAGGGAAGGAGTGGATGCCAGAGGCATTTCAGAGAGAATAGTGGATCCTACCAGTGGACAATTGCCTCTGGGGATACCAGACAGAAGGCAGTTAAAAATGATCCTGCTATTTTGGGCCTGAATGGTTATAATGAGAATGTCATTACCTGAAATAGGTGTATCAGTAAGCCCATCTGATCCAAGGAGAACAAGAAGTTCATTTTATAATCCTTGTCATCATACCCATTCAACAGTTGGAAGACACCATAAGTGAGCATTTAATGAGCTCCTTCAAGTGTCTCACAGGGCAGTGTTGTTAGATCTCCAACAGTAATTACCGGGAAAGGGAGCTGAGGGTGAGGCCATCTTCCTGGAGGCACCTGCCAGAGTACTGAGTGAGTTAGGTATCCCCCCAGGCCTCACCTACAGAGGTGGAATTTGGCATGTGATGTGAGTATTTGGCATGGCTTACCAAATAACCTAACCTCATACAGTAGCCAGTGACTTTTCTGTATCACACCTAAAAATCCTCAGAAAATGACAGTGTCATTAGTTATACGCCAAACGGGTTATTGGTTTCCAGGCTTGATCTCATTTCATACTATTTTTTTTTAAATAACAAATTCAAGCAGTCTGGAACAAGCCATCCTGTCTCTTTCTCCAAAGGCCCTGACAGCGAACAGAAATCTTCTTGGCGTGCAGCCGCTGTAACCAAGCACTCCAGGTAGGAATTCAGAAATAAAAGCTGAAAGTAAAGACTTCACAAGGGCCCAGATTGCTTGGCAGGCAGGGACTAGAAGGGTGCACTCAGAGATGGACAGGTGGGCAGGCAACGCCATGAACGGGTTTCACTCCAGATAAGTCTGGTGACTCATCTTAGGGACTGACCCCAAATTTCCGATGGGGGCACCTTCCCTGATAGCACAGAAGCTCAGGAGCTGCCGCCACGCAAAGACCATTTAAATTAACTTGCGGGGGCAAATTTCTTCCTTCAGGGTCTTACTTTGACTGACAACCCAAGTGCGCGGTCCTCCGTCCACAGGGAGTCGCCGCCTCCGGCTGGGGGAGGCGGCCGGCAATGGCCCGGCCTCTCGCAAGCCCTGGATCTGGAAAACACGGGTCGGGGAGGAGTCCAGTCCGGGTTTTGCCGACTCGGGGGCCCAGGGCTGCGGGGAGGGCGCAGGGCGGAGGGCGGCGGGCGGGCGCAGTGGCAGCAGAGCCGACAGCTCGCGCCCGGGCGGCCGCGGTAGGCCCGAGAGGCGCGGGCCTGGCCGCCGGCCGCATGGGGCGCAGCTCGGCCGGCGGCTCCCGGGCAGCGGCAGCGTTGGAGGTGGCAGCGCCCGGCTCGCTCACATCCACCCCCATCCCGCCATAGCCCGGCCGTAGCCCTGCAGCCCGGGCCAGCGTGCTTCCCGGAGACAGCAGGAGGAGCCGTAACGGAGGGAGGGAGCAAAGGGGAGGGGACAGCTCGGCGGCAGGCATGCAGGCTCGCCGCCTGGCCAAGCGCTCCAGCCTGGGCGGCCGCCGCGGGGGCCCCGCGCTGTACCCCCCGGGCTCGACGCCCGAGATCGGGAGGCCGCTACTGCCCCCGCCGCCGCCACGGAGTGCGGGGACCGGTCCCCCTCGGGCCTCTGGGGCCGTCGCGTCGCCCGTGCTGCTGCTGCTGGGCGAGGAGGACGAAGACGAGGAGGGCGCGAGCCGACGGCGGCGGGGTCTCGGGCGGGTGCCGGAGAAACCCCGAGGGGGCGCGGAGGAGGAAGATGACGACTACGAGGAGGACGACGAGGAGGGGGTCATCGAGGTGGTGGACGGCGACGACGACGACGAGGACGGTGAGGAGCGCTTCCTGACCTTCGGCCCTGGCCGCGCGGTCCCCAGGGGCCCGGCCCGGGGTGCGTTGAAGGTGCGTGCGGGGTGAGGGACCAGCGGACGGAGGATGGCGCCGGCGGGGGAGAGGACCGCCAGGGAGGTGCCGGAGGGCTGGGGAAGGTACGGCCGGGGAAGGGGCCGGGGAGGGGTGTGTCAGGCGCGCCCGCAGCGCAGGGATTTGCGCGGACCGGTCCTGGGCCCCTTTGAGGACGGCCGCTGCCCCTTCCTCAAGGGCTGGGTCTCGTGCAGGTTCAGGAAAAGGCCTCTTGTCCCCGTGAGGTCGGGAACTTGAAGCTGGGATGAGGTAGGCGCGGGTTTGCACCGGTTAGGGACAGGCAAGGCAGGAGGGATGAGACATTATCCAGGAAGCAGTAATGTCCCCTGTCCTGGATTTGAGGGCTAGTCTGGCTCATTGCTACCAGCACATAGCTTGTCCTGTCCATCTCAGCCCCTCTCCATCCCAGAACAATTGTTGTGGAGTTTCCATCGCAGGTACCGGGAGGGAACCAGTGAGCCCAGTGCAGGCACAGCCAAGCCGGTGGTTTCTACATGAATTTTGCTGGCAGCGTTGGCAGTGCCCCCTGCCTCCCCCCCCCGTTTAAACTTGACATTGTTTAGCATTTTGGCTTTTTTTCTCCTCTCAAAATTGCAAATGAGTAAAAAGGAGGAAATTGAGAAAATGGGGGGGGGCGGGTAGGGGGGTGGATTTGGCATTGAAAATGAACGTGAGTGTGTGTTGAGGATTCCAGCGAAGTCCCTGTGCACTGAAGCACCGGCATCGCTTGGTTTCTGTATCTTCAGTAGATAAGGGGTTTATTATTACACAACTGACTGGCTGGGCTTGCAGGCATGCGATTGGACAAGGCGAACCAGGCCGAGGTTCTGCACAGTGTGTGTTGCTAAGAAGTTTTGAGGGCAGCAAGTGGTAAGGAGGGAGGGAGTGCTTTTTCTCAACAGTGGATCTTAAAGTCAACTGCATAAACCGCTTAACGGAGTTTTCAGAAGATTTGGGAATATTAGCAAGGAATAATACATAAACAATTGAGTTTAATAGCCACTTAAATTTTTTTCCCCTGGGGCTTGCATAAAAGTCGCCTCCTCAAAGCATGAAATTGTAGTTCCAAAGAAACTTTAAGTATTAGCATTTAGAAGAGCCTCAGGGTAGGTATGGTCACAGATTTCTTTCCTAGACCACCCTGGAAGTATGTGCTCTGGGAATGAGAAGTTTTCAGCAAGTAGTCATTTGGGGAGATAGTTTTGACAGTTACTTGTTCAACTCCAGACCATGACCACACTCATTACCATGGACTGTTAAAAAGCCTGCCTGCTTTGGATAGCTGTAGGACATAGCTGGGTTTGGAACTAAGTCATATGGCGTCAGTGACGTTGAGGAATAGGAGAAATGAATCTTTAGCATGTTTGTGCAGAAATACTGAAAATATTCCTTGTGGTTTGAACAGTGCTTGAACAATTTGTGATTAAAAATCAATTATCATTTATGCTCTGTGACCCAAGCAAACCCAATGTAGGGGAAAAATCAAATCTATAAAAACAGAATAACGAGGGTATGATAATTTAACATTATCGAAAAAGATTTTTTGTTACTTTTGTAACAAATTTTTAACAAATTTGTTATATTCTTTCAAAATGGGTATTATTTTATGTTTTGGTTTGCTCACTTTTCAGAAATGTATATATTGACTAGTCTGAGGTATAATTTGTACATAAGTTTTACTGCTTTTCAGCTATTTTGACATTGAATCTGAAGAGATTTTTCTAATAGAATGTAACAGGACATTTCATTATAAATGCATATAACAATGTTCACATCATATATACATACATACATACATATAGATATATATGCATTCATTTATTCAAATATTTATTGAGCACCTATGATGTGCCAGGTGCTATTCCAAAACACAGAAGTAAGCACCTTCCATATACTCACATCTGGTGAGAGTAGTCATAGCAACAATCAAACCAACAGATAAATAAGCATGGCTGCCTGAGATTGTGATACATGATGAGAGAGAAATGGTAATGGTGGTATCAGAGTCTAGGAGGAAGAGAATGCTGTTATGGGGGAGACCTTCCTGAGGGGGACATGTTTGATCTGAGATCCAAGCCATGCAGCTTGAAAGGAAGATGTTTCCAGAAAGAAAGAATAACAATTGTGAAAGTCTTGATGTGGGAAGGAGGAAAAGGTGAGTGTGACTGGGACTTGGTAGGCTGGAGATACACCAAGGAGGCAGGTCAGGGCCAGCAACATAGAACCTGGTGGGCCTTTTGAAAGTAGAGTGCAAAGACTTTGGAAAGTTTTAAACAGTAAAGGCATACAAGATTGCTTGTGTTTTTAAAAGGCCATGCAGTATGGAGTACAGTGGACAGCAGGGAGAAGCAGGAGGCCAGCTAGGTGCTGTAGTTCAAGAGAGAGGTAAGGGCAGTGTTCTCTAGGTTAACAGGAGGGAGTTAGAGGGCAGTGAACAGAGTCAGAATCTATTGTGACAATTGACCTGCAAGACCTTGCTGAGGTAAGGGTGTGGGAGGAGGAAAGAGAATCCATGGTGAGGCCCCCACGTGAAGGTTGGTTAGATGTGCCATTTGTTGCAGTTGGGAAAACTGGGAGAACAACAGATTTTGGGGAGGGAACAGAGTCGTATTTTGGATGTGTTACATCTGAGATGACAGTTAAACATCCAAGTGTAAGCTGCAATTTCTATAGCTGTAGAATGTGGAACAGAGGGGAAAGGTCAGGGCTGGAGAGAAACATTTGGGAGTCACCAGCATGTTGAGGTCATTAAAGCTGGGGCTAGAAAGGAAGTGACTATGACAGGAGAGCCAGGTCCAGACCCTGTGGCTTAGCACTGCTTGGACAGCAGGTTTGAATGTAGGAGGAGAAGGCAGCAACCATGAATGACAGAAAACCAGGGAATGTGAAGACCAGTTAGCTAAGAGAAGAAATAGTTCTGAAAATGGGGCATGCTAAATGGTGCTGAATACTGCTGGTATATTGAATAAGATAAGAATTGAGGCATATGCATTCAGATTTGATAATGTGGAACTTGTTGGTGTCCTTGGCAAAGGAATGTGAGGCAGTGATGTGGCTAGCATTGGCTGAGCAGGGAATGGAGTCAAGGACACAGTGATACACAAGGAAAACTCTTTTACAAGTTTTGCTGGAAAGGAGAGCAGAGAGAAGCAGAGCATCTGGAGGGCATGTGGTCTTGATTTATTTATTTTTGACAGGATACAGTAGACTCTAGTGCATGATGGGACCATCTGGTAGAGGGCAAGCATATTTGTTTTCTGTTGCAGTGTAACTAAGTATCATAAACTTTTTAACTTACAACAGATATCTACCGGTTAGGTGTCCAAGTTTGGTGTCCCTGGGTCTGTGCTAAGTCGCACAGGCTGCAGCCCAGGTGTTGGGTGGGCTGTGTACTCATCATGAGGCTGGACCGGGAAAGAGGAGCTGCCTTCTGAGCTCACCCAGGTTATCAGCAGAATTCACTTCCTTGCATCTGTAGGTCTGAGCATCCCAGCTTCTTGCTGGTGGTCACCTTCAGCTCCTAGAGCCCCTCTTTCCACTGACAGTACTTTGTCAAGTGGGCTTCCTTGACTCGGCCTTTTAACTTCATCAAGCCAGCAAGGAAGATCTTACCTCCCGTCTGCTGGCGAGCTGGAGTTTCATATAATGCACTATAATCACAGGAGCAATAAAACTATCATCTTTGCTATTGGTTAGAAGTGAGTCCTGGGTTCCACCCACACTTATGGCATGCATACCAGGAGTTGAGGGTCATTGGGGGGATCACTTAGGGAGGAACCAAAGATGGAGAGAGAAGAGGGATAATTTCAGGGTGACACTCTGGAAAAGCCATAGGGGAGGGAATGTGGACCCCAAGGATGGGTTGACTTTTGAAGGAAATAAGAGCCTTCTGCCCACTGAATTATAGAGAAGGTGGAGACAGTGAGTGCAGGTGCAGGTAGTTATATATCAGGTGATGGTCAGATGAAGTGGTAATGGTCCTATAGCCTCTGTTTCCCCCACACAGCAGGAGGGAAGGTCGTCAGCTGAGGGTGAAGGAGATTTGAAGTAGAGCTGATGGTGTGACATAGTGTGGGAGGAGAGTGGAGAAAAGACATACTAGGGAGATAAACAGAGTTGCCAAACTCTCCCAAGGACCTATTTGGTATTTGTGGTTCCAGGTATATAATTTTCCCAACTTCGTTCCATCAGCCCATACACTGAGTAATTAACAATAAAGAGAATCCTAGTGAACAGTTATTGAGAGCTTACTATGGTCAGTTTAGGTCTAAGTGTATCGTCTCATTTAAACTTGATTATATACCCATGAGTCATCCAGCATTACTATCATCATCCTCATTTTACAGAAGTGATAAGCAGTTTACTGAAAGATACACAGGTGTTGAGTTACAGGGAACCCTTGTGCCTTACGCTCCACTGTCTCCTATAGACAAAGCAGATGGCTGGATTCAGCAGGAATGCAATTTAGCCAGATGGGATCTAAGAAAAGTGAAGACAGGAGGGGGTGAGGCATGGTGATGAAGTCATAGGTCAGTGAATTGGAGAAACCAGAGAAAACCAATAAAATTTTTAAAAATGGAAGTAAAATGCAGGGAAATTTGGGTTCCAAAATAACATTATGGCAAATGGATATTTGCGTACTACTTCTGAGCCAGGAACTGAACTAACTGGTTTGAAGGAGGATCTCATGAGACAGTAAGACTTGGGCATCAACATGGCCCCATTTTCCAAATGAGGAAACTGACTTAGAAGTGAAATGGCACATCTGAATCAATGTGGCCCAAGTGGCAGCCTGGGTCGTGTTCACAGCCTGTGCTTTCAGTCACTCCACTGGATTCACTGGACTCTCCCTGTATTTATTTGGGATTTATATGCCCATTTATTTCCAGGAGGATTAAAAGATTGCTAAGGACACAGAGGAATAAATGCTAGTAAGTATCTGAGATGTGTTGCTGGATTGCTACAATGGACACTAATGTAGGCTTTCAATGAGACAAGAGAAACTTTGTATTGTATGGTTTTCAGTTTCTGACCAAAAAAAGCTTAAGCATTTTTCTTCAATGGTAAGATCCCACCTCCTACTCTCACAGGAAAAAAAAACTAACTTTCTGGGCCTTTATGTAAGAAATAGTGAGTAGCAGATTAGACAGTGTTAAAGAGAGGAAGGATTCTATAATATATTGTTACACAGCGAAGGCCAAGCAGTAGGAGGCTGAGATAATAAGGCCCAGGTCTGTGATGCTGTGGATTAGTTCAGGGTCCAGGACCAGAGACTGCAGGGATAGATAATTTACTGGGATAATATGTTTAGGAAAAACTTGGACATGAAAGAGGGCTAGGCATGCTATCAAGATTTCCTCTGGTGAAAAACTGGGAAGAAAGTCTTTTAAATGAGATACTAGATATTGAAGTTACCACTTTCAGTGCTCAACAAATATTAATGGAATGGAATCTGCTTCCTGTGTGCCAACTCTTTAGGGATGGTTAACACAACCATCAGACTATCTCTTGAGTATCAGATGACTGTAAGAAGCCTTTGGCAAGGACTGTGCCACAAACACTGAATTCTAATTTGCTAACAAGTATGTGTCTTGCAAATAGTCTGTGTTGGCTGCAGCAAAAGGCATGTGCATAAGATACCAGACAAAGTTGTCATTCACTGAGGAAGTTGGACGAGAAACAGATTATCTAGCAATCCAATACCCTCATTTGAGACGATGAAGGTGACATGCAGTGTCCAGCTGGCCTGGTGGTAAGGCAGGTGGGGAAGGATTAGTGCCCTGGTCCACCAGTCCATGTTACAACCATCTTCACTGGGTTAGTTCCCTGGGTCTGGAAAAATTTGCACTTCACTCCCTTATATTTGCAGGAAGAAAAATCACAGTTTTCTCAAGTGATCTACCACTCATTGCTAATCAAATTGTTTTTGGAAAGTTCTTTCTTCATAAAGTACCTCAGGTGGAAGCAGCTCACCTGTGGCTGTGGTCCAGTGGGTGGGGCCCTTTCAGGGAGCCCACAGCCTAAAGAATTCCTGCCAAGTTGTCTAGAAAGAGCCCCCTTTCTCTTTATCCCTATGATTAGCTCTACTGAGAGACCTAACTTGGCTCCCACAGTTTGGGATGTAATTGTGATATATTCCCTAAAATAAGTGTAGCCAAACAACTTACATGAAGATGATGATATGGTTTGGCCAGGAGGTAATTCCTGAATGGCTAGTCAAGGATGAGTTTAGATCACTGAATTTGGCAAAAAGTTGCTCTCATTTATTGAATGGGAGTGAATGTAATATAAATAACACGAGATTTGTCAAGTGGAATCAGAGTGGTCAAATCCTAACACTTCGTTCAAGTGTTTTGAAAATTCTAGTGTTAGTTTGTACATAGGGCGAGCAGGCTCGACTCTGAAGTCTGGAAGGAGAGACTGTCATTCTAGGGTAAGAACTTGGCAGTAACACATAGGAGGGTTTCATTCATCCCGCAGAACACCAGGGGACCTTGAGTGCAAGAGCTGCAAGGGCCTTCCCTGCACATCACTCCTTGAGGACTGGCTCAGAGTGCCTCATCCCCACGCTGCACTGTGACACACCTGCTCTCCTCACATTCTTGTCATGATGGATGGGTAAGCGGAAATAAAATCTCCCTGATCTCAGACTAATCGGAAATGGCTAGTCAGACTTCATAATGCCAAAAGTGCACTGACGTTCTAAATTCAATCCAATTTTTTAAAAGTCTAAGTGTCTTGAAATGCCATGTGAAAAAACCTGCAGACAGGATAATTTCAGTTTATTAACAACTTTCACTGTGCTCATTAATGAGATGGAGAGAACAGGCTTGAGTCAAAGCAGCTGATTCCGCTGACCGCCCCCTAGCCCACTGTTACCTCTGCGTAGATCAAGAAATGATGTAACAAGCTCTGGGTTCAAATGTTAGCTTCTCCACTTGCTAGTTATGTGGCTTTATCAGGTTACTTGAGGTCTCTATGCTTTAGTGTTATCAAATACAATTGGGATAACATTGCTCTGTCATAGTTGATTGTGATGCATATGGTCCAGAGACCTCCTGAAATTAGACCTCAATGGTGATTTATTTCCTTTGTGGCTTCAGAAAGGAAGCTTTTGTGAAATTTTGTTCAAGGATCCAAAATTTCACGGTAATTTTGACTGTTCCGACCCCCTCCTTGGTCCAGGCTAGCAAGGTAGCTCAGAGAGCTGCTTCCTGGAGTGACTCTGACTTCACTTGTCTGAACTCCGTGGGGTGCCATCGTGCAGGGCCCCTTTCAGGTCAGGAAGCTGCGAGTCACTTGCCTACTTGTGCAGAGAACAGAGACTTTCTGCCTCGCACATTCTTCAGGCTGTTCAGATCTGTACCTCTTCTATTGGAGAAAACCTGGAGGCCATCCTGAGGGGTGGGGACGGGCTGACCACACACATTGATCTGTGTCGCTAAAAGCTGCCATGGTAGCACAGTGATGTCACCTTCCACCCCTACCTGGCATGGGGCTGAGATGGAGGCATGGGTTTGCCTTTCTCTTTCCTCTCTGTTTTGGTGCAAGGACCTGCTGTATTTTTGTTAGGTGAAGAAGTCCTTCTTTGTTCTTTAGAAAGATGGGGATGCATAGCACAAAGTTATTCTAAACTCTTGTACCTGCTTGCTTCTGCTACTGGAGAGACATCCCAAAGGGTGAGATAAGGGCTGGGTGGCTGAACAAGTTGGAGAAATTCCAGCTAAGAACAGAGAGACAGATTGTTGTAAGTTAGAAAACCTTCTAATATAGAACAATTGGAAGAGCAGTACAACACCCATATAAAGAAGTCCTATAAAGAAGTCACTGATCCTAGACACCAAGAGTCTGTTGCATTTATAAGGAGGTGAATATAGATTGTACCATTTGCTATTTATTGGACTATGGAGGCTTTTCCTTTCCTAGGGCATCTTTCCCTTGGGATACATTTTTGGAAATACTGGCTTATAATTATTTTTCTAAATGGGAAGTTCATGGATAAGTGGTTTATACTTGCGATAAATAATGAAAACTGCATTATTAAAGAAATACATTGTCACATGCATGGAAAGCTTAAAATGTTGTTAGTAGGTCACATAGGCTTTAAAATACTTTTCCTTATAAGCTGATAATTTCTCCAGTACCAAGTATCTTAGAAAGGGGAGTATTTCATGTCAGACTTCACTTGTATATCTGTGAATACTATTCTCGTGTGTGAAGTTTAAAAACTGACAGAAAATACATTTTCTTGGTAAATCAGGGCCCACAATGGGTCTAGCTGGGGGACAGGAGCTGTGAGAAGTGATCAGAACAGAATTAATTAGTGTCAGAAAAAGCACAGAATCACAAGCATTTATGTCCAGGACAGTGTATTTAACAATGTTTCCCACATTCTAAAAGAAAAAAAGATCAAAAATATCAGAATACTCTAAATGAGAGTAGCATATAGATTCACTGGGATACTAGGACTGACACACTTTCTGTCAATGACAGCATTTGGAACACTGAATACCTCCTGTCAGGACTCTTTATTGGCTACTGTCCAATGTGTTTTCAGTATTACCCAACATTTAATGGTATTATAATTTATAGAGGACCCTCAATGCTGCCTTCATTTGATCCTTCTGATAATCTTGGAAGGTAGATATTTTTATCTCCAATTTTATAGATGTGGGAAAGAAGCTCCAGGAAAGAATGAGGCAGTTTCCATGAAAAAAAAAATATATATATGAGGTAATTATATTCCAAACGACATAGATATTTGTCAAACATTTTAGTGAACATTTGGAACAACAGATTTAAAAAAATAATTGGAATTGGTACCTAAGCAACAATGGGATTTAGAGCTTTATTTTGAAGTAAATTATAAATTAAAACAATGTGAAATGTAATTTTTGTGGGCTGTCATAAATACTTCCACACAGCTTGCACTTGCTTAACAAGTCAGACACAATTGGTTACTGAAGATGCTACCTCACTAACATCTATTAACTTGAGTTAGGGCCCAAAATTTAGTTTAAAAAACTTTGTTTTTTGAAAATGTAAGCTTGAAAATGTTTTCAATTAGCAGGTTCACATACTTGTAACACAAAACTAGTTTAACAAAATATTAGAAAAACAGGGGAAACATTAGAATAAGGACCTTAGAACTTATAAAAATAAATATATGGAGAGTATATAAACTAAAAATAGTCTTGTTTCATCAAATATTAGATGCAATAAAAATTATCTCAGAAAAGGGGGAAGATGTACTGAACACTCTAATGTCTTAGAGTGGGGAACAGATGAGTGACAATAAGAGAGGAGCCACTTGGAGGCTTGAAAGGACCTCAGGTAGGCTTTATAGAAATGGAGCAGGGGCTGCTATTTGCGGTTCTTGTTATGAGTGCTTGGTGGGTGTTTAAGAGGTATGTTTGTTCTGTTATTCAACATTATGCTGAAAGTTTGGCCAGTGTAGTAAGGCAAGAAAAATAAATGAAAGGCATAAAGATTAGGAGGAAAAAGTCAAACTGTCTCGATTTGGAGGTGATATGATCATTTATAGAGAAAACCCCAAGGAATCAATAAAATCAGTAGAACTGATCAGTGAACTTAGCAAGGTTGCAGTATACAAGGTCAGTTTACAGAAACAATTACATGCACTACATTTGGAAAATGAAATTTAAAAAATATTAACAGTGGTATCAAAAACTAAAGACTCAGGCATAAAATTAATGAAAATACACAAAAGACATGTGTGAAATCTATGATGTTGACAAGAGTAATTAAAGAAGAACTAAATAAATGAATTGATAAACCATGTTTAAATAACAAATTCAATATGGTTAAGATGTCAGTTCTCCACAAACTGATTTATAGATTCAACGCCATCCCAATCAAAGTCTCAGCAGGACTTTGGTAGATGTCCATGGGAATGCAAAATAACTATAATAGAAAACTCATGAAAAATAAGAACAAAATTGGAGGACCTACTCTACTTAATTTTAGGGCTCAGATAGATTCATGCAACAAAATAGAGAGCTCCCAAATAAATCTGCACAGAAATGGCTCAAGAAAGGCCCTAACTGATGTGGCTCAGTGGATTGGGCATCATCCTGCAAACTGAAAGGTCTCTGGTGTGGGCTAGATCAAAGTTTCTTTCCCTCTCTTTCTCCCTCCCTTCCCCTTTTTCTAAAAATAAATAAAAATAATAAAAATCTTTTTAAAAAGAACATAAATGGTTCACGAAAATCACAGAAGAAATTCAGTGGAGAAGTTTTTTCAACTAAGTCCTAGAAACATTATCCACATGGAAAGAAAACAAAAAATCTCTGCCCCTACTCTGCAATCATTACACAAAAATTAATTCAAAATGAATCATAGATATAAATGTAAAAGCTAAAGCTTTTATAAAGCTTTTTGAAGTTCATAGAGGAGAAAAATCTTTGTAACCTTAGGTAGGCAAAGAATTTTAGACAAGAACCAGACAACACCAGTTATAAAAGAAAAAAAAAGATAAATTATGCTTTATCAAAATTAAAGATGTATGACCATCAAGAGATACAATTAAGAAAGTAGATTAAGAATCAAATAAATTTCCTCTGCTACCACTTTTATTTGGGAGTATCCAAACTCATTTAGTGCCTGCTCTGCACTTAGCTAGACACAGAGTATACTATTGAACAAGAAGAACGTGGCCCTCATAGGGCATTCAGTTTAGTGGGAGAAATAGTCAAACAAATAATACGAAATGACAAATTCAAGGATAGCATAGGATTCATATTATAGTTTTCATTTTAGAAATGTAGAAACCTGGCAGTGGTTAATAATCTGCGAAGTTGCCATGCCAGTCTAAGCGCATAGTTGCTCTCATCTGCACACCCCCACCCCCGCCACACACCCAACATCTTTTTTTTCTTTCTGTTGTTCTCAACAAAGGGAGTGGCATTTTAAACTTAAGCTTAGTGGGTATGATCAAGCAGTAAATTATATTCATGCTTTTAGTTTACTATGAAGAGAAATGGAATTGTAGATATTTAAAGAAATCCCATTTTTAAGTTGCTGTCTTTTAAAAAGCCTTGTTTTAAAATTAGTTTTCAGGCTATGATATCAACATCAAAGTTAGGTAAGTTTCTCTAATTATATTCTCCTGCAGTGTAGTGCCTAGTGAGTCGGAAATGAGAGCTCTGTTCAGACAGAGCTCTATTTAGTCTTTGCTTTGCTAAGTAGTTTTGGTGTATCTGTTTTAAAAAGTTGTCAAAGTTGACATGAAGGCACTGATGAGTAGGAATACAGAAAGATATAGGACTTGAAGCATATCACTTGGGAGACAAGACTTTAATTTTTAAAGTAAATATGTAACGGGAAGTGAAAAAGCTTTTGTCCTTTTTTTTTTTAACGCTTGGATTTGTAATAGCAAAACATTCATTGTGCTTCTGTCCTTAGAGCCACTTTACACACATACCTCTTGTATTTCTTACCATCTCCTTGCCAGTCATTATTTCAATTTAATTATGAGGCAGCCATGGCCAGAGGTTAGATAGCCATTTGAATACGACTTAATAAATGACTCTGAATCCTTTCTTTCTGATCCTCCTACCCCATTTTCCCCCCTCATCTGCCATGTACTTGTAGATTTTCATATTGATAGCTTCCATTATGACTCCTTCTTGCTTTAGTCTTCTTCTGTTTACCCAGACCCAACTGGTGATACTTATCTTATTCCCCAATGAGTTCAAGACCATCATCATAGTCTTCCCTTCCCCCAAAAAAAACACTAATTGATTCTCATTTTCTACAATATTGGTGGAAGCAATACCCAATAAAAGTACCTTTGTAGGAGTACCAAATAAATGTTTAAATGAGTAGAAAATGAAAAACCAAGCATATCATTGTCCAGACACTGTCCATTTTCCTCTATCCCCTTTCTTCTCTGTTTCTCATGTGTTACCAAGTCTGATGTATTTTTTCCATCATGTGTTTTTCATTCCTGCATTATCCTCATTGCTTACTTTTTGCTTCCAGTTCCTCCTCATTTAAGTCTGTTTTTCACAGAGCTGCTAAAATAATCTTAGGTCTTATATAACTTTTTCATATTCAAGAAACAATACTTATAGATTATTTTTAAGTCCTGATAATAAGAAAGAAGGAGTAAGTACTCACATAGACTTCCACTCATCGTTCACAGACCAACATCATTCAGTCACTGGCTGTGTGTGCTCTTCCAGACTACAAGAGTGGTGTCACAGGGAGATCACTTATCTGGCAAACTCTTTTCTTGGTGACCCACCTTGAAACAAAAAAGTAAGTTAACAATGCTTTTCAATGTCTGGAATAGATATAAAAAGATAATTCGTACTTGCTTAATTCAAATCAGAAAACATTTACTAAGTACTACAGTATGCAAAACACCATGTGCTTTGGGGGCTCCAAGATATCACTGAATATTTCGTACTTTGTAGGAGTTCTCGGTTCAGGGAGAAACACAAACACATTGATTCCCTTACTCATTCTTATATAACACTCAGTCCCAGCAAATGTGGTTATGTGATTTCTTGGCCTACCACAAATTAAAAGTTGGGAATTAGCAGGAAGAGAGTACATCTCTCTACTTACAGTCAGTGTCCTGAGAGCAGCAGGCACGAAACTGATGTTGATAGAGGAGATGCAATCTATGTTTAAAGCACTGTGCAAGTGAGCATAGGAAATAATATATTTTAACTCTCCATATCTGGAGATTTTAATAACATTCCCAGGACCTTGTGCAATCAAGAAAGGTTTGTTTTGCTTGAGAGAGAGACAAGAATGTAATTAATACATTTAAGAGAAAACTTGAAACAAAAATTATTAAGGTTTATCAGTCACAGGAGTAGCAGTATCTTTTATTAAAAATTTATTTATATGGCCCTGGCCAGGTAGCTGGTTGGTTAGAACATCGGTCCTATATGCCAAGGTTGCAGGTTCAATTCCTGGTCAGGGCACATACAAGAACCAACCAATGAATGTATAATTAAGTGAAACAACAAATTGATGTGTGTGTGTCTCTCTCTCCCCCTCTATCTCTTTCCTCACCTCTCTCTTTCTCAAATCAATATATTAAAAAATTGATTTTTGTGTCAAAAGTACACTACCGTTGATGGGATTACTGTGTGTACCATATGTACAACCATATGGAAGTACGTTCCCAAATAATTTCATTCATTCCCAACTGTGATCTAACGGTTCTTTTCAGCAAAGCCCCACATTGTTTCCTGCCCTAATTTGCGAGGTGCAGATCTTAAAAGTCCAAGAAATGATATTCTAACTTCTAACTTTAGTGTGTAAAGTACGTTGGGCATTTAACATGTTGTATATTTTTTAAGGGGTCCTTACTGACTGAGGACACTGTATTCCTTTCTCAGCCCTCAAAGTAGGATTGTCTTCTCAAGTCACCTACCAGAAACGGAAGTGCCACTGCCATGTGGCTGCTATCACTGTTAATGTATGAGGATGCTCTCTCTCAGTCCTTACGCTCTCAGTGGGAGTCCTGAGAGGTCCTGCCAGAGTAAGCTGGAAAAAACAAATGTCCCAGCCCATACAATTGACTCATACATTCACCCTACATCAAGGGAATAAACCTGCCTGTTTTCCAAAAACAAAACAATAGCCTGATACAGCAGGTTTGTGATTGAGGACAGTCAGGAAGCTAGCCTGCTCTACACATAACTCCCTTTATGTTGGCACTTTCCTATGGTCCCCACCTGGGAAATTCGGGGAACAAGTATGTTGACAGATATTTGTAGCACAGTCTTTGAGTTCTGAATATAACGAGCTCAAGTGTTCTGGGAACCCCAGAAAGGGAAAGGTAACTACCTGGGGGAGTCCATGAAAGTTGGAGTAAGTGATGTTAGCACTGGGTCTGAAAGCTGAAAGGAGACGTGAAGTGGAGAGTGAGTTGAGTAGCCCTATAGGCAAAAGCAGAGCAACATGAAGCACCAGCAAGTCAGGGACTAGCAAAGGAGCCGGCAGTGGCTGTGTAGAGGCAGGCCTCGGTGCCATGCCATCACATAAGATGCAGTTCAGTTGGATAGGGAAGGTGTTTTTGAGGAAGGGATTAAGTATTTTCTTCCTCCACATGTGTCATACATGACTTTTAAGTGATATTCCCATAAATATAGAAATAAAAAGTGGTGGGAAGACCATGATAGTCTGCCCATTCTGGAGAAAAAAACAACAATGTGCAAACAGCACATGTCTATGTTAGGGCATGCTAATCACAAACAGAAAAGACAAGTTTCTGGTGACTTCATTTTGATATCATGCATGAGATATAAAGAAAATAATGGAACTGTGATTAGAAAGCAAGTTGCAGTGTCAGTCACAATTAGAAATGACATTCTATCCAATACATGATTGAAAAGTGAATATAAATAAAGGTACAGAATTACAATAAATTTCAGTAATATCCTAAAAAGCTACCATTGTATGTGAATGCAAAAAAATATTATTTAAGGAAAAACTGATACAAAACACAGCAAAACAAACTTAATGGAATCACAGCTCATGGTGTTCAGGAAAAAAAAAACAAGTATCTTATTGGGAGCAAGAAAAATTGAATCCTAAAAAGAAACATATTCCAGTGAACATTTAAGCTATATATCAAGCTCCCAAATTATATAAAACTGTCATAGTAGTTTTAATCTTCATTGTCAGACCTTAAAAACCTGTCATGTTCAAAGCCAGGTAAACAGCCTAGAAGCCACTGTCATGGCTAGAACCTCATGATGCTGTTTGTCACTGGAGCTCACTGTGGAAATCCAGGTGGTCCACGTACAGAACACTGCATTCCAGGCCTTTGCGGTGTGTTTTTGAAAAGTTTATATTAAGCTGGAACTCAGCATTATAGCAAAGCCCTGTCACCTGTGAGCCACCGATTATGGTAGTAACAAATTTGAATATAGAAGGAAATAACAAAGTCTACCTCAGGTGTATTTATTGTGTGTGGCTTATTTCTGTGAAGAAAAAGACCTGTGTCTCTCTTGGGATGTTTGGTGTGGCTATGCTTGTCACTCAGAGGGTGGGGACAGGGAAGTGTCATAGTGTCTGGGAACTGTCAGCCACACATCTCTGTAGTGGTCCCCTTCCACCCGCAGTGGTACCCTAAGCATAGCACATATTGGGGTGACATACTGGGGTCTGGGTATCTAGATAGGAAGTCCCTTTCCTATAGATTATTTTATATAAGTGAGGTTATTTGCATCAGGTTTGTTCAGATTTGCAGTGGAATTGTGTGACAAACATAAGTCTATACTTTCTTCCTGAGTTTATATTATATTTAAGTTAGAACCTACAATACTTACATTTAGTACTTACTTATTCCTTTAATAATATTCCATGTAGATTCAACTAGATTTTTAGCTGCTTCAAGGTCTCTTTATCATTTTAACCGCCAGTACAGATGGAACAGTAGTGACTGCTTATTTTTTATTTGTGTTAAGGATTATAGCATGGTGGAAAATTCAGAGGGAGGCCTGAGGCTTATTTTTTGATCCAGCTCTTAACAAATGTAATCTTGAGTAAATTCTTTTATTCCTTGTTCTTTTATTCACCTGTAAAGTGGGGGCAGTTAGACTACATATGTTTTTCTTTTTTACCCTTTTTTAGCTTAAAAAATTTTTTTAAATAAAGATTTTATTTATTTATTTTAGAGATAGGGGAAGGAAGGGAGAAAGAGAGGGAGAGAAACAACGATGTGCATCGATCAGTTGCCTCTCTCACACCCCCAAATGGGGACCCCAGCCTGCCACCCGGGCATGTGCCCTGACCAGGAATCGAACCGGCAATCTCTTGGTCTGCAGGCTGATGCCCAATTCACTGAGCCACACCAGTCAGGGCAAAAAAAAAAAAGGGGGAAAAAAACTTTAAAAGATAAGAAAATATGCAGAGAGCTCCTTGACACAGTTTCCTCCAATGGGAACCTGCGCATAACTGTAGCAGTGTCACACTGGGAAATGGACAGACACACCGCTGACCTTAGTCAGATTTCACCCATTTCAGGTGCACCCCCAATGCTTCCACAGTGAAGACACACAGCAGTCCCATGGCAGGATTCCTTATGTTGCCCTTTTGTAGCCACAGCCACCTCTTTCCCACTTTCCCAGCTCCAAACCCCTAACCCCTAGTAACCACTAACCTCTTGATTCATTTAACAATGTACTGATAACAGTATTCTCAGTGCAGAATTAAGATTTGGATGCATGTATCTGTGCATCTGTGTGCCTGTCTGTGTATTAAGTCTCTATATTGTAAAGCTGGGTAGTCAAGTCCTTTAGTTCATATCCTTCAAGATAAAATATCAATTATATTTTAAAACTGTCTGCTTAAGAAATGAATCATTGTTGCCAGAAACTACCTAGTGCAACTGCTAATCAACACCAGTGAGGAGTATGAAGTCATCAGTCAGTGACTTTAGTCCCTCTGAGTTGCCAGCATGACCCTCGGTCACCTCAGTAGGGCTCCAGTCTTTGCAAAACCAAAGGCTGGTTTGATCACGTGTGTTCAGTGGCAGCTTCCCTGATAAGACTCCCAGGGAGCCTCACGATCAATCCTTCTAAACCCTGAACATTCAACAGAGCCCCTGGCAGCATAGAAGACAAAAAAACGGTCTTTATTTATTAGCATTATTAGAAATGAAGAGTACCACATAATTTTTGGTATGGTGGTGATGAGGGGTTTGCATATTGTACTTTAGCAATTTTTATTGAAATCTTTTTTGAATAAAGTACAGCTTTCCATCCCCCTGAGGATGAAGATGGTGACTGAGGAGCCTCAGGTCCTGGGGGTTTATCATGGAAACTTGTGTCATTTAGGGTCATTAATACCTGAATAAGATGGCCCCAGATTGCAGTAATTTTGCAGATTTTTTGTGCTTTTCCTCTGTGTCAGAGAATTCAGGTATGACTCTTCTGTTTGAAAGCTTACTTTATAAGCAAGTCTAAATCCTTGGTTCTGAGGATAGTTGCTTTGCATTTGTCTCACAGCAGAGCCCACCGTCTTTAAGACATAGCTCCTTCCTCAAAGCTGGAGGCCCTTCCAAATTCTCAGCAATGTCTGCAGAAGTTTATACCTGCAAGGGTGTGGTCTTTCTGTCCCTGAGAGAGGAATGCGGACTCTGGGATCAGGCCAGCTCTTTTTTGTTCTCAGCCAGCCAGGCAATGAGTATTAGAAAGGAAGGTAGCACAAGTCACATGACCAACACTTTTAATTAAATGCTTGAATTTCCTAAATGTGGCCAAGACTCTTATCAGCAGGGTTCATTTCAGGAGTGAGGAAGTGGAAAGGCGGGTGCAGGATGTGCTCTGCCTTAGGTGGGGCATTGAGCAGCCCTCTGATGACAGTGCTGGCGTGGAGCTCAGGGTCCGTCACCACAAAAGTGAAAACAGGAGAGGCATAGGTTCTGTAGGGTATGTAGTTCTAAATAATGTTATTCTATGTTTTTGGTGGCTTTGAGAAGCTAAACATTTATGGAGGGAAGCATATAGTAAGTGGATGGAATGGAATGGAACGGAACCGAATGGAACAGAGTAGAATAGAATAGAATAGAATAGAATAGAATAGAATAGAATAGAAGAATAGAATTAAAAGATCCTTGGTAACTTCCATTCAGATATCCTTATGGTGAGCCCCCAGGGACTCCAGAGTCTTTAGAAATAAAACTCAAGAAATATTCCACATTTGGAAACATTTTTAAAACTAAGAGTTTTGATTGTCTCCACATAAAATTTTAATAGCATACTTTGTTTGGAGGCAGATTTTTAAAATGTAGAAACTCCAAGAGGGAGTGAAATGAGAAAAACAGCTTTTGTTTCCTGCCTTCAAACCTTCAAGTGCCCAGCCAGCTCCCTGACTCCCAGTGCAGAGTGGTAGAGACTGTCCTACCTCATCTGATTGTGCTTGGGAAGTAGAGCACGTGGATGCTTCACTCTGGCTCCATCACCTTCACCTCCCCCAAATCAAATTGGGCAACCATTCCTGTGGATATCTCCTGGAAGTGTCCTTCCCACACCCTCTGCCACTCCCATCCAAGCATCTCTGCACAAGGCTACTGCTTGCAACCTCCTAGCTGATCCCTGTGTATCAGGTTCCTGTTGCCACAAATTACCCCAAATTTAGTGGCATAAAGCAACACAGATTTATTCTCTTACTGTTTTGGAGGTCAGAGGTCCAAATGGTTCTCAGTGAGCTGAGGACAAGGTGGAAGCAGTGCTGGATCCCCTTCTAGCATCTGGTGGGGCCACCTGTGTTCTTTGTTTTGTAGGTCCTTCCTCTATGCTTCCATCGTTACATACCCTTCACTGTGAAATCTCTACTTGCCTCCCTCTTGAAAGAACACTGGTGATTAGATTTAGGGCCCATCTGGATAATTTAGGAGATTCTCCCTCTCTCAAGATCCTTAACAGTCATATCAACAGAGTTACCTTCGCTGTCTAAGGTAACAGCCACAGGTCCCAGGGATTAGACTGTGGATGTCTTTGGGGGCTGTTATTCAGCCTTCCACACTCTGCATCCACTCAGCCTCCCTGCAATTCACCTTGACACTGCAGCTAGAGCAAAGGCCACACATGATGTGTGACATCTACTCCCCCCAGTGTAAACCCCACCCATGAATTCCAGGATCTTAGGGCCAAGACCACATTCTGTACAGGCCAAAGTTTGCTAGGACTGCCATAACCAAATACCATAGACTCTGTTACTTAAGCAACAGAAATTTATATTCTTACCATTCTGCAAGCTCAAAGTTCATGATCAAGGTGCTGGCAGGTTTGGTTTCTTCTGAGGTCTCATTTCTTTGGCTTGAAGATGTCCACCTTTTTGCTGTGTCCTCACATGGTCATCCTTGGTCCAGATGTTGTCTGTGTGCTAATCCTCTCTTCTTATAAGAACACCAGTCCTATTAATTTAGGGCCCATTCATATGACCTCATTTTAACTTTAATTATTGCACTGCTTTAAAGGCCCTACTCTAGTCAAATTCTGATCTCCTGGGTATTAGAATTTCAACATGTGAATTTTAGGAAGACACCGTTTAGTCCATACCATGTGGTCTGATCCCCTCTATCTCTCTGGCCTCATCTTGTGCCCTATACCATCTCTTTCTGTGGTCTCCAGCTTTGGCGGTTTTCTTTCAAGTTCTGAAATTCGCTGTTACTTCCTGCCCACCACCTTTCACCTAGGCAGCTCCATGTGTCATCAGACTGCAATCCAACCATCACTTCCTGCTGTGGACTGAATGTTTGTGTCCTCCCAAAACTCATATGTGGAAGCCTAATCTTCACTGTGATGAGATTTGGAGGTGGGGCCTTTGGGCAGTGACTAGATTCAGATGAGGGCATCAGATGCAGCTGCCATGATGGGCTGATGTCTTTATACAGGAATAAAGAGTCCAGAGATTGCTCTGTGCCCTGTGTGGACACAACTGTCTGTGAACTGGAAGCCAGCCCTCACCAGACACCAAATGTTAACCTTTGGTGATTAAGAAATGTTGGTTGTTTAAGCCACACCCCTTCTGTGATATCTCTTCTTTTTTCAAATGTTCTTGATTTGACTTTTATTTTATTTTGGAAAGAGGAAGAGAGGGAGAGAAACATAGATGTGTGAGAGAAACATTGATTGGTTGCCTCTTGCACATGCCCTAACAGGGGACTGGGCTCACAACCCAGGCATGTGCCCTGACCAAGAATTGACTCAGCATCATTTTGCTTTTCGAGATGATGCTCAATCAACTGAGCCATGCCAGTCAGGGCTAGCCTGTGATGTATCTGATGTAGAAGCCTAGACCTCTCTGATTTTCCTCTCTCATGTGCTCCTGGCTTCTCCATGTACTCCTCCATCAGAGCATTTCTTGCAGTTGTGTGGGATTATGTTTGTGGGATTCATTAATTTATGGCCCTCCTCCCCACTGATCTCAAGCTCTATGTGTGCAGGGACCTTTATACCCCCTTAGTATGTGCATGCATGTGCATACACAATTCATATGTACATATGTACCGTATTTTTCGGACTATAAGATGCACCCCCCCGCCGAATTTGGGAGGAATAAGGGTTGTTAACGCTGCTGTTGAGTTCTGTTTACATTTATATTGGTGAAATATTATGTTATTTATGTTATTAAATATTTTACCACATTTTTTGCTTCAAAAATTTTTTTCCTATTTTCCTCCTCTAAAACCTAGGTGTGTCTTATGGTCCAAAAAACAGGGTACATCACTATTACTCTTTGTGACTACAAAGTAAAAATATTTGTTGAATGAATGATTACTTCAAACAAACACTCTTTTCAAAGATCTACTAAAATATCTTTATTTCTTATTATCCCAAGGAAAAAGGAGAGTGTGTACGTGTGGGTTGGAATAAATATTCAAGCTTTAGAATTTGTATCTTCTTTGAAATCTTTTATACAACCTCTTTTATAAAGTGTTCCATGAAAATGATCTTTAAATAAAAAAATTAAGAGGTGTTTTAGTTGTGAATTAATGTATTACCATAGACTTAAAAACTTGTGTTCTGTAGAGACACAGAAGGTGTTTATATAGTGTCTGTCACTTGTCTGCTATTTTCCTGGAAGAATGTACATGTTTCTGGCTGTAAACGTATTTGCCTCTTGAAGCTAGAGAACATACTGTGGCTTTTTGTATTGTACCTTCTTTTTGTAAAATATCCTTAATTTAGCTAACACTTGAACACAAGATTTCAACCTTTAAAAATGGATATGCAACTTTTGACATTCATATACACATATTAATCATGTGCCCTGTGCAGGGTCCTGGGAAAAGTTCTATTTGGCCACTAGCCAAGTTTCATTAGTTATGCCGGATGGTTGTGCTCATAAGGAGAAGGTTGTATACAAAGCCTGTACAACTCCTTACAAAATCTCACCTCCTCCAAGTACTGTCTTTAAGTACTAAATTAAATGGCACCATTCTGGGACATACAAACTAACGCAGAGTTCCTCCTTCACTAAATTAGTGATGTTTATACGAATACAAAGTTCTTGTTGTAAAAAAACTATATATTGAATGAGTCCTTTGGTAGACTATTGGTGGAAAATAATTTCTTCCACATGGTTTGTAGTGGTCAACAGACAAAGGCACATAGAGCCACATAGGGCTGCCTTGGTATGTGCTGAGTTGAAGATGGAGCAGGTGTGAAGAGGTGAGAGGGTAAGTTCAGTTTGGTGTGTTCTCTGGCTGGAAGGCTTGCCCCTGCCCTAGTGAAGGAGACACGTGCGACACCCTGTCGACTTGAGGAAGATTACTGCTGTACAAGCTCTGGGACATGGGAACCAGCAAGGAGGGTGCCATCGCAGACACTTCCTCCTCTTGTCACTGGCATGGCCCCTGCTGTGGCTCCTATATGTAGTGCAGTTGGAGCCCAGGAAGTGGGACAATGTGGAGAGTGGCAGAG
This sequence comes from Trachops cirrhosus, assembly GCA_028533065.1. NCBI lineage: Eukaryota > Metazoa > Chordata > Mammalia > Chiroptera > Phyllostomidae > Trachops > Trachops cirrhosus. The sequence continues at coordinate 67,315,514 of CM052544.1, forward strand.
ACATTGATTGTGCAAAAGCTTTAAGAGAGTGAACTAGTTTCACAATCTCCTTCTGGTTTTATTGCTGTTTCTGTTTCTCTTATGAGTCTGTCCCACTCCAAGCTCCTTCTTACCTGTCTCTGGCTGCCCCTTGCTCCCCACCAGATCCTCCCTTTCTATGAGTGTCCCCTATACACATAAGCCTGTGTCAGATCTTTTGTTAACCATCACACAGAATGTTAATCACTTTCACACACTAATTCTCAGAGAGGTCTTGCCCGAGAAAAGGAGCCACAACTCCCTGCCCACATATGTTGCCCCAGCCACTGCACTGGGCATTTCTGTCTGCTCCTTCTACCAACCTATCATCCCTATTTGATAGATGAGAACCAAACCTTGACATCCACTCCTTAGCAAGTGGTAAAGCTAGGATTTCATTCCAGTTTTAGTTAACTCCTTTTCTTGGGATGTTTATTGTTTTACTAGGAATCCTGGCTTAATAACCCAAGTATGATTTAGCCCTATTGATGGAATTTCTGGCATCACTCCTAGCCCTTGGGGTTTATACCTCCATCAGGCATCTTCCTGGCACCTTCAAGTCATGTCACACAGGTAGCCTCCAACTTAAATGATGCTTTTAAAGGTTTAATAGTTATAAATAAGAGCAATAGTTTATTGCCAATAATCTTTTTACATGACATTGAAGTTACAAAACACTCTTCTTTCTTACTTGATTTTCTCAATAACATGGATTCTTGGGAGTCAAAGGTGGAAGTGGGTAGATAGACTAGATGAGAAGTTATTTTGTTATTCTAACTGAAAAATGATGGTGGCAATAGAAATAGAAGTTCATAGATTAAAAATATGTGTGGTGGGTAGCAAGGAGGCGGCTGTAAAGAAAAAAACAGATATGGAGGCATGCATGGTGGTCACATAGCAGGTACTGTACATTTCCTCATTCAACACCTCCACCATCCCTTCCACTTTGTTTTCCTGTGCTGCTGGGGCCAGAATGTTCCAGAATAGCTTAGAGCTATAATTATGTGTATGACTGAGGTTCTGCCAAGGCATGGCACCTACGATGTATGTGACAGAAGGCACAGGTAAAACAGCAAGGGGGAGCTGTGTGCACAAGAGATGTTCTGGTAAATATGGTATCCAAGGCTTCTGGTGCAGCCAGGGCATTGGTGGTGGGAATTGTCTTTCAGGACCTATTGCTGGGATTTGAGTGGTGGGAGGCAGTGGCAAGTGCAGACTTGTGATGTGGTTGGACTTTTGTCCTGGCTCTGTGCAGGTGTCCTGTTGTCCATCCCAGTCTAGCTCTCTAGGCTCCTTGGAGATTTAGGAACTGCCAATACCATCTTTCTTAGAGAATTCTGTTCTATTCTGCATAGAAGAGTTGGGACCGGCTCTGCTATCATAAATCCAGGAAAAGATGATGCTTCAAGGAGGCTAACTGTGTTTAGTAGTGTTGAGAAGGGAAACTGAAAAGTGTGTATTTATTAAATTTACTGATATATTGTTCATTGAGACTGTAGCAAAGGCATGACTTGTGTGTGTGTGTGTGTGTGTGTGTGTGTGTGTTGGGGGATGTACGAATTATGAAATAGAAGTGAGAATGGGTAGGAAGAAGACATAGCTCATGAGAACATCTCTACTGGTAACTTGACTCTTATAGCAGCCATTGGTGAGCAGAACCAGAGGTCAAAAGAAAGGTCTTTTTGAAGATAAGAGATATTGGCACATGTTTGACTGATGATGGGAAGGGTGCAGCAGAGAGGGAGACACAGGGACAGTGGGTGACGGTAAAAGTCTATAAGACCTTGTCAGTTATTTAACTTCTCTCTGCCTTAATTTACTTACCTACAACTGTGGGTAATAACATTGTCCTCTCAGGATTTGGGGCCTGGAGTGAAATAATGTGTATGAAGAGATTTTAATCAGAGTCTTGTACTTTGTGAGGACTCAGTAAATGTAGCCATTATTATTGTTACTACTACTGTTACTGATTGCCTTTTTATACTTTAGAGCACTGTGAATATGGAAGAGTCATCACTTCCATCTCTGGAGTTTACAAATCTTCCTTCAGCTCTTATAGGCTGGCCCCCTTGCCACATTATTACCACTTAATTATGTAAGTTCACCATTTATCAAGCACCCAGTATGCACCAACTATGTATATATCAGTTGCCTGGGATACAAAACTGAGCAAAATTATTCTCTGTCTCCAAGTAGCTTCTGAACCACAGAGGAGAGAGATGGGTAAAGCATGAATACTTTATAACAAGTTTTATATTGAATCATGGTTCTAGCAGGAGCAGGACCACTAGGAGATGTGTATTGTATTTGTTTATTCATACACACACACACACACACACACACACACACATTTGTATATATATTATGCTGGCTAAGCTGGTATGATAGCCACAAGCAGCAAGGCAGGATGAAAGGATCCTGAATGGGCTGAAACACCACAGATACCTTTTTTACCTGAAAGTGTGCACTCATCTATCATGGCTCAGACTCATTCTTCCAATGAGCCATCTACCTTCTTACAAAAGAGTGTGTTGAAGTGACAGGTTTTTCTTCCTCATATTCCCATCTACTCTCTTATACCCCAGTTGGACCTTTATTTTAAAGAATTAAATTTATGATAAGCAGATATATAAATTTATTCTAGTATGTACTGCTTAATTTCTCTAGCTGCATTTATTAACAGATTTTATTTAGTCATCTGTGCTGCTAGTGAAAGTGATTGGCTCCCTGAAAATGAGGTGTACAACCCAAGCTAACATGCAGATTCATTTTCAGCTTTAGTTTTTAATTTCACCTGCTATTTTTTGCTCAGAGCAGTGATAAGTTGTATTTTAAATGAAATGTATATTTAAGGAGGAACCCTTAGCAACCAATATTCTTTTCTACTTAAAATCTGCTTCTTAATCTGCTCTGCACATGAAAGACTGTGTTAGACTGTGGCAACAACTGATGAATTTAAAAAGCTCTATTTATGGTTCTTATTGTCAAAGGAATTCAAGGTATAGGGTTAATTAACTCAACTTTTTTTGTTGCAAGAATGTTGAAGCCAGCTCAGGTATTACATGTTGGAAAGGTGGAAGAAGTGGGTAGGATGGAGATTGTGATTATGGGGAGGGGGATCAGGGCATGTAGGACAGAAGCACCCTGCAGTCTGGCTGTCAGTGTAGATGGGCTTGTAAGTGTGTGAGGACAAGCCCATCTCAGACCTCAGGTCTGTCTGATGATCCTCCTGTCCCTGCTCAAGATTCTCTCCAGAGTCTGTTCCAGTTTCCTTCTCACTCATCCCTGCTTTCCTCCCCTTTCTTTCATGCTCCTGGCCTGGCCTGGTCACCTGTGCAGTCACTGCCAGCCATCACCATGTATTGACATCAGTTTCTGGGTCTCTCAAACCAGATTCTTGTAAGAAAGGCTTCCCTCTCACTGTTTGTGCCCAGAGAATTTGTGCAATGTTCTCTATGAGAACTGATTGAACCTTTTATTTGGACATATTAGGATGGCCTTGTCCAAGGATATCATGGCACTGAACTACACCCTAGATCAAATGGGCTTAACTGACATATACAGAACTTTTCACCCCAAAGAAGCAAAATACACATTCTTTTCAAATGCACATGGAACATTCTCAAAGATAGACCACACAATAGGACACAAAACAAGCCTCAACAAAGTCAAGAGAATTGAAATCATATCAAGCATTTTTTCAGATCATAAGGGCCTGAAACTAGAAACCAATCTCCAGGAAAAAACTCAAAACAGTCAAATTTATGGAGACTGAATGACATGATATTAAACAATGAATGAGTTAACAATATCAAGGAAAAAATCAGAAAGTTTCTGGAAACAAATGAAAATGAACACGCAACAGTCCAAAACCTATGGGAAACAGCAAAGGCAGTCCTGAGAGGGAAGTTCGTAGCAATACAGGCCTACCTAAAAAAAAAAAGAAGGAAAAATTTCAAATAAACCACCTAACCCTACAACTACACGAACTGGAAGAACAACAAAAAAGAAAGCCCAGAGCACATAGAAGGGAGGAAATAATCAAGGTCAGAGCAAAATTAAATGACATAAAGACTAAAAGAACAATTCAAAGGATCAGTAAATCCAGAAGCTGGTTCTTTGAAAAGATAAACAAAATTGACAAGCCTTTAATCAGACTCATCAAGAAAAAAGGAGAGAGAACCCAAATAAATAAAATCAGAAGTGAAAGAGGAGAAATCACAACCAATACCACAGAAATATAAAAGATTATAAGAAATTACTATAAACAACTATATGCTAAGAAATTTGAAAACCTGAGTGAAATGGACAAATTTCTACAAACATATAATCTTCCAAAACTGAATCAGGAAGAAGCAGAAAGCCTGCACAGACCAATAAGAGCTAGTGAAATTGAAGCAATAATCTAAAAACTCCCAGCACCTAAAAGGCCTGGACCAGAGGGCTTCACAGGGGAATTTTACAAAACATTTAGGAAATAGCTAACTCCTATCCTGCTCATATTATTCCAAAAAACCCAAAAAGAGGGAAGACTCCCAAACTCTTTTTATGAAGCCAGCATCATCCTAATTCTAGAACCAGATAAAGACACACAAAGAAATAAAACTACAGGCCAATTTCACTGATGAACATAGATGCTAAAACCCTCAACAAAATATTGGCAATCCAGATACAGCAATACATTAAAAAGATTATATACCATGATCAAGTGGGATTCATTGCAGGGATTCAAGGATGGTACAATATTTGCAAGCCAATAAATGTAATCCATCACATAAACAAAATGAAAAACAAAAACTACATGATCATATCAATAGAGGCTGAAAAAGTATTTGATAAAGTACAGCACCCACTTATGATAAAAACACACAGCAAAGTGGGAGTAGAGGAAGCATTCCTCAACATAATAAAGGCTACATGTGAGAAACCTACAGCTAACATCATACTCAACAGGTAAAAACTAAAAGCTTTCCCCCTAAGATCAGGAACAAGACAAGGATGTCTGCTTTCACCACTTCTATTCAACATAGTATTGTAAGTCCTAGCCACAGTGATCAGACAAGAAAAAGAAATAAAAGGCATCCAAATTGGAAAGGAGGAAGTAAAACTGCCATTGTTTGCAGATGACATGATTGTATACATTGAAAACCCTATAGACTCAGCCAAAAAACTACTCGACCTAACAAGTGAATTTGGCAAAATGGCAGAACACAAAGTCAATATTTAGAAATCGAAGGCATTTTTGTACACCAACAATGAAATACGAGGAACACAAATGGGGGGGGGTTGCATTTGATATAGCAACAAGAAAAATAAAGTACCTAGGAATAAACCTAACTAAGGAGGTAAAAGACCTGTACTGAGAAAACTACACAACATTGAAGAAAGAAATTAAGGAAGACACAAACAAATGCAGCATGTACCATGTTCATGGAATGGAAGAATTAACATCATCAAATTGTCCATACTACCCAAAGCAATTTATAGATTCAACATAATCCCTGTTAAAGTACCAATGACATATTCCACAGATATAGAATAAACATTTCAAAAATTTATATGGAGTCATAAATGACCCCAAATAGCCACAGCAATTTTGAGAAAGAACAAAGTAGGAGGGATCACAATACCCAACATTAAACTATACTACAAGGCCACTGTGAAGAGACACATAGATTAGTGGAACAGAATAGAGAGCCCAGAAATAAACCCAAGTCTCTATGGCCAATTAATATTTCACAAAGGGGGCAGGAGCATAAAATGGAGTAAAAATAGCCTCTTCACCAATGGTATTGGGAGAACTGGACAGCTATGTGCAAAAAAATGAAACTACACCACCAGCTTACACTATACACCAAAATAAACTCAAGACAGATAAAAGATTTAAATATAAGCTGTGACACCATAAAATTCCTAGAGGAAAACACATGCAGGAAAATTTCAGATATCCTAAGCAGCAATATTTTCACCAATATATCTCCTAGGGCAAGGGATATAAAGGAAAGAATAAATAAATGGGCCTACATCAAATTAAAAAGCTTCTACACAGCTAAAGAAAGCATCAGAAAATAAAAAGGAACCCAACCATGTGGGAAAACATTTGCCAATGACACCTCACACAAGGGCTGGATCTCCAACATGTATAAAGAACTCATATGTCTACACCAAGAAGACAAACAATGAATTAAAAAATGGGCAAAGTGACTTCTGGCCAAGATGGAGGCGTAGGTAGACACACTGCACCTCCTTGTACAACCAAAATACGGACAACAAAAATTTAGAAACAAAAAAACAAACAGTACTGCCAGAAAATTGAACTGTATAGAAGTCCAAAAACCAAGGAGTTAAAGAAGACATATCCATCCAGACCGGTAGGAGGGGTGGAGTCGGGCAGCCAGGAAAGAGAGGGATTGTGGCAAAGCAGCGGCTGGCAGACCCAGAGAGGTTGCAGATTGTGGAGCGTGTGGGTCCAGTGCACAAGGCAGCTGACAGACCAGGTGGTCCCACATTCGTGCACAGATAAAACCAGGCAAAACTTGGGAGCAAGACAGACCACACAACCCAGGGTCCCAGCAAAGAAACAAAGCCTCAAATCACTGATTGAAAACACCTGTGGGGGTTGAGGTGCTGGGAGACTCCCAGCCTCACAGGAGAGTTCATTGGAGAGACCCACAGGGTCCTAGAATGTACACAAGACCACCCACACAGGAATCAGCACTAGAAGGGCCCAATTTGTCTCTGGGAAATGGGGGAAGTGACTGAAATCCAGCAGAGAGTGGAGCAAGCACCATTATTTCCTCTCGGACTCCTGCCTCATATACAGCATCAGAAGCCAGCGACTGGATTGCCCCACCCAGGTGAATACCTAAGGCTCTACCCCTCACTATGTAACAGGCATGTCAAGACAAAAAAAAAATGGTCCAAATGAAAGAACAGATCAAAGCTCCAGAAAAAATACAAGTAAATGACAAAGAGGTAGCCAACCTATCAGATGCACACTTCAAAACACTGGTAATCAGGATGCTCACAGAATTGGTTAATAGGGTCACAAATTAGATGAAAAAGTGAAGGCTATGCTAAGTGAAATAAAGGAAAATGTACAGGGGACCAATAGGGATGGGAAGGAAACTGGGACTCAAATCAATGGAGTGGACCAGAAGGAAGAAAGAAACATCCAATCAGAAAAGAATGAAGAAACAAGATTTCAAAAAAATGAGGAGAGGCTTAGGAACCTCCAGGACAACTTTAAATGTTCCAACATCTGAATTATAGGGGTACCAGAAGGAGAAGAGGAAGAGCGTAAGAAATTGAAGTTATTTGAACAAATAATGAAGAGTAACTTCCACAATCTGGCAAAGGAAATAGACTTTAAGGAAGTCCAGGAAGTTCAGAGAGTCCCAAAGAAGTTGGACCCAAGGAGGAACACACCAAGGCACATCATAATTACACTACCTAAGGTTAAAGATAAGGAGAGAATCTTAAAAGCAGCAAGTCAAAAGGAGAGAGTTACCTACAAAGGATATCCCATGAGACTCTCAGCTGATTCCTCAAAAGAGACCTTACAGGCCAGAAGGGGCTCGAAAGAAGTATTCCAAGTCATCAAAGTCAAGGACCTACATCCAAGATTACTCTATCCAACAAAGCTATCATTTAGAATGGAAGGGCAGATAAAGTGCTTCCCAGATAATGTCAAGTTAAAGGAGTTCATCATCACCCAGCACTTATTATATGAGATGTTAAAGGGACCCCTCTGTTCATAGCAGCACAAGTACATACAATAACCAAGTTCTAGAAACAGCCTAATTGCCCATCAGTAAGTGAGTGGATCAAAAAACTATGGTGCATTTACACAATGGAATACTAAGCAGCAGGAAAAAAAGAAAGGAATTTTTGCTACTTTTTGCTACAGCATGAATGGACCTGGAGACTATTATGATAAGTGAAATAAGCCAGGCAGTGAAAGACAAATACCATATGATTTCACCTGTAAGTGGGACCTAATCAATAAAACAAGCAAATGAGCACAAAAAAAAAAACCCTCAAAAAAACCCCCCAAAACCCAGAGACATGGAAATGAGGAATAAACTGACAGGGACCAGGAGGGAGGAGGGCAGGAGGTCATGGGGGAAAGAAGGGGAATATGGTTCAAGGACCCATGGACAGGGATAATGGGGATGGAATTGTTTTTGGGAGCAGGGGTTGGACAGATGAGGGGAGAGGGGGCAAATGGGGGCAACTGTAACTGAACAACAACAACAACAATTATAAGAAAAGAATGGCCTAGTCGAACTTACCCAAAAGTTCTAGCCACTTTGGGGAAATGTGTGAACAACCATATGTTAAAGTCTGGTTTGATTTCTAGGTCAGTAGCAAATAACATGGGTTAACATAAAGGAAATGAATTCTACCAAGGCCAGCAGGGGTGGGGGCAGAGGTGAGAATGGAAAGATAATATAGGAAAGGGAGAAAAAAGGGGGGCAGATCAAATGGGGCTTGGACTTTGGCTTTAACTCTGATTGAAATGGAGAGCAGAGAAGGGCCATGATCTGAGTCTCGTGTTAAGAGGTAAGGCTGGCTGCAGATATCAAAAAGAACTGGGGTTGGGGAAGGCAGAGCAAGTATGGAAATAGCAGTCCAGGGAGGAGACTTGTTCAAATACAGGCAAGAGATGATGGCAGCCTGACCAAGGTGGGAGCTGTGGATGGTGGTGGTGAGACATACTTAGATTCTTGGTATATTTTCAATGGTAAAGTTCACAGGATTTTGACGCAGCCACTGGCAAGCAGTGTCCATGGCATTGTGGATGAGATGAGACAAATTCACAAGGACTACCAAGTCCTGTGGAGAAAAAGGGATGGCTCAGCCACTCTCTCAAGGGGAGAGTGCCTTGGAGTGCCTCTGCCAGTCTCTCAAGAGGAAAGCTCGCTAACCCTTGCCTTCATAAGCTTTTATTGCTTTTCTGGGCACATTACCTTGAGGATGGTCCTCTTTTACTATCCACAGGTTCACTTTAGGTGATTACCTTTTACAGAAAACAAAGGAGAGGATGTTGCTCATTACATCACAGAAGAAGGATATTTGCAAATGCAAAGGGAAAAGTGATTGAACTGGTTACACTTGTCCTTGGAAGGTTTAGCATAGATTTTAGGAAGTTACTTTAAAGATATGCAGTTAACATTTGCTGCCTCAATTCAGGGTGAGGGAGTTTTAGCAAAAAGCAAGTCTCAAAGCAGCCCAGGTACAATGCAGGCCTGATTCCCCACAGGAGAACCTATCCATGTGCATGGGTCCTGTGTACTGGATCTCGCTTTCCACTGGCCTTTCTGAGTGGGAGCTGGGCCCACACCAGGCAGAACAGTCTCCTATAGGATTTTCCCAGGGATTGGATGTGACTGGTTGAGTTAAACCTTGATTTATATAAAACAAATGGAATGCCTAATTAATGTGACAAGTTCAAAATTCTATATACTAAAATTAAATCTAATAATACTGGCCCATATTGATACTGAATTCCCCTCTGTCCTTATGTTTGGCTGGAAAAAATATGCAAGAACTTTGTTGAGCTTGAATTGACTATTAAGACTTTAAAGAAATGGATATTTCCACTCAGGACTTCTCGGAAAGGATTTTTTAAAATGCCCAAGTTGTGTGTTCTCACTTGCAGATTATTAGTAGAAGGCTTGAAACTTCGGCCAAGTTATCTTCCTCCAAGGAGTTTTTTCAATCACTCTCCATACTAATGGATGACTAATCAGCCATCAGTCAAACCAAGTCATGTTTTTTTGAATATCAAATAGTTGAATATTAAACTGTCAAGACATTAAGTTAAAATCTGCTGTAGCAAAGCCAGCATTAACAACACTCATTATTACTGAGATAGTGTAGGTGGTTGGTTGGAAGGAATGATATCTGAACCCAGCATAGGGCTTCAACTCCATTGTGCTTTGTTTTATTTGCTACACCAAAATCATACCACCAGTCCAGGCTGATTTTCATTGGCCAGTTTCTCTGCCTTGGTGTAGAGAAATAATACACTTGAGGATGGAGCAATAGGTTGGTTGGTTTCAGAGAGCTAAGGGAATAATGAGATCAAGGGGCTACCAGTTGCAAGCAACTGTTGGTTGTTTAAAGTGTTTCTACTACAGCTCTTCCTCAGGACTAGATAGATTTGGCAGCCAATTGATTTTTCTGGGTACCTAGCATGAAATTTGAAGGATTTAATTTGAAGTGAGGAGTAGAGTTCTGTGGACTATTTTGGATATAGTTTTTAATCAATCGATGAAAGAACCTGATCTTTCTTTGAGCACCATCCTGAGTGGTAATATTTTAAATTAATTTAAAGAATTGTTCCACCCTGGCTGGTGTGGCTCAGTGGATTGAGTGCTGGCCTGCAAACCTAAGGGTGCTGATTCTATTCCCAGTCATGGGGACATGCTGTGTTACCTGCCAGGTCTCCAGTAGGGGGCGCATGGGAGACAACCACACATTGATGTTTCTCTCCTCTTTCTCCCACCTTTCCCCTCTCTTTAAAAATACATAAATAAATAAAATCTTTTAAAAAATTGTTCCTATTATTAATGTAACCTTTGCTTCTTTTTTTGAGGTATAATTTCATTTATTATGTGAATAAGAAAGTACACTAATAAAGAATGTCATCTGTGTCATGATTGGATGATATCCCTTTGCTTCTTTTGAAACATGTTTTAACATCTGTGGGTCTGGTTCCATGTTCCACACTGTAGTTGACACATCATTATCATTATTCACTAAATATGGAATTTATGTCCTTTAAAGGCAAGTTTAAAAATAAATCCTAATGCTAGAAAAAGCAATCTGAATTAGGAAAATTTCTCTTATGAGGTTTTTCTGGTGTGACCATGTGGTTTTGAATGGGAGAGTCTCAAAGAATTTCTCAGCCAAGTGGAGCATTCACTGGCCTCCCACGGCTAGCTCTCCAAGGGTGGTTTTTGCTGTGGCCTCATTTTATTCTCTTTTCAAGAATTTGTTACTGTACAGAAAGCCACAGAAGGCAAATGGGTTGGCTTTCCGCAGATTATTCCTGGAAATTCAGTTAATCTCTAGAGTCTACTTCTCAAATCATATTGGGTTGAAATGAATGAGAACAGTTTCCGGGAGTGAGTGTTGACATGTGCTTTTTGGCATTTTATTACTATAAATCTATAGGGAGGGCGTTAGGAATCAGGTGTCCTAGAATGCACTTGAGTTTAGACAGAAGAAAGCATTGGTGAAGCCAGTGGGCTGAGGATAATGGCACCCCCACTTTTCTGGTGTGCCATTAGAATATTCCTATGGAAACTAGATGTTTCTGTATTGAGAACAGCTGATGAGCTCAGTCCCTGTCTTAGTAAATGGCATCTAATTTACAAAGGACATCATTTAGAGAAATTCAGGATTTAAATGGATGTTGTTAACTTCTTGTTTAAAAAATTGCAAATTTCCTAAGTATATGATGTTCATAGATATGCTGTTTATCTTCTCCTAGGAAAACAAAGCTGCTGAGTGGAATAAAAATTTTGAGTTTTGTTTGTCATTTAATTCAGTAATCGGTGGTATTATTGTATAATAATTGAATGCTGAAGCTTTGTTTCCTTGCAGGAAAGGACACTGCATGATGAATGTGTCTGATGCTATGGAAAGGGCTTCTGTGTTGGGTGGGGAGCATGTTTCTGTAGAAACTACTGCAGTTATGATGAGGTGTGCTGATAATCCATGAAAAGTGATGGTGTAAGTGGATGTATTTTTTAAAGTAATTCATTTTCCGACTTCCAGCCAAGATGTAGGTGCAGGTAGATACATTATATCCTCATGCAACTAAAAGAAGGACAACAACAAATTTAAAAACAAAAAACCACCAGAACCACCAGAAAATTGAACTGTATGAAAGTCCAACAACCAAGAAGTTAAAGAAGAAACATTTATCCAGACCAGTAGGAGGGGCAGAGATGGGCAGCCGGGTGGTGAGGACTCAAGGCAAGGCTGCAGCTGGTGGACCTAGCAAGGCAGGGGCTGGTTCCACATTCGAGTGCAGATAAACTGGGAGTAACAACTGGGGAGAGAGACAGACTGTGCAACCCAGAGTTCCAGCATGGAAATAAAGCCTCAAACCTCTGACTGAAAAAACCTATGAGGGTTGAGGTGGTGGGAGAAACTCCCAGCCTCACAGAAGAGTTCATTAGAGAGACCAACAGGGTCCTAGAATGTACACAAACCCACCCACCTGGGAATCAGTACCAGAAGGGCCCAATTTAATTGTGGGTAGTGGGGTAAGTGACTGAAAATAGGCAGAGAGTAGAGCACGTACCATTGTTCCCTCTCAACCCCTCCCCCACATACAGCATCACAACGTGGCAACTCCAGTTGCCCAGCCCTGGTGAACACCTAAGGCTCCACCCCTTACTATATAACAGGCTTGCTGAGACCAAAAAAAAAAAAGTCCAAATGAAAGAACAGATCAAAGCTCCAGAAAAAATACAACTAAGCGACAAAGAGATAGCCAACCTATCAGATAGATGCACACTTCAAAACACTGGTAATCAGGATGCTCACAGAATTGGTTAATAGGGTCGCAAATTAGAGGAAAAAATGAAGGCTATGCTAAGTGAAATAAAGGAAAATGTACAGGGGACCAACAGTAACAGGCAGGAAACTGGGACTCAAATCAACAAGTTGGACCAGAAGGAAGAAAGAAACATTCAACCAAAACAAAATGAAGAAACAAGAATTCAAAAAAATGAGGAGAGGCTTAGGAACCTCCAGGACAACTTTAAATGTTCCAACATCTGAATTATAGGGGTACCAGAAGGAGAAGAGGAAGAGCGTAAGAAACTGAAGTTATTTGAACAAATAATGAAGAGTAACTTCCACAATCTGGCAAAGGAAATAGACTTTAAGGAAGTCCAGGAAGTTCAGAGTCCCAAAGAAGTTGGACCCAAGGAGGAACACACCAAGTCACATCATAATTACACTACCCAAGGTTAAAGATAAGGAGAGAAAAGTAGCAAGAGAAAAGGGGACAGTTAACTACAAAGGAGTTCCCACTAGACTCTCAACTGATTTCTCAAAGGAAATGTTATAGGCAAGAAGGGGCTGAAAGAAGTATTTAAAGTCATGAAAGGCAAGGACCTACATCCAAGGTTATCTACCCAGCAAAGCTATCATTTAGAATGGAAGGGCAGATAAAGTGCTTCCCAGATAATGTCAAGTTAAAGGAGTTCATCATCACCCAGCACTTATTATATGAGATGTTAAAGGGACTTATCTAAGAAAAAGAAGATCAAAAATATGAACAGTAAAATGACAACAAACTCACAACTATCAACAACTGAACCTAAAAAAAAAGGAAAAACAAACTAAGCAAACAACTAGAACAGGAACAGAATCACAGAAATGGAGATTACATGGAGGGTTAACAGTGGGGGAGTGGAACAGGGAGAGAGGGGGAAAAGGTACAGAGAATAAGTAGCATAAATGGTAGGTAGAAAATAGACGGGGAGGTTAAGAATAGTATAGGAAATGTAGAAGCCAAAGAACTTGTATGTATAACCCATGGACATGAACTAAGGGGATGGGAATGCTGGTGGGAGGGGGTGTGCAGGGTGAAGGGAAATAAAAGGGGGAAATGGGACTACTATAACAGCATAATCAATAAAATATTTAAAAAAATAAAGTAATTCATTTTTCCCCTTTAATATATAAGTGAAAGCTGGTAGAAGAAAGAGTGTTAGTTATATAAATGCCAGGTTCTTAAGAAAGTTAATTCTATAAAAATTATGTGTATTTTTATAATAGAATAATTTAATAGGTTTTTGAAATATGAAACTATACACTAACACTGTAAAAATTATAAATTAGATAGAAAGCAAAATTAGCCTATTATTCTGATCCCAAGGAAAGCTATTCTTAACATTTTAGAAAATCCTTTCAGAATTTTTCTTTTCTTTTTAACACATACCCCTCCTCCATGAAATCATATTATACAGACTCATTTGGATTTCTTTGTTTTAGTTAATATATTAAAGGTTTTTCCATGTCAGTTAATATAAAAATATCTTTGGTTTTGACCAAACATTTTATTTCTGCATATTTAACCCTAAATTTATTGATGAATGTTTAGGGAATGTGCATTTTTTTTAATATTATAAGAAGTTCTGTAATAAATACTCTGCTTGCTGATCTGTATTTTCCCCCACAGACGGAGTTGCTAAAACAAAGGGGTGCAAGATGAACAATTAAACTTGCTCCCTTTTCCTGGCCCACCTCCTATGACAGAGGTTGAGAGTGCCTGCTCCCTCATGTGTCAACCAGCACAGAGAGATTAGTCCTCATAACTTTTCTGAATCTCATTTAAAAATTGTCTTTTTGTTAAATTTTTTAAAATTTTAAAACCTGTTTTAAAAAAATTAAAACTCTCCCATAAAGTCACCACTTAAAAATTGTGTGAATGTGTGGATCTAATTACATAAGAAAAGAGATGAAAGAACCCTCTTGGGAACAGAGATCTTTAACAATCTACATTGTCTTCTAAAATGCAGAGATAGCATGCCAATAATAGTCTGCAATTTTCCTGTTTCTCCTAATGAATCATGAACAAATGTTTTCCTCTTCACAGAGCATGCTATATTCTGATGTCCTTCTTTCAGTGACTTCATGCTATGTCCATTGTAGGGGAGTTTGTGCTGTGTTTCCTCATGAAGAAAATTTTGGTTGTTTGATTCCGCCTTTCAGGAATTTTTCCTACAAAATGCCTATATAACTTCATAAAGTTATAAGCACACATCCACAAGGATGTTCATTGTGGCATTATTTGTAATAATGAAACATTGAAAAGTACCTCAGTGTCTCAAGAAGAGATCAGTTAAAAAATACGATCTCATGAAATGTTAATTTAAAAAATTTTAATGTAGACCTACTACTTACTTGAAAAGATGCCCATTATTGTGCAATGAAAAAGAAGTTATATATAGTATAAGCACATTTGTGTTTAAACACCCCAAACAGCAAAGATAGGTATTTAAAGTATTTTAAGTAATCCAAAGATTTGCAGTAAATTATTAAGTGCTGTCCGTTCTCTCGGTTGGACCTGTCTGGGCAGGATTGGGAGTAGTAGAGTGGGGAGGATTAGACAGCTTTTCTTGTTTTATTTTATATACTTTGTAACTGAAATTTTAACAAATGTGTGTTTCATAATAAATAAGCATTTTAAAAAATGGAAAGTACATCTAAACACTACCAAAAATAGTTAAAAATAAAACATTTAAGAGACACTTGGGAAATCTTTGAGACTGCACCCCTTTAATAGTTTATGAGTCCATGGGAACACAATTAAATAGAAAGTAGTATTTCTTATAGGTACAAATCACAATGTGGAGGAAGAGTGAGAAGATAAAAAGAGGAAGAGAGAGGAAACCACAAGGTCAGAAGGGATTAGCCAGAAGCAGAAGTGGGCGGTGCTGATCCTGATCCCAGAAGAACTTAAATTCCTCTTCTTCAGGAGGACACTGCACATATTAAGATCAGCTTTGTGGGCCATAAACCTTCTGTTTTCTAGACAAAGTATTCCCATTTCCTCCCAATAAGGTCCTTCGCCATCCTAACAAATCCTTTTTTCCCATTTGTCAGTATCGTTTTTGAATTATGATGACCAGAATCAAATATCGCTGCCTACTAATTTCTAGTCTCATCAGCCAGATTATTCCTTCCTTGTGCACAACATAGCTTTAAAATAAAAAAGACTAAGATTATTCCTAAACCTTTCCCTTGTCATTTCTCCTGAAAATCACTAGTCACTGTCTTGCTTTATTTCATTGTTACTTGTCATGAATGACTTCTAGCTTGGGACTTTCATCTGGACGGTTTCCTTCTGCCTCCTGAAATGTCAGGTTAAAGCCATATTTTCAGGTCAGTGAATCTCCTGACTAGGAAATTTTTCTTGATCTCATAAGATCCATTTTGTCTGGCCAATAGTCCATACTTCTGGTATAGAGAGTCAGATCTTTCTCTCTGACTTTTTGTGCAGCAATTATTAGCCGCCAGTATCTTCCTTTGCCTTCTGAAGGCTTGAGTGCTAAAACAAAAACAAGAACCCTGCTAGACATGACTGTGTCTTTCACTTCCCTTGGGTGAATTTTATGGTGACTGGAGATAACTTGTAGATTTTTTTTTTCTGGACTATTTATGCATTCACAGCCAATGGTGGTAATGAATCAGGAGGTTTAGAACCACCTCTGGTCCTGGAAGACAACCACACTTTTGAAGAGCCACACCAGTCCTGCCTGCCTCCTGGGAAGGTGTTTTTTTCTTACCTGTGTCCTGCTCTCTTCCTGGAACTGCAGAAGCCGACAGCTAAGTGAAGCCTTAGTGAAGCTTCTTTGGCATAGCTGCGTTTCCACTGGAGCTGAGCATCCTTACTAAGTTACTTAGCTTGGGGCATGCCCTGTTTCTTGTTCCTTTTGCATTTACCTCCTTTAATGTCACTGTTGAATTCTCTCGATCTTACCGAGTTTTTGTTCTCTCTGGCTGTCTTTCCTTGTTGAACCCTCTGCCACCATTTGAGCTGCAGCTTTCTCAGGTTGCCTGAGCCGTTCCATGAATAAAAACATCAGCTCATTCTTAAAGAGTCACATCATTCACTGATACCAGTTTTAAGTTAGCTAGAGCCTGAACGTCACCAGAACAGTTTCCCTTTGTCACCAGGGCCTTGTGCAAGTTGTGGGGGAAATAAATGAGAATACCCACTTTGGGCAGATGAAGTACAAAATTTCTCTCCAGGAGGAGGAATTAAGAATGTCCCCACCCACTGGGTGATGAAGCTATGGACCTGGCTTGAGTGGGGCCTAGATGTTAGCCCCATCTTACTAGTGAGCAGGATATAACCACATAGCAGCCTGGTGCAAAACATATACCACCTGTATTTAAAAAAAGAAACAAACCATAGATTTTGTAGCTGCTGTTTACAGCATAACCTCCCAATTTCTGGTCTTGGGAATGCCGAGTTATTCCTGGTTTGGTTCTTTATTTTTTTTAAATTAATGGTACTATTGAGGTATAATTTTTACACCATAACATTCATCCCATTGTAAGAATAGAGTTCAATGGCTTGTAATAAGTTTACAGCACTGTACAAATGTCACTGTAGTCTATTGCAATCACAGCTCCCAACCCAGAACCAGGCAATCTCTGATCTGCTTTCTGTTTTTATAAATTTGCCTTTTCTGGAAATCTCACATAAATGGGATCTTATTTTCCTTAAGCTGCTTTCTTTTGCTAACCGAATAGCAGTTCAAAACCCGACTCATGCATTTTTTTCTCATCCACCTCAGCATTCAAACATGCTCTGTTCCCTGCATCTTTTCTTTTTATTGTAACAGCTTTATTGAGACGTAATTGACATGTATTACAAGTCACACTTTAAGGTGTGAAATTCAATGTTTTTCAGTATTTTCACCAAACTGTGCAACATCATCACCACAATCCATTTCAGAAGCCTTACATCATCCCCCCGAAAATATCTTACTCATTAGGAGACAGTCACATTTCCTATAAATACTAAAGCCTAGGCAAATACAAATTTACTCTCTATTTCTATGGATTGGCCTATTTTGACCATTTTGTATAAATTAAATAATGCAATATGGGATCTTTAGTGCCTGTCTTCTTTCACTTAGCATAATGTTTTCAAGGTCTGTCCATGTTGTAGCATGGGTCGGTATTTCATCCTGAATAATATTCTATTGTATAGATGCAGCAGAGTTTGTCCATTTTTCAGTTGATAAACATTTGGGTGGTGTCCACTTTTCGCTGTTATGAATAATGCTGCTATGAACAGTCCTGCACAAGTTTTCACGTGGGCACATGTTTTTGGCTCTCTTGGGCATATACAAGGGATGGAACTGCTGGGTCATGTGGTGACTGTCTCATTGCTGGAGAACCTATAAGATGCTTCCTTGGTTGCCCTCTCCCCCCGCCCCCGCCTCTCAGTTTCTCCAGCATTTCTGAGCCCAGCTTCTCAAGGTCTGTCTCCATGTCCTCTCTTCACTCTCTCCTCTCCTGTGAACTCCCCTCTTAAAGAAACTTTTAAATATGATACCTGACATGAATAAAAGAACATTAAAGAGAGCATTAATATCTTTGTCAACTTTAATGGTGATATAATGACCATCCACACATGTCACCACACCTTACAAACTGTGGAGCCTTAAAGTACCTAAAATCTCTTCCTCATTCTACATTTTTTGTCCTCTTGGTATTTCTAACTCATTTTAATTCCACTTTTAAACAAGGAGTCTGGGCTAAATAGTTTTTGAAACCTAATATATTGCTCAAATTCCCTGATTACTACAAAGAGATGAATGTTTTGTTTAGAATGTATTATAGAAGATTAATAGCTTACATTGTTGAATATTACTGTAATTTATTTTATTATGAAGTCTTGGCTAAGAGCATGACATACAATTATACCATCATCTTTATAGGAAATTTATTCTACTTTGTATTTGCTTTAGATGTTTTGAGTTTTTTCTACATTTCAGAGGCTAAAAGCTGAGGTTCCTGTAGTGTTCTCCCTCAACCCCACCTCTCTTTAGACTGAATTCATTTAACCAGTATAGTTGACCCCAAGAGAGGTATGGACATCAATTATTGCTACAAATGAATGTTAATGATTCCTTAAATACTTAATTAATGTAATATTTGACCCTTCGGGAGAAACTACTTATAATCATCAGGATCAGGCCTTTGTTTTCCTCTTTCGTGGCTGGTGGTCAGCATACCACTGCTGTAACATAGATGCAGAACGAGCTGCTGTGGAGGTGAAGAAACACCCACTCTCACACCCCCCTTCAAGCAGAAAAAGTTGCGTAGAAAGTGATTGGAGATGAATATTTAAAATATTTGCAATTACATTTGTCAGTTTTCCAAACTACATTGTTATTGAACATTCATTGCATTTTTGGAAGTTTGAAATATTTTCTTATTCCTATTATGTGCGGATGTCATTAAAACAGTTAGCTCTCATTTTTCTTGGACTCATTAAGGCAATCTAAGAAATGTGGTAAATTTTGAATGAGTTACAATTAGACACAAAGTGGCTGACCATTCTCCTGTGGAGCTGAGTCTCAGTCTGCCCCAAGCACATGGAAGGTCTGCTTCCCTGAAAAGTGCAGACTAGCAAGACAGGGAGTTTGTTCATATCAGAGACAAGTGGTTTCCAAGGCACAAGTCATCCTTGGGCTCTGGCAGTTCTCATCTGTGAGCAGGTCTTGTGACTCCCACCTACACATACCTCAGAGTTTTCCTCTAGTCTGAGAATTTCTAGCCATTAATACCATACTTTGCTAGTCTCTGCTATCCTTGAACACACATCAGATTCTTGTTTTATTCTGAAAAAAAAATCCTTGTGTTTGTGTCTTTAGCTTTTAAAATTCTAAATCTATTTGATCACATTCTTTGTGCTTTTTCTCCTCCTAAAATTAAAAAGAAACAATAAGCATGTATTTTATTTGAGTGGGTGGGCAAAGATTTATGACTCCACAAATGAAGTCCACAAGGGGATGGACTGCTCTGGAGACCTGTGACATGTCTTGTAGGCATATTTTGAAACCACTGATGAGTGAGGATTTAGGTTACTAGACAGTTTGGCTCTTCTTTGTGCACTTAAGACTTGATCAAGTTCACTCCAGACCTCATTTACAATACCCATCCCCTTACAAAAATCTTTCTTTAACATCAGTCTTCTTTCTCAGTCTTCCCAGATTCTGAAATAACTAGATCCAATTCCCTGAGATTCCATTTTACTCACATATTCGTTTTAAACCTTAAGCATCGTTGCAGTTAGTCAACAGTTAAGAAAAGTTAATATCTTTTTTATCATCATAGTAATGGAGGGATTTCATTAAGATATTACCTATTGTGGATAAAGGATAAAAACCAGTTCTTCATGAATGAAAGAGTATGGTTAAGATCAGTATTCACAGTCAAAGATAAGGCTTGGTTTTTTATTTATAGCTGTCTTCTATGAAACATAATCAGCATGAAGTATTTAAGAATTTATTGACTTAATTGAGTTTTCTGAGTTGTAGAAAACAATGATGTTTTAAATGTTTAGATTTTTCTTTAGAAGTCTTATGCTTTCAAGCCTTCGAAGTTTTTGTGTGCCTGAAAGGCTTCTCTCATATTTTGATGCTTCTTATTTGCATATGACAAAACATGCATTAATTGTGTATTATGTTGTAGTTCAGGTATTTTATTTCTGTTAAACTTTTCCCATTTAAACTATACAATCTTCAGGATGAACAGGGAGGGTTGTCTGCGGCCTCCCCTTGCAGCCACCTGTATGCTGTCCTACAGAGCTGACGTGGGTGCCAGTGTGAATTTTTGTGTTCACTTCACAGGTAGGGAGCATTAAGCGGGACATGTCCTTCATGTTTCAACCAGAGGACCTAAAACGAGACTCAAGTAAAAAAATGTCTCATCAGCCCTTGTTCCCCTTGGGCGTAGAGGAAGATGTGAAAACAGCAGACACCAAAACTGCAAACCGAACCCTTGACCATGACAAAGAAAACACCCGCTCCATCTGTCTCCTTGAGCAAAAGCGAAAAGTTGTTTCTTCCAACATTGATGTTCCTCCAGCAAGGTAAGAGGCCATGAAACGTTTTCTGTGTCTGCCCAGGAGGTTGGTGCAAAGCATAGTGACTTAGGAAGGGTTTTCTGCCAAGAAGTTTGCTTGTGTGAAACAGGTTTTGAGAACCAACTCTGAGGCTGCAGTAGTTGGAAATCCTATAGCTCTAGAAAAGAAAATTTTATTAGATTTTGGCAAACAAATAATAAAGAGCAAAAAAAGTGCAAAAATATTGAGGATACATGGAATGTAGGACTGAGCCTAGACACTTAACAGCAAGGACACTCAGTCTTTGGTCAGGGGCTTGGGAGCCGGGGCTGAAGCCCACGTTCAGCCCCAGCCTCTTTTTGTGTGGCCTTAGAGATAAGAGTGGTTTTACAATCTGCTACAATTAACAATCTGCTCTTTTAGTTTACATATAACCATCAGAAAGAAGCAAGGGACAAGTATCAACCACTTGTAGAAACTGTGTGCTCTTCAGGTTTACCCCTCAGACACAGCTGCATCCACAGGGCTGGTTAACCAGAAGTCCAGGAGAACCATGACCACCTCTGGCCACTACCAGCCGCACCCTCGCTGCCCCCTTATCACTCATTAGAAATCTGTACCTTTAACAAACTGTTTTTGGAGAAAAACTGCTTGCAGCCAAAAATAATCTTTGAAAGAATATGGTGTATTCAACATTGTACTAGATGTTTTAACCAGAGTAATCACGCAAGAAGAAGAAATAAATGGCATGCAAATTAGAAAGGAAGAAGTAAAACTATCTCTATTTGCAGATGACATGCTCTTACATACACAAAACCCTAAAGAATTTACCAAAAAAACTATTAAATAAACAAATTCAGCAAAGTTGCAGCACACAGGATCAGCAAGATTCATGGCCTTGAATTTGGCAATGAAATAGAACACCAAAAGCACAAGCAATAAAAAACTGGAAAATTCACAAATATGTGGAAATTTAATAACATACTTCTGATGAATCAGTGTGTCAAAGAAGAAATCAAAAGGGAAATCACATAGTATCTTGATCCAGGGAAATTGGAAACACAACAAATCAATATTTATGAGATGCAAAAGTAACTTTTAAGATGGCAATTTATAGCTATAAATGCCAACATTAAGAAAAAAGAAATATATCACATAACCTAACTACAGAGTCTCCTTTTAGGGTGATGAAATATCTTAGGACGAGATGGAGGTAATGGTTGCACACACTGTGAATGTACTAAGTGCTCATTCAAAATAGTTCATGGTTAAGTTTATGTTCTATGAATTATACCCCAATAAAAAATGCAAAAAAGGGGTGAGGTATAGTCAAACAACCTAATATATGTTAAACAAATTTATTGTTCATAAAATACCACTGGTTTTTAAATGGATTTAAAACTGTTTCATAATAGCATGTTTTTAAAATGAAACTATTCTCCCCCCCACCAAAAAAGAGTGGTTTTACATTTTAAAGGGTTAAAAAAATGGAGACTATGTAAAATAGATCATAGGTGGCCTGTAAAGCCTAAAATACTTATATGTGACTCATTACAGAAAAAGTTTGGTGATTCCATGTTTATATCATGGTAATCCTTTTAAGACAGATCTACCTTGAAACTGGACCGAGGCAGTTTATCTGAAATATCAAAAGGCTTTTGTCACATTATAATTTTACTTAAAACATGTCTGGTACTGTTGAACCGGAGGACAACATTGTGACAGAATGACAATGAACAGTAACAGAATGTACACATGAGAACTTTTTCTTATTTTCTTGCTTATCACTTATCCCACCTAGATTTGGGGGACATCCAAAAAATTGACATGTCTCTCAAGTGAGGTTTCATAATTCTCATTTTACAAGGGTGTAAAACAGACTCAGAAATGTGAAGGGATCACCCGGGAGCACACATTTAACAAACAGGAGGCCGAAGACTGGGGTAGATTTCTGACTGTCATTAGTGTTTATTGAAGAACATTCATTTTGTTATCATTTACATACCATGATGTACATATAATTGACATTATGACTTAATGAAACGCATTGTGCCATCAGACACAATCAAGCCCTCTTGCTGGGGATTTACATTCTAAAGTCAACAAATAAGTAAAGATTAGGTACAGACAAAATTATTCTTTACAATGCCTTTAATCACCTGTGAGACCCACCATGAAAGACTTGGGATCTGAAACCAATTTTAAAAGGACAGGTCTTCTCTCCCTTCTTACTCTGGGGCAAAATTTCATTGAATGGAATGGAGTAATTTCTGCTTTGTTGTTTTAAAAAATAGCTCTCTCTTGCTGCCAGGTGCCTATGGTTGAATTTCTGTAATTTAAATGCACATATACTGCAGTTGACTTTCCTAATATTCTACAAAAGCCTGAAGGAAGTTAGTAATGTAAGACATAGAATCTTTCTGAATCACCAGTTCTCTTTCCTGCACTAACACTGATAACCTGGATTAATGATGTCTTTTCTTCACTGTAACTTAGGAAAGCTTGTGTTTTATGACATGAGTTTGACTCAGGAAGTGTGTATGTGTGTATCGGTGTTTTAAAGAAAATTTTACACACTTATTTGTGTTGACTTCATGACAGGGAAGACTCATCAATTTCCAATAATTGTGTTTTATTTCTTTTTATTATAAGCACACAATAATGTCAGTTTAGAATTTGTCACCTGTTTAGAATTCCATTGTGAATTTAAAACTTGGGTTGTTAATATGAATTTTTTAAATAATCAGTAATTTATGTCACTTTGCTATTTTCGAGGGCGAGGGTCTCTGGAGCAGTTGGGTAGTTATGAAGTAAAATACTAAAAGTGCTACCTTCCCACATTTGCAGGCATGACTTTCAAAGAGCCCTTGGATAGTTAATGATAGTTCCCTCATGTAATCCTTTCTGGTAACAAACTAGAGAAAATTTAACCACTGAAACTTCAGACAAACCTCTCCCATGTTGTGCTAAGTAGACCATGACTTTGTGGCACAGGTTGCTTACATTGGAATGTTCCAGAATGTTTCAGGGGGCCATCACTCTGCTTTGGTGGCACCCATGTCCCATGTCATAGATCACCTCTCAGAACTGGTTTATATTTACATTTGATTCAACAACTTTTTCCTCCCTGCACCTGTTCAAAGGTTAAACAATCTGGTATAGAAATAATTGCATTCCATTGCCTCCCACTACCCATGCCCCTCTGCCAAAATGGATCCTTTATTCTGCTTTTATTACAGAAAGGCATATAAATAATTAAAGGCAAATAAATCATTAAAAGAGGTTGATTGATCATTTACTTATTTTAAAGGAATAAATTTTGAGCAGCACTGTCCAGTGGAAATTTAATCTGAGCTACATATGTCATTTAAAAATTTCTAATAGCTACATTAAAAACAGGAAAAATAACCTTCTATCTCCAAATATCACTATTTTCTACTATCAATATAAAAGTTTATTGGTGAGATATTTACATTCTTTTCTGCAAACTAGGTCTTTGAAGTCATATGTGCATTTTACTGTTGCAGCACATCTCACCTTGAACTGGGCACTTTCCAGGTGACCCATAGCCACATGTGGAGAGTGACAAATGAATAGGGCATTGCAGCTTTAGAGTAAATCATCAGCTAATTGTATAGTTCAGCACAATTTACCATTTATCCCTGAAATGGTGGTTTCTTTTTTCTGCTCAGACTAATAGGGTGGAACAGTAGCTTTCTGTGCCCATGTTTCTTAAGGGTTAGTGGAGGGAAAGGTGCCTCCCCTGTAAGATGTTTCTGCATCTGTGGCTCAGGAGATATTTAGTCAGGAAAACTCAGCTGCGTAAGTCCAGTATGTCCCCTAAATAATGACTCCCAGCTGTGCATAACTGATAGGTTGAATAATTATAATTCTTAAGATATTTAAATTCCATCTAAGTCAAAAATAAGATATATTGGTACAGTCACAGTTATAGTTCTTTAAAAACATAAAAGCAGCTTCGTTTCCGGAGTGTGAGCGAGCCTGTTTCATGGTTACTAGATGCTGCGACATCTCCTGCAGTGCGGCCCTGAAGGCCACCCCAGCATGTCAGTCAGCACACTTCATGCATGTGCTCCTGCTCCTTTACACACTAGTAACAAACTAGTTCATTAGTACATGCTACCTGTAAACTTAGAAATTCAACAAATACATCAATTTTTTTTAAAAAAGATTTCTCAGTAGGAAGGGTTTACTTTGTTACTTTATTATTGGCTTAAACTGTTACGAATTCTTTTAAATTTTAACTCATGTTTTCTTCCCTGATATAGAGTTCTGAGTTGGGAAGTGTTAAAGGTTAAGGCTGGAGAGTTAGGCTTAACTTGGAATACTTTAGGAATTTGATTTTTATCTGTAAGGTTATAGAGAGCTATTCAATAATACCTCCAATTGACATTTAAGATTACTTCAGGAAGAATATGATTTTAAGCAATAGAAGAATTCTTGAAGAGTGTGTTTCTATAAAATCACTCAGAAAACAGAATTGGTATCTAGGAGGGAGGAATTTGGGAGTTCTGCTATGAGTTCACCTCCAGGAAGTCCCTTGACCTTCCCCAACGTGTCCAGGGCCAGGAACCATACATGACTCTTTTCCTGGCAGCCTTGCCCTCAGGCCGCCCAAGAGATACCCTGCTCCCAGCACTGCTGTTGACGCTAAAGCAGTCACCTGTGCCTCCCACAGGTGTGATCAGGCTGGATGGAGAAAACTAAGAAGACCTGAGTCTTTATTACATCCTTCAAAACTAGGAAGACCCTATAAAATGATAAGGTTAAAAAGAAGTAAAAGCCCATTTTGTGGTTTTAAAATATTCAACTTTTGTTTTCAAAGTGCTAGTTTGCTTAATGCGAAATCCAATTGTTAATATATTTTGTAACCACAGGAATGGGTATAAAAAGATAGCTCATTTCCTCTCTCAGTGTATCAGACAATAGTATACTATATAAATATTTGTATTTTTTAATAATTCAAATATTTTTCTACACAAACAAATGGAAATACATTAAGGAGAGCTGATACATTCATAAGCTTGGTTAACTAACCTATTGCCCACACTTTCTACTCTAAAAATGTTGGTTCATTGTCTTTTGGCTAACTTTTTATGTAAATTTTTGGTAACTGTTTTGAAGTTTATTGAATGTCCATTGAGAAGTAACAGTTGGGACACACTGTCCCAAGGCCTATCTTTGTACAGAATTCAGTAAGCTTTCTTCTTATCATTTCAAAAACATACCCTTATCACTGCATAGGTGTTCTGTAGGAATCTGATGAAATGAGATTTTATCTATTACTAGTGGCTGTGAGGGCTTTGTGCCTCATTTCATCACAGTGGCAAAGTCCACTTAGCCATGGTAGAGCCACAGCCCTGGACCACTTCAATGTGGCACCCAAAGCCAGGTTAGGGCCCACCCTCTGGACAAGCAAGAGGTCAGGTCAATGCATCGGTAAGGAAGGAGTTTCCACTGCATTTCACTGATGTGCTTGGTGTTTCCAGGCTCAGAGTTTTCTATGTGGAGTCAGTCCTTCTGTAAACAGGGAGACATTACTCTGCTGGAATTATGCTGCCCGCATTTCCCTCAGCATCATGCACAGCACAGCTGAATATGTTGTCGTCATTATCTCAGATGTGATACCACAGCAGTTTGCAAGTTCACTCTGGCAACCATAGCAAAAGTGTGGGGGTTCTGCCTCAGTCATCCCTTCTATATGTGGTGAAACTGGGAAAAAATGAGGAATTATTTCTTTGTGCATCCATAGTAGGACAACATGGGTCTGCCTAGCGGCATCACATCTAGAAGTGACCAGTGGCAGAGACGTTTGCCACAAAGGATGCTCCCTGCTCGGTTTGGTATCAGTCTTATTCTCTCTTGGCTCTGGTCAGAATCAGGACAAACCCCTGCATTGGCAAGGATCTCCCGGTGGCTTGGGGACAGCTCCCTCTCTTGCTTATGGTCCTCTGTCTCCACATTATTGAAACTCCATGTGTCTATTTGGCTCCTGAGGAAACAGCCTTAATAGGGAAAAGAATCTGTCTCCAAGAATAAAAATGAAAAGATACTGAGTTTTTCTAAGCCTATTGCTGAAACTTCAAAGTCCAAATGTGTTTGTTGCTTCCCTTTTATTCCCCTGACCCTGAGTAATTTAATTCTATAAATTCTAATTAACCACATAAAGAAAAAACTCAAGCCTTTTCTTCTGCCTACCTGGGCCTGCAGGGAAGTAGGGTATTTCATCCAGATGACAGCTAGGAACCATGGCTACGTGCACACCACAGGCTCTGTGGTGGTGGTGCGCAGTGCAGTGGTCACCAAGTTATGCCGAAGGCAGGTTTTGTAGCTCACAGAGTGAAAAGAATTATGAGCATCAAGAAAGTCATCTGATCCATCCACATTATTTGAAAGATGGGAAATTATTATTTTAAGCTAAGAGTTTGGGTTCAGATAATAGATTTAAACACTTCCTAAAAGCTGGTTTTTTTTTCAGATTTTGCCCATTTTCACTGGTGGGGCATCCCTTAAAACTCATCGAGCCTGAATGACTATTTGCTAATAGGCTGACAGTCTTCCTTCTTATTGGAGGGGGAGGGATGCTGCCCTCTGCTCCATCCTCTGAAACACATACCTGCTGCCCACTTGTGTTCACATTTAAGACAGCCATGCTTTTTGAAGGCTACACTGATGGGGGCCAAGAAACAAAAGTGACAGCCTGGGGGTGAAGAGTGCAACCAGGACGGCACATTGCTGTGTGTGATGGCCAGAGCTCAGTGAGAGTCCAGAGTAAGGGAGAAAAACTGAAAGTCAAAACAGGCAATAGTTGACATAAATCTGACCATGCTGTGGGGAGAAAAGGCCACAATTACTAGTCAGAATTATGACCCATCTTTTGGAAAATGGTATGTTTATTTCTGTGGCTGGAATACATTATCTTTGTTTTCTTACTCCTGTTACTTTGAACACTAAAAACAAATGACCAAACATTTTCAAATTTAGTGAGCCACAAAAAAAATAACAGTCCTACTTGAGAAAGATGGTATCTAGTTTTAATGTTTATTCCCTGACTCTCAGGGGCTTTGATTCTCTGAATTGACTGAAATCACTGCCAGTAACATATCTTGTGTTATCTAAGAGGAGATTTTAGATCAAGGCAGGTTCCCCCAGTCCCACCGAAGACCCTGTGATTGACTTGGTGTGGGTTTCTATTTGGGGCTCAGAAATCATGGTTCTTCACTTCAGTTTGTTCTCCTTGTCTCCCAGAACTGCAGTATCACCAGCCAAAAGTTCCCAGGATCACAGCCAAAAAGGCAATAGTGATTCTGTTGAATGAGAAGGTGGGTCCCCAAGCTTGAAACTTCCATAGCAGGCAACTGGTCTATTGGTGAAGGATGGGGTTTTACATACTTAGCCTTTGCCTAGTCCAGTGGTAAGATATTTAATATTTATACTTCAATCATGTCACTAATAGTTAAAATGAAGAATCATAAACCTTGTAGTCACTGACTGAGTGCCTACAGTGCTGATCAGAAATGAGGAATAAGTAAAAGAATTAAGTGACCTAGTGCAGCCTCTGCATACTAGTCCATGATGAGGTTCTCAGCTGAAAGGATAGTCAGTCTTTTGTGGAGTTGCTACATTTTCAGTGGTAGAGTGGCTTTTCTTTTATGAAATCATGGTGATGGGTAGTAGGTGGTTGTTGCCAATGTTTAACTTGTGGACAAGTTAAAACATTAGCACCTCCTGTTGGTTACCATTTTTTTTAATATTGCGGGGTCTTGAAATCCTAAATTTTGTAAACTACAGGAAAGGACTGTCCCCTAAAGTCAAGAGACTTGAATTCCGCTCAACTGGTTTCTTACCCTTGGCACACAAAAACCTCCATTTGTCATCTGTTTTTACAGATGTTTTAGGCACTTTGACTGGTTGAACTCTTTAAATCCCTTCCAGCAAAGAATCCAGGAAATCTTAGGATTCATCATTAAACACTGCCTGGTCTCAGGAGAAGTCAGCATTTACCTTAGGGTTTGGATCTCTAAATTAAATGATAAATCTAATTCAACTTTAAAAAATTTGTGATTTAATTTAATACTTCAGCATAATGTATTTTTATAATTATTCCTTGCAACTTTTAAAATTTTTTAAAGATTTATGTATTTATTTTTAGAGGGATGGGAAGAGAGGGGGAAAGAGAAGGAGACATAGATGTGTGAGAGACGCATCCACTGATTGCCTCTCACACACCCCCTACTGGGGACCTAGCTCACAACCCAAGCATGTGACCTGACTGGAAATCAAACTGGCAACCCTTTGGTTCACCGGCTGGCACTCAATCCACTAAACCACACCAGCCAGGGCTCCTTGCGATTTTTTTTTCTTTTTTTTAATATAATTTATTGATTATGCTATTACAGTTGTCCTATTATCCCCCCTTCATTCCCCTCCACCCTGAACAACCTCTCCCACGCACATTCCCCCCCTTTACTTCAGTCCATGTGTCATAAGTTCTTTGCTTCTACATTTCCCCTACTATTCTTGCCGTCCCTGTCTATTTTCTATCTACCTTCATTGCTACTTATTCTCTGTCCCTTTTCCCCCTCTCTCCTCCTCCCACTCCCCTGTTGCTAAGATCTCCATTTCTGTGGTTCTGTTCCTGTTCTAGTTGTTTGCTTAGTTTCTTCTTGTTTTTGTTTCAGGTGTGGTTGTTAATAACTGTGAGTTTGCTGTCATTTTACTACACCTGTTTTTTATCTTCTTTTTCTTAGATAAGTTCCTTTAACATTTCATACAGTAAGGGCTTGGTGATGATGGACTCCTTGAACTTGACCTTATCT
>CM052544.1:67345494-67400011 GCA_028533065.1 Trachops cirrhosus
CATCTTTCATTCCATCACCATTGGTTCCCTGTGCATCTTTCTTCATTAAACTTACTGTAGCCTGCATTTTTTCAGCTAATTTATGACCAAAATCAGCCAATTCTGTGAGTATCTTGATAACCAGTGCTTTGAACTGTGCATCTGATAGGTTGGCTATCTCTTGGTTGCTTAAAAGGATGGGTTCTGGAGCTTTCAATTCTTCTGTTTGAGCCATCTTTTTGCTATTTTCTGTTTTGTTTTGTTTTTTGGTCTTGTGGAGCTCCTGTAGTGAGGGGCGGGGCCTTAGGAGTTCACCGGGGCGGGGCACCCCAGTCGCAGGGTTGTGACTCTGTATGTGGGGGCGGGGTCCGAGGAGGAACAATGGTGCTTGCTCTGCTCTCTGTAGGACCCCAGACCCTTCCGCCACTTTCCACAAGCCAACCGGGCCCCTCTGGCACCAAGTCTGATGTGGGTGGGCCTGTGCACCCCTCGGGACCTTCCTTCTCAGTCAGTGCCCCAAAGCTGTATTTCCCGGTGCTGGGACCCTGAGTTGCGTGCAGTGCCTTGCTTCACAATGTCCACCTCGCTGGATCGGCCGGTCGCCACCCCCTGCCCGGGGCCCACCAGCCACCATCGCTTGTGCGACTAGAGTCTGCCTGCTGCGGACTTGCGCGCCACCCCAGGAGCCCAGCTCTCCACTCCAAGTCCCTTGCCCGGCCCGACTCTGCCCCTCCTACTGGTCTGGATGAAAGTGTCTATTTTTAAATCCTTGGTTGTCCGACTTCCATACACTTCAATTTTCTGTCAGTTCTGGTTGTTATTTTGTTTCTGTATCGTTGTTGTCCCTATCTTGGTTGTGCGAGGAGGCACAGTGCATCTATCTATGCCTCCATCTTGGCCGGAAGTCCTCTTCCTTGCGATTTTTTATCTGTATTATCAGATACAATCCTACAGTTTGGAATGTTAACATTATTTTCAGGCTTTATTTGGTTTCTGAATAAGGATCCATTTTTCAAAGGAGCAAATGGTTATGCCATTTAATGGTCACAAATGTTACACAAAATCAGTTGTTTTCTGTGGGTGATTAATATACCACCACCAAGCCCCACTCTACTCACAAGAGGCATTTGGAAATGTCTAGGGGGCAGTCTTTGTTGTGCAAAATAGTTCTGCACAACCAATAACTCTCCTACTCCAAAGGCCAATACACCCTCACTGAGAAACACGAATGGGTTTCATATTTATGATAAAATCGTGGAGTAACAGTTGAACATAATTTGATTATTACATTAATTGCACAAATACTATTTATCAGTATCATTATAAAATACTGAAGTTAAAGGGTTGTTTAGCCTAACATAATCTTTCCTGTGAATTGAAGCACTGTTCAGATGCAGTCTTTTGAGGCATTTTTTTTTTAGCTTAACACAATACGAAAGTGTATTTTCCCATGTTGCAATCAGTCCTGGATGTATTTGGCTGATAGCTGGAAGAAATAAAATCTTTCTGCAGCCTTTAGTTATTAAAATAGAACCAACCATCCACTCATTTTATTACATTCTGTGAAATGTTTTTGAATGACAGTCTAAGTATTTTGATTGGCCCCCTGCTGATTTATAACTCCTTGTTTTATGTTCCACATTTTATATCTCAAAATTACAAGTTACAATGCCATTTATATACTGTGCCATTTAAACAGAGCAAACAGAATCAAAGAATGCGAGAGAGAGAGAGAAAGAGAAAGAGAGAGAGAGATCCATTCAGAAACAAAAGAAATAAAGAAGGGAGGAAGGAAGGAAGGAAGGAAGGAAGGAAGGAAGGAACGAAGGAAGGAAGGTCCACTCTCAAACCCAAGGGTCATTCATTTGCATTGTCTCTACATCTTTGGGCACTAGTGCTTATTGTCTGTCTACCTGAATATCTCTGTGTCTCTGCTGGATTCATGTAAGTCCTCTCTGTATCACCACATCAGCTCTATCACTCATCTCCTGGACTGGAACCCAAGCCTGCTCAGTTTTGTGTTCACCCCTCACACTTCTCTCCCCATGCAGTGCTTCAAGTACATTTATGCTGTGGCTCTTCACTTCTGTTTTCATAAAGTTACATGAAAGTTTCCTTGGAATTCTACCCATTAGGCCATAGAAAGACCAAGCAGGGAACATAATCCTAGAGTTCTTCTTCCAACTCTGAGGTTCAAGTTTCATTGAAGTTTAATCATTTTATGTTTCCCATCACTGGTTCACTTACTGTATTCCAAACTTATTGACATCCACTTGTTGGTTTGTACACAAACACAGCTTGGAGTGTCCAAACAGAAGAATTTGTAATTAACTGTGTGTTTGTTTTCAAAGACCTTGGCAGTTTTCCTGTTTGAGCTTCTTCATCAAATATATTCTAGGAGCTTTAGCTTCATGTTGCATAACTTTCTCCCTGGAAATCAATGAGACACGTTGGGAAATTAAAATCACTTTTTAGTTTCTTTCAGTGTGATATCTTGCTGCCCCAAAATAGCTGATTTGTCTACTGAAGAGTATTTTGATATTGGGTGGTGTTTTTTACATGGGTTGTTTCCTAGAAAGATTTTTGAAATGTGGAGCTACAAAATGAGTAGCAGTTTTTGCTGATAGTCAACTTGATCTATTATTTTTTCCTACATAATTATCACTAGAAGCAAACTCTGAATGACTGCTATATGAGTGTATTTCTTCATAAGACAAATAGAATTGAAGAAACTCAAGCTTCTGTCCTAAAATTACTTGTACTCTAAAGACACAGATCCTTCAGACAAAAAAGTCAAAACTCGCCAAAACAGCATTAAGCTTTCCTTAACAATTCCTCTGTGTTGTGTCTACATCTCATCTGCCTGTACTCACACTGCTTAGACTTTCTCGTTTTTGTAACTTTCCCTCTCACCTTTGTCCTATTGGTGTCAGTTTTTTATTATTTATATTAAGTATCAATTTCAGATGTTTTCTATGTAATGATTTCTACCCATCTGCACTGATTATCATGTTTTTGCAACATTATTTGAAATTCTTTCATTTGTTTATATTGTATACCATCTGGTGCACTTAGCAAGTAAGAATGAATTACTTACCTTTCTTCCACTGATGCAGAGGCAACTGTTGTGTTAGTTGCTTTTTTGCTGCCAGATCAAATCAAAGAACCTCTCAGATTTCATCCGGGCACACAGAAGGCAATCGACAAAAAGAATGAATGAAACCTCATTGATTTATTGTGTTATTCTATATTGTTGGTGATTCCTTTTTTTGTTTATTGTTCTTTTCCTCAGACTAGTGTATATAACTGTGTTTTTATTATAATACAGTGCACATTTTAAATAATTTCTAAGTATAGATAAGCAGAAGAAATAAAATAAGAAGTACCCAGAAAGCAGTAATTTGGTAATAACTACTATTAACACCTAGCCATGTATGATTCTACTCACTTCTTTATATGTGCATATATATGAAGTGCATTTATTCCAAATAATGGTTTTATATGGCACAGAATGTTTTCAATTTTTAAAAAATATATTGTAACTAATACACTGGAGACATGCTTTATAAATATTTATTTATATTCACCTAAAGCATAATTTTAGTGAATGAATTGCATTATATCATATGTGTGTAATATTTTCACTCAGTCAATACCCTAGTGGACATGTTGGTTGTTTTCATTTACTTATTATTACAAATAGCACTGTAGTCAATTGAGTTCGTTATCTTTTGCTGCCTAACAAATTATCCCCCAATCTATTGATTTAAAATAACACACATCAGTTTCTGTGGGTCCTCTCTGTATCTGGGATCTGGGTATGGGTTAGTTGAGTCCTCCACTTTGGGATCCCTTATAAACCTGCAATTAAGGTTGTTAACTGGGTCTGGGTCTCATGCGACAGTTCAATCAGGGACATAGCCACTTCCAAACTCATGTGACTGATGCAGAATTCACTTTTGTTGGATGGAGAGCCTCCATTCCTAGGTGGCTATTGGCTGGCAGTGGCTCTCAGTTCCTTGCCATGGGGCCTCCCCAATGTGCCAACCTGCTTCAGCAAAGCCAACTTTAGCAAGAGGAACTCTTCTTTACCTCGATATGTTAAAAGAATATCCTTCCTTTACTGTGCCATGCAGAGAGTCTGCCAACAACACAAAACTCACAACATTATGTAACCTAATCAAAGACATGACAGTCCATCATCTTTGCCACATTCTGTTCGTTAGAAGCAAGTCATTGAACCAGCCCACACTCAAGAGGAGAATACCAGGAAGCAGAGATCACTGAGAGTCATCTTATAGGTGCCACACGCATTAACAATCTTTTAGCTATGCCTGGTGCACATTCTTACAAATTTTAAACGATAAACCTGAGAAAAAGTATTTCTCATTAGAGAGTACACATACTTTTTGCGGTATTTGATGTCTCTCATATTCAGCTGCTTTGCAGAGTCATTGTAGCTGGCACTCCACCATCAATGGCCCTCCCAGAACCCCCAAGCAATTCTCTCTGTGTGGCACCTTGTTGTGCTTTGATGTCTATTTCCCCCAAACAATGACAATGTTCATGTTTATCTATTCTTAGTGAAAACATTGCCTTACTTTCAGGACCATATACTTGCTCAAAGTCAGCTAGGACTAATTTTAGAATAGAGATCCTTGGGCTGTCTGCTTTAAAAATAGGTAAAAATAGGTAGCGCTTAGTGTATTAGTTGCTTTTTTAAAGATTTTATCTATTTATTTCCAGAGAGAGGGAGAAAGAGAAGGAGAGAAACATCAATGTGTGGTTGCCTCTTGTGCACCCCAAGCTGGGTCCTGGTCTACAACCCAGGCATGTGCCCTAACTGGGAATCGAACCAGCAACTCTTTGGTTTGGAGGCCGGCACTCAATTCACTGAGTCACACCACCCAAGGCAGTATATTAGTTGTTTTTAAGTGGGTATTTAAAAATTCCTTAAGGGTGCTCAACATTATTTGTATCAGTTAAAATGAGTTTGGCAACATGTAGTAGAAACCTCACAAAGTGTCTTAAACAAATGAGTTTTTCTCCTCCATGTACTAAGAAATCCTAAGGAAACCACTTCATAGCCTACACAGTAGCTCAGGATGTCATAGGAGCCCTGTGCTCCACCTTCCACACAGGGAGTGGTCACCCTCCTAGACTAAGATCCTGTATGGAGCTTCTGACGTCACACTCTTCTCAGGGCAGGGATAAGATGAAGAGAAAAAAAGCACAAAGTGAAGAGTGCAGTTTGCCTTTCAAAGAGCTTTCCCTGACTTCCCCATTCTATGCCATCCAGGTACATCTTTGGACAGAATTGTCACCTGGC
Source organism: Trachops cirrhosus (assembly GCA_028533065.1). Lineage (NCBI taxonomy): Eukaryota > Metazoa > Chordata > Mammalia > Chiroptera > Phyllostomidae > Trachops > Trachops cirrhosus. Next base: position 67,350,803 of record CM052544.1, read on the forward strand.
CATTTCTAATTTCTTAGCTGGGAACATTGCCATCCCAAATCCTGCAGACATTCCGGTGGGAAAGAAAGACTGGGTATAGAACTGGCAGCCGGTACTGGGGCCTTTCTGTTTCATTGATTTTTTTTCCCCTTCATGACTTGTTAAAAGTTGTGAATTTCATGGTCAAAAAAGTTGAGTTGTAAACTCAAGACTGACATTTGCTAGATTTTTATGATGTTGAGTTTGCTTCAGCTGAGTGAATTTTTTCTCTATTGGGTTTTTTTATATATGTTTATAGAGGTATTCAACTACTTTCATTGTTTCAACACTTTTTAAAAATCATGTCACTGCATTTGGAAAACATTCTGATTATTCTCAGGCATGGAATTTTAATGAGAAAAATAAATGTGTCATAAATTTATGCTGCCTGGTGTTTTGATTTTGAAATTTGAAAATAGACTTGAATTCTTGCTAATATGGGAAAATAAGAACCTGATGAGTCGCTATGGCTACAAGATGGCAAAGAAATTGTTTCCCTTCTCATCAGAGCACTTTTAAATGGAAAATTTATTGTAATTAAGATTTGATACAATATAATTTTTTAAAGACATTAATTCCTAGAAGGAGGAGGGAGAGGAGGAGGAGGAAGAAATTCCTTTACAATTGTTTCTTTTCTCCTCACAACACACTGGTGGTACTTTTTAGTCATTTTCAGTCCCCAACTCCATTGTGAACTACAGACCCTAAAGAACGGTGGGAGGGAGGGAGACTGGGCTGTGACACTGTCACCAGAAAATATACTGGGGAGGAGTAAACATGAAACAATGAAAACTTGCCTTGCTGTCCACCCCCCCAAAAAAAAGTAGGAAATGAGATAAACCAGCCATTCTTGTTGACTCTGTTGAAGTAGTTTTTTCTATTTAGGTTTCTGATAATTTCATTGTGTAGTTTAGAAGCATATGGTGCCCCTTCCACATGATGCCATGGTTGTAATTGTTGCAAGCTTCACTTAGCTCTTCCATCTCCTAACTCTTATGGGATTGGGGTTATTCTTCTTCTGAGTGGGAACATCAGGGCTCCTGGTGACATGGTTGGTGACACAATTATCCCTTATTGAAGGAGAGCAAAGGTGTCTGTGTACACACATGAATGCACATGTGTGTGTGCCCCATATGTATAACTTCTGAAGTAAAAGAAAGATAAAGAGAAGATCTGGCAGCCTTTCTGAAAAAGGTGTGCAGATAGTCTGATTTCTTTGGATGCTGTCCCAGAAGCTTCTTGTCAGCTGAAGGAGCACACAGCATACAGCAGACGTAAAATAGTGCTTGAAATCTTTTCTCTGCTTGAGGTTACTGCAGTGTTCAAAATTTGCTGTAATCTTAGCAATTGAAGTGTACACTCTCCACCTCTACTCACACTTATTCAGTAAAAACAAGCTCTTCTGTTCTTTAGTATATTTTACTTCCGTATTTCACAACTAAAGGGTACTTACTAAAAATGTGTTCTTTTGTATAACAATAATCACTAGTCTTATTTATTCATTTCTTGATAATAAATCCCAATCTTTGGGGCTATAAGCACGTGGGTTTAGATGATGAGACCATTTTTTAAAAAGCAGCTTTTCTTACATGTTAGACTTTTTGCCTGAGGAGGCATGGCTGTGAGGGAGCCCAGTTCACAACCCAGTACAGGACTCTCAATCGTGGCCTCAATGACAGCTGGTGGGGACCCAGGCCCTGAGCACACCTATGTATACAGAGTTTATAGCTTTTCAAAACCAGCCCATTCCCTTTCAAAATAAAGTTCTGATTTTTACATATCTATTCTTCACGTTAACTTCAAATAAGTTATGTAGTTGGTTCTGGTTCTGCCCTGTCGAGCAACCCAAGTTATCTCTCTTCTATGTGACAGTTACTAAAATACTTGAATGCAAGTATTATATCCTTTTTACATATTTTCTTCCCAGACTAGGTGTTCGAAGCAAGATTACCTTCAGGTCGGCTCTCTAGGAGTCCAAACATGTAGACTTTATACATGCATGGCTTTGACCCATTATGCCTTCATTGTATAGTTTACCTTCCAAAATGTGACATCTCTCTCATTTTCAAATATTTATAAGTACTTTCTTAAAAGCACTGCTGACAACTCAAGCTCCTTCAGATATTCTCAATAAGATAAATTTTTCTGTCTCTCTCTTACCCTGTTTCTTTTCCTCTTCACACTGGATTACTGAAGACCTTTCCTGTATTTTGTCTTAATGTTCCTTTTAAAACCTTCAGCCCAGAACTGCTAAGGACACCACATGTCATCTGATTATTCAGAGTACAGTGGACTCTTATAGTCATCTGGACATCATGATTGCATTAATGCAGCCAAAAATTATGTTAACTACTTTAGCAGCCATCTCACCGGCCTTGAGATTCTAGTTAAAAGCATCCCTGAGGTCACTGAGAAAGTCTGTTCCACCTTGTACTTATATAATCAAATCTCTTTAACTGTAAATGCAGACAATTACATTTGTCCTGGTTAAACTTCATCTTGTTCTTTGATCCTAGATTTCTAGCTTATTGAGATCTTATTGACCCTTGTTCTGTCATGGATTTCTGTGATGTGTACTTGCTTGTGTCTATGACCCAGGTTCAGGAAGCTTGCAAATAACTCTTTCCCAGCTGGGCCAAGGCAAAGCCAGAGGTACAGAGAGGAGGCAGCAGTAGGATTGCCTGGGAAGGGAGAGAGCAACTGGCCTTCTCTAAAAGAATAGCAATTCTTTAATGCTTGTAGCAGGCCAAAATCCAGCATTGTGAAATATATTGAAAGTCATATGTTCCTAATGGCATTTAACAAATTGTAGTTTGTGAAGGACTTACAAACTGGAGTGAATTTGAGACTTTCTCTATCATCTGCTCCCTTCCACCCTTTGCATGCTCTGAGACATTCTGCAGTGGAAGAAATAGGGGCAGAATAAAAGTAGTGGAAACCAGTGTCATGAGACTACAGTCTATATACACTGGGGCTGTCCATCACTACTCCAGCCCAGGGCCCTCACTCTATGTTTAGGTTGACCTCACACCTGCAGATTGTGTTCCCCAAGTGACAGCCTTTCAGAAGTACAGTTGCACTGTGGGCTGCTACTCCAGAAGAAGCTGCTGTACCTGGCGCCTCACATTCTCTTACTCCTCCCTCCCGCTGCTTCACAATATGCCACTGGCTTGAAAAGTCTCAGTGCCAGCATTTAAAGCAGCAGTTTGCAAACTGCAGCATGTTAAAGCCCGGGCTGGGAAACGAGATGGCCCCAGAACCAAATCTGGCTTGCCACCTGTTTTTGTACATTCTTAAATGGTTGAAGGAAAAAAAATGTTTTTAAAGAATAATATTTCATGACACATGAAAATCATATGAAATTCAAATTTCAGGATGCATAATAAAATTTTACTGGAAAAGCCTAAAATATTTACTCTCTGGCCCTTTATAGAAAAATTTGCCAGTGTTAAAGGATCACTTGCATCCAACTCACCTGGGATACTTTTGAAACTGAATTCCTGAGCCCACCCCTGGCCATCAGAATAGAAATCTGGAGATAAGGTCCAAGAATGTGCATTTTCATCTCTTTATGGTTCACACCTAGACAAACAATCTATGATGATGAGCTCAGGACATAGGAAATTATGCTGCTTTGCTTCTTCTGCCCAATGTGTTGTCTTTTTAGCCTGTATGCCATAATTTTCCCACAAACTATGTAAATTATGCTGATCAGTTTCCAAGTACTTCTCCAAATCAGCTCTCTTCAAAACTCTTTTTATTGGGTAGTATGAATGCCGTGTTACTTTCTTAGGGCTGCCACAACAAATTAGCACAAACTGGACCTTGTGGGACATTTGGTCTTATCCAAAATGTCCATGGAGACATTTGATCCAAAACTCATGAATTGCAATTACAATAACATGAATAAAATTTTAATGAAGTTAAATGCTCATAATATTTAATGGATTATGAACCAAATATCTCCATGTATGTTTTAGATGGGATCAAATGTTCATTAATCCAAATGAGATGACTGAGAACAGCAGACATTTATTCTGTCACATTCTATAATTCTAGGACCCAGTAGGGCCTTAATCCCTCTGGAGGGCCCCTAGGGGAGAGTCCATTCCTTGCCTCTTGTGGGGTCTCGTGGCGGTTGGCATTTTTTGACTGGTGGCCTTATCCCTTCAATCTTTCCTTCCCGGCCACTTTATTTCCTCTTCTCTGTGTCTTCTCTCCTTCTGTGTCAAATCTGCCTTTCCCTTACTCCAGTAAGGACATTTGTCATTGGATTTAGGGCCCACACCCATAATCCATGATGAACTCATCTCAAGAGCCTTAACTTAATTACATCTGCGAAGACCTTTTCCCAAATAAGATCACACTTACAGTTTCAAGGATTAGGCCATGGACCTATCTGTGGGGAGGCCACTGTTTGGTAAGCAGATGCGTTTGTTCTCTCTCTCTCCAGAAACCATTCAGTTTCCAGTCTAGAAGATTCTGTCCCCTGCCTTCCATTCCTACTGGTACATTCCACTCTGGGGGAAGGAGGGAGAGAGAATGAGCATCAAGGGTATACAGGTGTTCAGCTTCTCTGTAGATTTGATACTGTTCAAAATAAAACATTTGGGGGAAGGGGGAATAACAAACATGGGGAAGAATATTAATGAAAAATTTTAAAATTAATAATGAGGGTTACCAGCCCTGCCATGGCCAGGAGTTATTGGAGACACAGTCACTAGATGTGTGCTGTGTTCTACGTGAGCACAGCTGTGAGAAAAGGCATGGGTGCAGGACTTCTCAGTCTCGGTGGCTGCACAGACAGTCCAAGGACCTGGCATAACTAAGAATTTCTCATGTGATAACTCAGTAGAGAAGGGCAGGGTTACTTATAAAATCACATTGGGATAGATCCTTAGCAATTTTGGAAAAAATGAAAATCAACTTTGCCCTTCCTCTCAAACACTCAGCTAAATTATATTGGATGGAAAGTAAAAAATATAAATACATATAAAAGAAAAATAGAGTTATAGCAAATGACATTCTAATATGAGAATAAACCAAACAAATCACAAAGAAGAGAATCAGAAATTTTAACTGTATAAAAATTAACATTTTTAGTATATTTTATTGATTATGCTATTACACTTGTCACATTTCCCCCCCTTTATTCCCCTCCACTCTGTACCACCCCTCCCACCAGCATTCCCACCCCCTTAGTTCATGTCCATGGGTCATACATATAAGTTCTTTGGCTTCTGCATTTCCTATACTATCTCTCAACCTCTCCCTGTCTATTTTGTACCTACCATTTATGCTACTTAATCTCTGTACCTTTTCCTTCCGTCTTCCCTATCCCCCTCCCCGCTGATAACCCTCCCTGTGATCTCCATTTCTGTGATTCTGTTCCTGTTCTAGTTGTTTGCTTTTGTTTTTGTTTTTTTTAGGTCCGGTTGTTGATAGTTGTGAGTTTGTTGTCATTTTACTGTACATATTTTTGATCTTCTTTTTCTTTGATAAGTCCCTTTAACATTTCATATCATAAGGGCTTGATGATGATGAACTCCTTTAACTTGACCTTATCTGGGAAGCATTTTATCTGCCCTTCCATTCTAAATGATAGCTTTGCTGGATAGAGTAACCTTGGATATAGGTCCTTGCCTTTCATGACTTCAAATACTTCTTTCCAGCCCCTTCTTGCCTATAACATTTCCTTTGAGAAATCAGCTGAGAATCTAGTGGGAACTCCTTTGCAGTTAACTGTCCCCTTTTCTCTTTCTGCTTTTAAGATTCTCTTCTTATCTTTAACCTTGGGTAGTGTAATTATGAAGTGCTTTGGTGTGTGCTTCCTTGGGTCCAACTTGTTTAAGACTCTCTGAGCTTCCTGGACTTCCTGGAACTCTATTTCCTTTGCCAGATTGGGGAAGTTCTCCTTCATTATTTGTTTAAATAACTTTTCAATTTCTTACGCTCTTCCTCTTCTCCTTCTGGCAGCCCTAGGATTCGGATGTTGGAACATTTAAAGTTGTCCTGGAAGTTCCTAAGCCTCTCCTCATTTTTTTGAATTCTTGTTTCTTCATTCTGTTCTGAATGAATGTTTATTTCTTCCTTATGGTTCAAATTGTTTATTTGAATCCCGGTTTCCTTCCCATCTCTGTTGGTTCCTTGTACATTTTCCTTTATTTCACTTTTTATAGCCTTCACTTTCTCCTTTATTTTGCAACCATACTCAACCAATTCTGTGAGCATCCTGATTACCAGTGTTTTGAAGTGTGCATCTGATAGGTTGTTTGGTTATCTCTTCATTGCTTAGTTCTATTTTTTGGAGCTTTAATCTGTTCTTTCATTTGAGCCATATTTTTTGTCTCCCTGCACCTTTTACAGTGTAAGGGGATGGAGCCTTATGTATTTGGCAGGGTGGGGCATCCCACATGACAGCATTGTGGTGCTGCATGTGGGGTAGGTGTCCGAGAGGGAACAATGCTGCTTACTCAGCTCTTGACCTGCTTTTGGTCACTTCCCTTCTTCCCACAAGCAAATTGGGCTCTTCTGGTGCTGATTCCTGGGTAGGTGGGCTTGTGTGCATTCTAGGACCCTGTGGGTATCTCCAATGAACTCTTGTATGAGGCTGGCAGTTCCTTCTACCTCTGCAATTCCCACATGTTTTTACAGTGAGGTTTTGAGGCTTTCTTTTCCCACGCTGGAACGCTGGGTTGCAAGCTCTGTCTTGCTTCCCAGTTGTTCTTCCTGGTTTATCTGCACGAGAATGTGGGACTGCCCACTCTGCCAGCCACCTCCTTGCCTAACCCGGTGGTCTAACTGCGGCCCTGCCTGCCGCAAGTCCTCTCCACCTGGCTGCTCATCTCTGCCCCTCCTACTGGTCTGGATGAATGTTTCTTCTTTAACTCCTTGGTTGTCGGACTTCCATACAGTTTGATTTTCTGTCAGTTCTGGTGGTTTTTTGTTTTAAAATTTGTTGTTTTCCTTCTTTGGTTGTATGAGGAGGCACAGTGTATCTACCTATGCCTCCAATTTGGCTGGAAGTCCCTAGTTGTTAATATACAATTTTATGTTAGTTTCAGGTGTAGAACATCAAGTTCAGACATTAGAAACCTTACCAAGTGACTGCTCTGCTAAGTCTAGTACCCATCTGGCACCAGACATAGTTATTACAATATTATTGACTGTATTCCCCATGCTGTAATATATTTTTAAAATTTGTGCTGTAAGCAAAGCAACCCCTACAAAAAGTGGTTGGATGCCTCTTCTTGAGAGATAATTTGAAAACAGCAAAAAGGCTAAATACATAGAATGGGAGAATCTCTTTGTAAACATGGTTGTAGGAGAACACCTTGGAGACAAAAAAATGCTAAGGTCCACTAACCTTTTCCAAAATTGTTAAGTAAAACGAATACTTAATATTTCTTGTATATGCAGTAACTACACGAGTGAACTCTTGCTGGCAAATGTGGCCCTAGCTTCATTAATACTGTGCTAGCATTTACTTGGCCCTTAGTGGGTACTCACTGCATGGTAGCTGTTACTTATATGATCTAACCAAGGAGAGTAAAATCACGATTGAAATGTTTGGTATCAACTATTTGAGAATATCATGGAGGTCCATAATGCAAAGGAATGTACCTTTTCACCAAATGTATTGGTTATCTATTACTGCATAACAAATGACCACATACTTGGCAGTATAAAATAACCCACATTTATTATCTCATAGTGTCTGTGAGTCAGTAATCTGGGTGCAGCCTAGGTGGGCTGATGCTTGGAGTCTCTCTCATGAGGCTGCATTTAAGGGGTCAGTCTGGCTGACATCTCATCTGGACCTCACCTGGGGAGGGATCCTCTCTCAAACTAATTTATGGGTTTTTGACAGGAGTCACCTCCTGTTGGGTCATTGGACTGAGGGCCTCAGTTCCTAGCTGGCTGGTGTCCAGAGGCAGCCCTCAATTTTTGCCCATGTGTGTCTCTCCAACGTGGCAATTTGCTTCATCAGAGGCAGCAAAACAGTCTGCCAGCAAGGTGGAGGTCATAGTCTGTGTAGCCTATTCATGGAGGTGACATCCCACCACGTTTACCATATTCTGTTGGTTACAAGAAAGTCACAGGTCCTGCTCACATACATGGGGAGGGTGTTACATGAGGGTATAACTAGGAGGAAGGGAAATATGTCTGGTATCACAAAATGTTGACTTAAACAGAACTCACCCCATGTAAGACTGCTGTGTAGGAGTGAGATATTTAGCCAGTTAAAAAAACAGCTCTTGGGCGGGGCGGGGATGAGGGGGAAGGCCTTGAAAAGAAAGCCAGGACTTAGATCTGCTGTTACTCTAGAGTCCATTGAAAGTGTACAAAGCTGAAACTTCTAGTTAACTGCCCAGGTGCCCATAGTCCCTAATTGGTTATAGGAAAAGCTGTCTTACTCATCTGTGTAGCCCCAGCATCCCTACCTTAGTGATAACTCATCACAGATGCTAAGTGCTGAATTAATGAATATTTCTAAAACCCATTGTTTCCATGTGGTGGAGGCAGTAAACTTACAAGTTCAGAGTGAACTTTGAGCCAAAAAAAACCTGGGATTACCCATATTTTTTTCGGACCATAAGAAGCACCTAGGTTTTAGAGGAAAATAGGAAAAAAAATTTTGAAGCAAAAAATGTGGTAAAATATTTAATAACATAAATAACATAATATTTCACCAATGTAAATGTAAACAGAACTCAACAGCAGCATTAACAACCATTATTCCTCCCAAATTTTGGGGGAAGGAGGAGTGCATCTTATAGTCCAAAAAATACAGTACATCCTTACTCTGCCCTTTACTTGCTATGTGACTTCAGGCATTAATTAAGTTCTCCAAGTTTCAATTTCTACATCTGTGAAATGGAGATAATAAAACCATATTTTATTGCATCTGAGTCAGCATACATTTTACAATAGAATATGACATTCCTTTACCTGTAACTTGCTGATATAAGTTGATTGATTATAAGATGTACCCTAATTTCAAACATATTAGAATGTGAACAAAAATGTGTGCTTTTGCCCTGGCTGTTGTAGGTCAGTGGATTGAGTGCGGGCCTGTGAACCAAAGGGCCGCTGGTTTGATTCCCAGTAAGGGCACATGCCTGGCTTTCAAGCCAGGTCCCCAGTAGGAGGTATGCAAAAGGCAACCACACATTGATGTTTCTCTCCCTGTCTTTCTCCTTCCCTTCCTCTCTCTCTAAAAGTAAATAAATAAAATGTTTTTTTTAAATGTGTGCTTTAGAATTGATGTGTTATGCTAGTGCCTACCTTTTATGGTTTTTATAAAGTTTAACTGAAGTAGCATGCATAAAACACTTAGCAAACAGTACCTTTCATACAGTAAGAGCCTAATAAGTATTAGCTATTTTTTTATCATTAGCAATTATGATCTTCTTGCAAATCCTAAATAAATAATTTTAATACCTGAAATTGAGTTGCAGAACACATCTACAAGCCAGTGCCAAGTTTTGCAAATAAGTCGTGGAATGTTAGTAAAATGGCTGTCTCAGTCCTGTGGTTCTGTCCAAAAAACTCAATAAGTGTGACACTTGACAAAGACCTTTTAGTGGGAAGTGTGCCTCCCACATTTCATCTCTTAAACAAAAGTAGAATAAAGGTCCAAATTACACTTCGTACTTCAACAGAGCATTGAAAGCTGCTCTACTGTGCTTGCCTGCTCCTGTGATTACTGCTAATTTGGGGACTAGCTGAGCAGTTGCTTCACAGTGAGCCGAAGGGAGGCCTTTCTGCATGGAGCCAACGATACTGAACACAACAATGAAGACCTGGCTGAAGCAATGGGGTGCTGTACCATTGCTCTAAAGGCACAGCTCTGAGAGCATCAGAGAAGGACAGAGTCCACACGGAGAGAGTGTCTGTTAAATTGGCTGGGACACCTTGTCGTAATACTTGTTCATCATACCCATTAGCCCACCATTCTTGCTATTCAGTTGTCTGTGGACCTTGCTGAACTCTAAAATCTGAGGGGGCAGCAAATGTATCTATTGATTAGGCACATGTTAGGAAGATACCATATTGTCAAAGTATAAACTGAATTCAGAACTGCCCAACAACTTCCCATTTTAATACTATTGCCCTTAAAATGAAAATAGGACTGCTTCACATTAAAAGGACTTTATGGACTGATGAGTGCTTTCCTGACTATACATATTCTCATCTCATCTTCCTAATGATATGATAAACTTGTGAGCACATTTTGCCTGGTTGACTGTGCAGATTGCATTTATGCTTTCTCCAGGATGCTTTCCCTGACCCACTCCTGCAACCTGTGTCCTTACCACTAAGTACTAGGTTCAGAGCCCCCACAACACTGTTGTCACCCCCTTCCAGCACCTGCTACTGTCCACTGAACTTGCCTGCATTGTACACTGCCCCTGTTGGATGTGTAAAGAACTAGAGAGCACAGGTTCTGTCTAGTTGATTTTTGTGCTCCCTACTGAGCACAGTACCCAGCACGTCACAGCTGCTGCATTGAATGACAGAGGTGAAAACTGAGGTTCAGAAAACTTAGATGTCTTACCTATCTAGATTGTCAGCCTCATGAGAGTAAAGATTTGGACCATCACATTCAAGATAACCCTCAACACCTAGAGGAGTGCTAGGCACAGAGTTGGTGCTTAAAATGTTTGAATGAATGAATATAACAGGTGAATTGTAGGGCCAGGTCATAAACTCTATTTATTATGTACAAAGACATGACAAGAGGTCAAAAATATTATTTTAATGAGCTCCTACCACATGCATGGCTCTCTGTGAATCACTTCCACATGATTTCATTAATCTCCATGATGTCCTGGGCACATTTTTGTAGAAGGTTGCATTTCTTTTGGGTAAATACCTACAAGTATGGATACTTGTTTAATTTTATAAGAAACTGTCAAACAGCTCTCCTAAGAGATTGTACCATTTTGCAATCCTCACGACAGTCTTGAGAAAGTCTGAGTTGTAGTAGGAAATTAAATCTTTCTCTTATCAGAAATATATTTAATCAGTTAAGAGTGCTTCAGGTGATTTTGATGTTTTCCTTATCTTTCCAAAGGGCCTGCTTTTTCTTGGGGCATACACTCTGTCTGTCTTTAGAATCTGCTAGGTTCTGAGCATCCCTTCCACATCATTTTGAAGCTCAGTGTTTTTTTCATGGGTAACTTCACATGTGGGATTGGGTCATGCTCATATACATGGACGGGTGTTCTAGGATGTGAAAGCGCTTCCAGAATTGTAGAAAGAGGAATTGCAAAGTAATCTTTTATTGAGTAAATTTGAATGTGACATTGTATAAGTTTCAGGTGTACTTTGATACCTTTGTGTATCAAATTTAAGCCTACCAAGTTTAAGCATGTTACTTTCATATTTTTGTATATTATGATTGCCCATGTACCAATATTTATCATATTACATCATTACAGTACAGTATTACTCTCTATATTCATTAAACTGTGCTTTAGATTTCTGTGACTTATTTACTACTCTTTACAAGTGTGTGCACTGCAAAGTATATTTTTTTAGGGACACACTTGTGTACAGAGTCCCTTCTGTTGTGACAGATATACTTTCTAACAAAATAAATTAGCCCTGGCTGGTGTAGCTCAGTGGATTGAGTGCAGGCTGCAAACCAAAGGGTCACAGGTTCAATTCCTAGTGAGGGCACAGGCCTGGGTTGCAGGCCAAGTCCCCAGTGGGAGCCACATGAGAGGCAGCCATACACTGATGTTTCTCTCCCTCTCTTTCTCCTTCCCTTCCCCTCTCTCTAGAAATTCAGAAAATATTTTTTAAATCTTCCAATAAATAAATAATTTATAAATTTTATATTCTATTTATTATAAACTTAAGGTTTCACCCTTATTTAAAACTTGGGTGGCTGATCTCTTAAGATACTGGACATGTTCAACATACAGTGTTATTTCTTCTAGAAAATGCCATTCCTACCTACTGTTAAATTTTCCTTTAGAGCATTTTTTTTTCTGGAACTTAGCTGCATATTTGCCACAGGCCTGTCAATCAAAACTAAGGAATTTTTCTCTGTGCTTGGGGAATTCCTTGAACTGAAATTTCTCTTTTTATGTTTACTATCTTTAAAGGTCAATACAGTAGATAATAACAGTGCAGAGGTAGGGGCTGCCATTAAAAATATACTGTAACACTGCTTTGAAATTCCATAGATCCTCAAAAAGAAGTAAAATTATTTCATTCCTTAAGTATGCATTTGGGAATTTCAAATTTATTTCTATTGAGTATATTGAGATGATACCTATACTTAAAATCTGTGATAGAAAAATAAGGAAAATGCTAATGGAATGCTACATAATATTGCTGGAATGCAACGGATGGGTCTCCTCTTTAACTGTTTATCCTCTAGTTTAAAAAAGCCATGTAATTAACAATTTGAATATTTAATATTGGTTAATTTCACGTGTGTGTTCCCATTACCTGTGACCTTCCCAATGGTAAGAGGGTCAGGCCGTTAGTTAAGCACGTTATTTTAAGCAAAGATCATTCTCTCCCTGGCTCTGTGCATCAGTTAATGTATTTGTGGTTGTGATAAAACTGTCATGCACTGAATTGCAGCCCGATGAGATCATGATGGATATAGCAGGGATGACAAGAAGATTGCTGAGTGGATATTTGAAACTTTCCATGATCCAAAAGTCTCTGAGCTCTTTGGTCTCCTAAGTGATTACACATGGCACCAGGAGAGACTGCGGTTAATGATGTGATTAGCAGTTTTTGATACATTTGGCTTGTGTTCTCTTGTAATATTTTCATGTAGTACCTTAGGAAATGCATTAAGCCTTTCATGGCTCTAAGAATTCAATGAAGAACTTCTCCCAGTGTGACTTCAGTGTTCTAGAATAGCATCATCCAAAAAAATATATTGCAAAATACATATATAAAGTTTTCTAGGAATCACATTTTAAAAAGGGAAAAGAAGCCCTGGCTGGTGTGGCTCAGTGGGTGAGCACTGGCCTGTGAACCGAAGGGTTGCTGGTTTGATTCACAGGCAGGACACATGCCTGGGTTGCCAGCCAGGTCCCCAGTAGGGGGCACATAAGAGGCAACCACACATTGATGTATCTCTCCCTCTCTTTTTCCCTCCCTTCCCCTCTCTCTAAAAATAAATAAATAAAATATTTTTTAAAAGGGAAAAGAAGGTTAAATTAACTTTAACAATATATTTTATCTAACCCAACATGCCCAAAATATTATATCAACAGATATATAATCAATATTTTAAAATTATTGATGAGATATTTTAGATTCCTTTTTCAAAATAAGTTTTCAAAGTCAGGCATTTCTTTTGTGCTTATAACACATGTCAATTCAGATGAGCCACATTTCAAGTCTAGAAAGATCTCCCTGTCTCATATAAGGCTAAAAGCCACTCACATGGATTTGTTGTGAAAATTCTTGACTTTTTTCCTTAACTTAGAGTGACATTTCACTATCCTAGGTCTTAAGATTATTGGAAAAGGAAGTTTTGATAATTAGAAAAGCCATCATGTATTGAACATCCACTGTGCAAATAAGCATGTTACACTAACTTGTCATCTCATTTAATTCTCATATGACCGCATGCAGTTAGACATGATCAGTATCTCTACTTTACCCAGCAGGAAATGGACACAGGGAGAGATCAATTCATCTGTGTAAGGTCACAGTAGGGCAGGTGGCAGAGTCAAGATTTGAATCCGTTTGCTGGACCCGTCCCAGGCTCCCTTTCCTGACCTTAGGGGACTGGAGATTCCAGGCTGACTGAGCTGGTAGGAGCCCTCATAGATTAGTTCATATTTACTTAGGACATGTGGGACATGTGAGGTATTTACCCACTAATATCAAAGTGATATACTTAAGCTTATTTATAAATCCTGAGTCTTTACTCCCCATATGGCTTGATGGGAAGGCTTTTTCTTTCTCCATGGAGTGAGTAAGGATCTGGACTCCGGGGTCTGCTATCCATAGATGAAGGTAAGAAACCAACCCCCCCTCCTTTTCCACTGCTCAGGGAGCCAATGCTTTGAATGGAGGGGAGGGAAAGCAGACATGGCTTCCAAACATACTTTCTAGCCATTAGGCTCAAGAAAGGAAGATGTTTTGCAGGGTAATCAATTTGATGAAGTAGCATCTGGTACACAGGGCTTTGCTAAGTCTCCCAGAATTTGTTGGCCCAGGGACCATATCAGGAGCTAGCTAGCCCTTACCTTTGAACTGCTGCCTTTTGTCCAACTACACAGCACATAGGACAAGGTCGGGAAGGCTGAGGAGAGAGGGGTAGAGGCCTTCCTCTCACAGGTTTGCTTCTGAGTGTTCCAATTAAACCAGAGTGTGGGACATCCACGTGAGCCATCTGGAGGTCTGCCATATAAGAAAGGGTTGACACCCTGGCTAGTGTGGCTTAGTTTGTTGGAGTGTCTTCCCATTAACCAAAAGGTTGCTGGTTCAATTCCCAGTTGTGGGTTCGGTCCCAGATTTGGGCATGTATAAGAGGCAATTGATTGATGTTTTTTTCTCCCTCCCTTCCTTCCTCCCTCCCTTTCTGGAATCAGTGAATGTATCCTCAGTTGAGAATTTAGAAAACAAAAAACAAAAAAAACTTGACTTTATGCATTGGGAAATATATGTTGCAAGAAAGTAAGATTCAAAAACTGTTCACTGAAATAGCATAGAATTATAGAGCCTTCTTTGAAAGGAAGAAAGCAGTCTTTCACTTAAAGGAGTTTATCAGCTGGGCAGAGAAACCACAAGATAATTCTATTGACTTTACAGCAGCAAAGCAAGGTATTTGTGGACTGTAGTCAAAGGACAGCCAATGTTTTCCTTGGTTAAGGCCCTGAGCTGCATTCCTCCTTTCCTGTTTACGTTTCCTTCTTCTCCGTCAAGCCGAAGTACCAAAGCAACATTTGGTATACGTGAGTCAAGGGAATTATCTGCTTAAGGCAGTTAGAAAAAAATAAATTACCAATTTGTTTAAATATCCTTTATTTAACCAAAAGAAAGTTCTGCCTGTTTTATGCTGAAGACATGGAGCCATGAAATAGAGAATCTATAATTAACATGCAGGAGTTTGTCATTTCCCCCTCACCTTGCATAACCCACAGAAGGAAATAATCTACCAGGAGCCAGGTTTGTACCAAAGTGGGTTGTGACCATCCTGTTTTGCCATCTGGGCAGCTCACTGGCGAAGCGAAGGAAATGATGTCTGGGCAAAGTAGGCTTGTCATCGTCCAGTGAAACTCTCTTACTTAACTTTGGACTCTAGATTGAATATGTCTGAAAGGAATTTGTTGAGTGTGGATTTTTTGAGTGCCCTTTAGAAGATGATGAAGATTCTGCCCCTGTTGCAACATCATTGATCAATGAAAGCTGGTGTGGAGTGTACATCAAACTTTTGCATTTTAAACCGTGCTCTCCAGATACCAGTCCTCCCCCATCTCCACATGCTCACCTACACAGAAGCTCTCCAAACCTCACATTTTGGGGATTTTTATAGAGTGGTCACTGCATAGGCATGATCAATTATTAACTCTGGTTCCAGCCTCTCTCCCCTCAAGGCAGACTGGGGGGGTGGGGCTGGAAATTCCAAGCTTCTAATCATGGGCTGGTCTTTCTGGCAACCTGCCCCTCTCCAGGAGCCCACCTAGAGTCACATCATTAAAACAAAAGATGCTCCTATCACGAAGGAAATTCCAAAGGATTTAGGAGCTCAGTGTCAGTGACCAGGATCAAAGACCAAATATTAGAACAAAAGATGCTTCCAGTGCTCTTATCACTTAGGAAATTACCATCGTGGGAGCTCTGTGTGAGGAACTGAACCAGAAACCAATCTGTATCTATTCTATTATTTCACAGTAGGTTCTTAATAAATAACTACTCCCCAGGCCTTTCCACTTTATAAAATGGGGATCTAAGAGATGCCAGGCATGGCAGCTAGCCAGGCTCAGATGCCTGAGATTACTTGGTGGAAACAGCCCTCTCTTCCACGTTCTACTGAGTTGTTATTGAACATTGCCATCCCTCCAGGCCTGTGGCTAGTAGAGCAAGCAGCACAGTGACTAACAGTGTGGAGGGCTTTGCAGCTGTGTAAACTTGGCAGATTACCTTTCTTTCCAAGCCTCAGTTTCCTCTTCTGAAAAGTGTGTATGGGGAGGTGGGGGTATGCCTACCTTGTAAGGGTGTAGTAGGGATTAAATTAGACAATATATAGAAAACATTTAAATTAGTTCCTAGCATACGAGAAGAGCTAAAGAAATAATGATAATAATTACTATGATTTGATATTATTGCCATAGTGGGGTTTTTTGAAATATATTTTTGGGCTAAACCACTTTGAAGACACACAGAGCATCCCTTGCCATTACAGTGAGCCCGTTTGGTAAGGACGGTAATCAGTGACTTATTCACTGATAAGCTCTGTTTTCCTTTGTCACAGCAACTGATACCAGGCAGGCAATAACGTTACATTTCCCACGACACTTTTGAATAAAATGCCATTTCCTCGGGAACAACTAGGAATAGCGAGGCTAATTTTTCCTACTTGGGAGAAACGGGAGCTCCACTGCAGCGGCCAGAAGGGGGCTGCATGATGTCACCCTGGTCGCACTGCCAGGGGATGAGCTCAGGGGCTGTAGGCGCAGCTGTGCCAGCCGCTTGCAGTAGCTGAGAGATCTCTAGCTCCCCTCTCCCTGTCTCCACCCCCACACGGCCTCTGCGCCAAAAGGAGACATGGGGCCCCTTGAATGACTGAGAACCAGTGTGAAAAGCAGAGAAAACGCCACCTGTGCCTTGCAGATGTTTTGTATCCGTAAGAAGTCAGGTAACAGTTGCAGAACTGCTGTGATCGCTGGGAAGCCTTTGCTTCACTTTCCTCCCATTCTGTGTCTGAGAGCAGCTTTCCCCTTTTCTGCTCTGACAACAGCTTGATCCAGTCCTGACTCAGCTGGCTCTGATCTGACCACAGGGCTGGCCCTGAGCCCCCACATTGTGGCAAGGAAGAGAGTGTGAGAGTTTCCCACATTCTTTTCCTTATAATCTGTGTTGAGAGTATATTCACACTCCTACTAGTTTACCTGGCCGGACAGGTAATGGTTAAACACACAAAATCAGACAGCCTGAGTCTGGGTTCCAACAACTCAGACACATCTGCTGTCAGACACATCTTTGTAAGGTGAGAACTGCATCATAAAGCCTCAGTTTCCTCATCTGTAAAATGGGGATGATAAGCCTGGATCAAAAGAGTTGCAAACATTAAATAAATCCTACCTGGTAATCACTAAGCACCGTGACTGGTCCATGAATGAGTGATCATTAATATCATATGCTTATTCAACTGCTTTATGAACCAGTCACAGAAAGAAAATACAGTATATGTAATATGAAGGTATAAATAGATATGTATTTTAAAATGTGAATTGGGCCCTGACTGGTGTGGCTCAGAGGATCGAGTGCCGGCCTGCAAACTAAAATGTCACCGGTTCGATTCTCAGTGAGGGCACATGCCTGGGTTGCAGGTTAGGTCCCCAATTGGAGGCTTGTAAGAGGCAACCAGTCCATGTATATCTCACACATCGATGTCTCTCTCCCTCTCTTTCTCCTTCCCTTCCCATCTCTCTAAAAATAAATAAATAAAATCTTTAAAAAATATTTTTTAAAAATGTGAGTTGGACACAGGATGTAAATGTTTTATAGCATATACTTTCAAGGAAATTATTTACTCATGAAAAAAACCTGTTTGAGTTTTACCTTTTATTATGGAAAGTTTCAAACATACACTGAAATAGAATCATACACTGAACCCCTGTGTACCCATCACCCACTTCAACAATCGTCACACTTTGGCAGCTTTGTTTCATCTGCTCCCGCCTTTGGGTGGAGTAGTTTAAGGGCAAATCCCAGACATGGTACCATTGTACCCATAACACTTAAGTATGTAGTTACAAAACGGAAAAGGACTTTATTTTTAATTTAGCCACAGTTATTATATAACCTATAATGTTAAAACAACTCCTTATTATCATCTAACCCCCAGCCCATATTCGAATTTCCTCAATTGTTCAATAAAGTCTTTTTATACTTTATTAATTGCAGAAAACATTTTCCAATGCTTAGCTTTTAAAAAAAAGAATTTCTAAATATTTCAAATGAATTCTTGCTTTTTCAGAGCTAAATTTAAACATTAAAAACACAAACATTGACATTTAGGAATGTCAATAAAAACATTTAAACAATAGAAAACATGAACATTGCAATAGGAAAAGACAAACTAACTTGTTTTTGTCGATTGTTAATCTGAATAACCTATTTTTAAAATTAGAGGTTTTGTACTGGTTAGGGTAACTAAGTAACAACTGTGTTCTGTTTTTATCACTATTTTCATATCTGTGATGGCCAATCACATCTGGCCATATGTTTATGGCCAATATCTGGCCAATATGTTTATGTACTCATTATCTAAACATGACTTAAAAATTTCAACGGTACTTGGTTACATGTAAACATTTAATTTATCTTTTAGAAAATAGATCTCTTCCCATTTAAGGATAAACTCTGTATGTATTTAGAACACATAAAATCTGTGTTAACATTAAACCCCAGGGAGGTATGAGTTATGTCCATAAAAACTTATGTGTACACTCTATTTTTAATAAAGGATATAGTCTCTGTATCATTGCTGAATGTAAGTTCCAAGGATGACATCATATTCTTCTTTAACAAACCAAACTCATTCAAAGCCTCTGTGATCAAGACCCATCACTTTCCACCCAGTGGCCCCCCCAGCTTCCTCTTTCCTCCAACCCCACACACCTATGACTCCTGCGCTTCACAGGTGGCCATTCTCTTCGTGCTTCTTCATCCCTGATCTTCTTGTTCTCAAGCTATTCCATTTATCCAAGGTAGAGTGACCAAATTTAGTAAATAAAAATATGGGAGGCCCAGTCAAATTTTAACTTCAAATAGTGACTACATGTTTAGTATAAGTATATCCCAAATCTTGCATGGGACGTAGTTATTACAAACATTTTATTCTTAGTTTATCTGAAATTCAAATTTAACTGGGAGTCCTGGGTTTTATCTGGCAATGAAACTCTTCAAGGCTTGGCTTTCTTCCGGGAAGCCTTCTGGGCTTCCTTCCTTCCACTCTGCTACCATGACACTTTGCTGGAGCATCTAATTAAATGCATAAGCACCCCCAACATTTTTTACATTAGTCATATGTATATGTGTCTTCCTACTGCCTAGTAACACAACACCACATGTTATTCCTAGAGTTCTGGAATTTAGCATTACACCCACTAACATGTCACACTCTGGGGGTTGGATAACACTAACCTATCACCACACTTTCCCCAATTAATCTGTGTTTTTGGTTTTCTTCATGTAAATCCGTATGGCCTATATCCACCATTATCTGTTGCCAGCACTGTACCAGGCACTGCAATGTGCAGTTGAGGTTAAGAGACAAGTTAGACAAGTTTCTGAGCATCAGAAACTCACAGCTGTGGTCTCAAGGTAGAAACAGCTACATAGATATTTGGAAGGTACAATTTATTTGATAAATATTTATTAAAAGCCCACCATATGCAAGGTACTGTCTAGGCACTGAGCATGCAGCCACGCACAGGGAAAGCTGTACCTCCTGGGGTTCGTTTCTTAGAAATACCTACTGTAGGTGTGAGGGGAGGTCAAGGTAACCTTCCAAGGTTTCTGATAAACAGGCTGAGTCCTAAAGTAGAGTGGAGTTTGCTAGACACATGAGGAGTTGAAAGCGGGCAATCCAGGAACAGAAGAGGACAAGTGAAAAAGAATGGACTATGACAAAGCCCAGAATGTGATCTGTGTCAGGGCAAGGACTTGTCACATCTGCTGCTGGACCCTGAGCACGGACTGGGCCTGGCACAGAGGAAGGGCTGAATGAGTAGATGGACACAGCATGTGTACTCGGAGAAAGGCAAGACCATTGAGAAGTCCAGGGTGAAGGGGGTGGGGGTGTCATTCTAAAAAAGGACAGATGGAGGGGTTCATACACCACACTTAGAAATGGGAGTGCAAATAATCACCAGTAGCATGATTTCAGTTCACTTGTGAAGGGATGGCTTAGACGGCGTTGTGGAGAATGGACTCCTTGCCAGGTGCAGGGAGAGCAGTTTGTGGCTCCTGCTCTGGGAGGATGGACTCAACGGAGAGGAAACCAGAGCCAGTTTTAGCAGTGGTGCTAAAATTCAGAACAGAAGGGTTTTTTGTTATTGCTGAGCTAAAATCAATAGAACTCTGGGTACATTGCATATCAGAGGCCAAGAAGGAGAGTGAGGCCTAGATACTCCCAGGTTTCTGGTTTTCACAGCAGACTGGACAAAGTTCCAAATAGCTTGCAGGAATACAGTGCCAGAGGCTGGACAGGAGACACTTGAGAGTCTTAAAGCCATGATGATGGATGAAGGCAGCCAGGCAATTTAAATTAAATTAGAGGGGGGCCTGGGAAGTACCATTTCACAGATATGTATTTGTATTTGTCAGTTTACAATATGTATTTATCATGTACATATGTAAATGTAAAAGTATTTGCATGTGGTTGAATGAGCCCAAACATCAGCATCACTTGGAAAAGAAATAGTGAGTCATAATATGGCCTGGCTAGTCGACATCCAAGATGCTTTTCTGAATACTAAGGGTCATTGGTTTTATTTACTATATTATTGACACCACCCTTGACTTCCTAACCCCTTCCTGACCACCTCCTTCATATTTCATCAGGCTTCATGAAAGACCGATCAAATACAGTTGATAAGTACTTTGAATTATGTGAAATAGAAAAAAGTGAAAATTCCAATGTGGCAAGATAATTATTGATGATGATAAAATATTGTTAAAAGGTAATCCCTCCTAAGACTTTTCAGAGCAGCCCCTTTTATGAACGTGCATGAATACAATACATCTCCATGAAGGGCTTGTAGTGGATTGGCAGTGTTAAGGCTGGTAAGAACCAGTGTGTCACCACCACATTGCTTGTCTCTTATTAATGACTAAGTGATGATGGTAAAGACCTTTGGAAGCTTTAGAACAGTGGAATACCTATTAACTGACTCCCTGGGTTACCCAGCGTTTTCCTTCTGATGCTTTAAAATCAAAACTGGATAGGCCATGGTTCAGGTGAGTCTTCAAAATTTTTTGCTCATGAATTCTCTATAAGAATTTTGAAAACTACACTCCCCCTCAGTTTAAAGGTGACATCTTAAATTTTGCATTATAGATTTCAATAGTAATATTGTATGTAAATAGTAATTTAAGTAATAATATTGATATTTTAATTTTTTAAAATAGCATCGATTTAAAAGTATCCAGTGGAATCTAAATGCCATAGAAATTTGATAGCCATCATCATCCACTTTTTAAAATATACACCTAAACTAAGGTAGATGGAAAGGAAAGGATTTTGTTATATCCATGTCACAATCATTTGAACTTTCTAGAGGTAAATGCCAAATGTTACATGGTATTATCTTCAGCAACTATTTTTAATGATCTAACTTGATTAAGTTCTTCTGTTTTCTTGAAACCAATGAAATGGAAACCCCTTGAATTGCAAAAGAATTTGCTTTAATTAATACTCAGAATCATCACTTTTTATGACACCAACTCCCGTGAACTCCTCAGCTGCCACCCTGGCGGTCTTACCACACTGGGCAATTCACAGAAAGATGGAGGAAAGGCCACCTGTCTTCATGATGTGGGGGCGGGGGGGAATGCGGGCAAAGGGAACCCACTGTCCACAACCACAGATACAGTCTCCGATCCATTACAGGGAGGATGCTATAGAAAATGGACAGACAAGTTGATGCATGTAATAATAAGTTATTTTTATAAAAATGGAATTGATTGCTTTGAAAAAGATAGGTTGCTTTGAAAATTGATAACACACTGGGTGCTACAAAACATTCAAAAGACTGGACAACTCTTTAAATTATGTACTTCTCTTGCTTAGTAAATGTCTTTAAATTCTTACTCACTTTAAATCATGACTAAGTATTATATAGAATTCATGATTCATGTAACAGTAATGAACACTGACACAGAGGTTCCCATGTGCCAGGATGGTCCTAGTGAACTGTTTGCATTCATTGGTTAACCCTCACAGCAGCCCCATGAGGTAGGCAACTTCTCATGCCCACTGTACACATGAGGACATTGAGAAGGAGGGAAGTGACTGGGTAGAGATCACACAGCTACTAAATGACACCACCAGGCAGTCTTACTCCAGAGTCTGAGTTCTTAATGAGTACACCTCCACTCTGAGATCTTGGTTCTTGTCAATGGAGGAACATCCAAACCTATAGAAAATGTTATAAGAATTTATTTGAACCAAATAAAAAAAACTGAGGACCATTCCCAGAAGCAAGATCTCAGTGGATTGATAAAATGCTTCAGAGAGCCCTGGCTGGCATAGCTCAGTGGATTGAGCGCGGGCTGCGAACCAAAGCATCGCAGGTTCGATTCCCAGTCAGGGCATATGCCTGGGTTGCGGGCCAGGTCCCCAGTGGGGACCCCATGAGTGGCAACCACACACTGATGTTTCTCTCTCTCTCCTTCTCCCTCCCTTCCCCTCTCTAAAAATAAATAAATTAAAATCTTTAAAAAATAATAATAATTGAAGTTTAAAAAAAAATGCTTCAGAGAATGGCAGTTTTGCAGCTTATTTTATATATTTAGAGTTAAAGGAGAAGGCTTAAGGGGGTTACATGAAATTGGTGATAGATTTAGGGAGTTGGGAGAAAGCAAAGTGGGGCAATCTCTAGGATTAGATAAAGAGTAAAATGGAAATGCATTTGTCTACTACATTAGTGAGGACAGGACAGTTAATAATTAACATTTACAGCTCAGAGAGAGGGTATTAAGGGACAAGGTAACAGTGAGGGTTCTGTGGTCTTTGCTGTGTGTGGTGGATGTGCCTCCCAGGGGTCTGGAGAAGGAGATTACTCTGACATTTCAAAGGTATGTTAACTTAGATATAGAAGAACAATGGACAGGCTCACTTGAGGTAAAGATTGACCTTTGCTAAGGAGGCTGTAGCCCTGGGATGTGACAATCCACCATGACTTTGCCCAGATAGGAATTTATGATCAGATCACCCTGGTATGATCATGTTCAGTCACTGAGTTGGTCAAGCCCGCCATCTAGGCCATTTGAATTAAAAATAAAACGTAAGGTTCATGTAATCATTTTTATGATTTTCCTTTCTATTAAACTTTTTTGATTAACTGACCAAGCCAGTATGTTAAGAGGTCTTCCCTTGGACTACAAATGTTAAATAATAATAGTTTTAGAAACTGTAAGTCAGGAATGCTGCAGGTGCCATCAGTGTTCAGAAACTGCTTAGTCAGTTTGGTTACAAAACATAAGTCATTGTATACATGGTGAAAATGGATATTATAATGTTTTAAACAACTGAACAATTTCTAATTTTTAACCAAATATGTTATTTAGCTCTCTTATCTTAGTGTGCCTTGGGTGTATGGTTAACAATGTAAATACTTTAATTAGACAGACAATTGGACCCCCATGCAATTTCTAATCAAACATCTGTGCCCCCTGGTGTCCCCCTATGCCTTCGCCAGTTTCCTTTGATGAGCATGTCTCAGATATAAAGATTGTGTAATCTACATAGTTCCTTCCTTTTGAGGAATCTCAAGCTTCCTCCTCCTTTTTTTTCTTAAATTACATCATTCCAAAATAAATTTAGCTTCCTCGAGATTCAAAACTTAATTTGCAAATCTCTGATCCTGCATTACCTGTAGGCCAGACTCTGTTAGGTTCTGGATATGGAGCAGTGAGCAAAAAAGCAAGGGCTCTCTCGCCCACAGAACTCACAGTCAAGAAGACAGTGTGAGCACTGACCCAAGGCTGCAGTACAGCATGATGAGCCATCCCAGAGCATGGTGCAGGTGCCCTGGGAGGGCCCTGCTGGATGACTGAGCTGGATGAGACTAACTGAAGGGCAGCGTCTGATAAACTTTCTGAGTGGCTAAGTGCAGGGCATGGGGCTCATGGAAACAGTCCCCTGGGTCTTTCTCCCTGATCACTGAGGAGAATGACAGGAGCTCTCAGGTGGCTCCCTGTTCTCCCTTGTGGCTTTGGCAGCTCTTAAAAGGAAAAGACTGCAGATATTTAGCCTCCTCCACACTGAGTTACTCAAATGGAACATTTTGGAAGTTCCCTGTGACTGCAACATGGAGATTGCTCCATAAACTAGTCTTGAAAATTCACTTCATACTTTAGCATTTCCTATATACAGACATGTCTATAGAAAGTCCAGAAGTTCTCTCATAACCTGCATGATCTTGGCTACAAAACTTTGAGAACACATGGGGAAAAGGAAAGAAAGCAGAGGTGGGCTGTCGGCTTGACTCCCAGTGGAGGCAGGGAACAGAAATATAAACCTATTTTATATTTATATACAAATATACAGGGGACTTGTTAACCTCAGACTCCACCTGACCTGAGGTAGACATCCAAACAACCAAATCCAGGTGGTGGGGAAGGCAACAGAAATTGCGAATGGGAGGCATGGTATCCTGGGGAAAGCCTGGATATTAGAGGCAGACAGACAGACTTGCATTCAAACCGTGGCTTTGCCATTGAATAGCTATGTGACCTTAGACAAATCAACATCCTGAAAGCTCTTCACATTTCCCGTGGTTTTGCTGTGAGGATGAAGTGAGACAATGTGTATAGACTCTAGACCAGCGACTGTACTCTATTATAGGTTTCTTCCTTGTCGAGTAAGCTAAGTGGTCTCCTGAGGTCACACATGGGGTATGTAGAAGCCACTCCAGGGTCGGAAGGCAGACCCAGTTCTCACGGAATCTGCTCATTCTGGTGGACTCAGGGACCCCTTTCTGCCAGCTGCAACAGCTGCCAGCCCACAGCTCTGAACACATTTCCTAAACACAGAATGATAAACAAACCTTTTTTAAGTTAACTTCATGAACTAGCCAAAATGCCCCCTAAAAATTTGTGAAAGGGAGAAGGCCTTTTGAATGCATGTCAAACACCTCCAAATCTGCTCTTTACTAGACAAGTAGCAGCCCCTTTGTCCTAGCTCCTTAAACCTTTGTGATAATTGACCTCTGTCACATTTGAAAAGGGTAGCCCTGCCATTATTGGCCTGGCAGCTAATAGTTATTTGTATATCAATTAGTAGTTACTGTTACTCTGATCCTCCCTAGAAGCATTCATGGGGGCTTGCCAGACTGTTGCAGGTACAGAGCTCCTAGGTAGTCTTTCATGACAGTCATGACATCGGTGACTAATGACTCCTTCTGCTGATTTTAAACTTGAGTAAATTGTCTGTTATCTGATGGAAATCAACAAAAGTGTATGGAGTACCCACCATGCAAGAAATGGACTAAGCCACTAAAGAATACAAAGATGAAGAGTGTGGCTCCTGTCTACCAGAAGGAATAGATTTGTGTGCACAGAAAGCTAAAATACAAGACTATACAAAAATTGTACCAGGTAGCTATTGGCACAATGAGTCTGAATGGCACACCAACCCACAGTCAGTGACTTAAAATAACAGTTACACATTCTCATTTGTAGGCAGGTTGCCTGGGGATCAGTCGATCTAGACTAGATGTGGTAGTCCTGGGCTTCAAACTGCACCTGGATTCAAGTTCACTCCTCATGATTCACCCTCCTTGGCTCAGCAAGCTAACCACAGCATGCCCCTCTCACAGTGATGGCCGAAGGGCAAGAGGAACAAAGAGAGGTCAGTGATGTCCTTGAGGCCTAGATCCAGACGTGGCACACCACCAGGTCTGCCCCATTCCCCGGGCCAAAGCAAGCGCCACAGCACACCCAAAAACAGTAGGGTGAAGAGAGCACTCCACCTCTAGAAGAAGGAACTTCAATGTCAGCTCATACAGTGAGAGTGTGCATCCATACTGGGAAGAATGATGCAAACTACCATAAAAATACAATAAAGTTCACAGTACTGGAGGTGTAATATAGAGAGTAATTCATTCTAACTAGGGAATTATTATCATTTGCTTGAATTTCGGATAACCTTAGAAGAGTGGGTAGAATTTAAATAAGGCAACTTGGGGGGTTGGGCATTCCAGGGAGAGGGAACTCCATAAAGGAAATTATAGACAAATTTCATATTTCAATCCCTGACTTTAGTGAGGGATTGAAGATTTCTGAGGTGGCTGAGTCCCTGGAGCAGGAGTCATTGGAAGGAGGACACAAAGACCAGGCAGACACTGTTAGGCAAGTTTTTAAACATTTTGGATTCATTTGAGAATTTGTTGAATGCTCTAAAGCTTTATTTTAGAACAATACACATAAGTGTATTTAAATATTTTCATGCACATTCAGCCCATAAATATATGAAAAAGAGACAATTCCTAATTGGAATGAACTCATGAATGGCCTTGAACATCATGCCGGGGAGTTGACTTTCATCCAGCTTGTAATGTGGAGTCAGTGTTTCTGATTTAGAGAAGGCGAAATGTCATGATCAGAATAAAGTTTGGCGAGATCACTAAGACACAGTTTGAAGACTTGATTAAAAGATGGTGGCCAGAAGGGGAGGAAAGAAAAACTTGAGTGCACAGACAGACCAGCTAGCCAACTGGTAATAATCCCAATGAGAAGACAGTAATCCAGAAACAGGATTTAGAAATCAAGGAATGGACTGAAATTTGAAGAGATAGAATCAAAAGAAGCTGGACAGAGTGCAGGCTAACAGAGAAAGAAGACAAGGTGGCCATGTTATGTGTATTATCTCCCTAATCTCACAATGCCCTATGAAGCAGGTGTTACTATTTCCATTTATAGTTGAGAAAACAAAAACCTCAACCCAGTTGTGCAGACTGCAGAGTCTGTGTTAATCCCCTGATAACGTATGAACTTCATGAGTTCAACTCTGGTTTTCCATTGTGTTTTCCGTGCCAGGCACAAACCTGCACAGAGCAGGAGCAAATGCACATTTTCCCAAGAAGTAGTTCAATGAGTAAGTGAGGTTTCGTGCATGCATGGTGTTGTGACAGGGCATATTTGAGTGTCTTCTCACAATAATGAATGACAGCCCTGCTGTTCATGCAAGAATTAGGGAGTGATGGGTGGACTATAAGACATTTCACACATGTTTTTCTACCTAAATTTTCCTTGCCAAGGAGGCTTTTACATTAGCATTGGAGAGGCTTTAACTACTAGTTATTTAAAGGGTATGGAATGCCTTTGCAACTTAAAAATGAAAGTGTGATAAAGTTTAAGCAGTGTTTTAATTGGCCTTTCTTAGTTTTCCCCGTGGCAGATAAATCAAGCCAGCAGAGGAAGCTGACAGTGAATAGCAGCAAGTAACAAATCTTGCTGACCTGGCACTTTGGTATTTTTCCTGACAGCACAGGCCCTCTGCAGAGAGTTTAATACAAGGCTCCTTCAGCAGATAAGACTGATGAAATTGTAATCCCATTTTGAATAGACTCTGGAGTCCTTGTTTTCAGAGTTCAGAAATAGACTTGCAATCTTAAGGATACAGAATAGAGAGCAGTGCTAAAAATGTAACTATTTTCCTTGAAATGGCTATATTATGAACAAAAACAGTTTAAATGACTCAGAAGGGAATAGCTGAAGTTTTCTGGACATGCAATTAGACATCTGTCCAAAAATTCCTCCTGTGGGTCAGGTCCTGAGACAATATACATCCTGTGAGCAATCAGGATCAGTTCTAGGGACAAAGAATGTGAGTATTACCTTGAATACTTTGGCTCCAGGTGCTAGAAGGTGAAAGGAAGAGGCCTGGGTGACCCAGATGAACTAAGATTCCTGCTGTGAGCTGTTGATTTCTTTTTAAGTGGCCTGCTCTTCTTTGACTCTATCCAGGGGTGGGGGAAGTGTTCTAGAAGGTAGGCGGGGCTCAGAGATATGGATCCTGTTAGGTGCTGCAGGGAATCTTAAAGTCTTCTGACCTACAAGTATCAAAGACTGTGAAGTAAGCTCCCTAGCATGGCATGTATCTTGGTTTTAATGCTCTGGCCCCTAGTGTTTATAAGAAAGATAAAAGGAATTAAATGACATCAAGAGAGCCCCTCTGAAGGAGCTGGTAGAAGTCTCCAGTCTTTTGTCATAAGGGCTTTCACACCTGTTAACCTCTGAACCAGACTCAGTAGTTCTGAGCTCAGTAGTTCTGAACTAGTTCATTAGAGTCTCCCGGGAAGTTTTAAAACTATCAATGCCCCAGGCCCGCCCCCAGAGATTCTGATTTAATCAGTCCAGGGTGAGGTTGGGCACCTATATTATTTTTAAAAGGTCTTCACAGGAGTCTAAGGTGCAGGAAGGTTTGAGAAATGTAAGATTAGACCAATCTTTCAAGCAAATCTCTGAAAGGTGGATGTGGAGGCACCCCTGGGCTCCTCGCCTCTTGAGCGTTGTGTGCCCCTGTATCCCTACATCTCCAAATCAGAAGTCAGAAGTCAGAATCCAGAACACAGAGAGCCTAATCCAAATAGCAAAATCACTGCCATAAATGAATAGTTGCCAGGGATGCTGTCCCAAAGTGCTGTGCCCTCTGAAACCTGTTCTGAACCTCTCATGAGAAAAAGAATAAAATGCTCCCTTTGGGGAGAAACAAAAACATGTATCTGAGATAGTCTTAATGGAAAATAAAGGACAAGGGCAATTTAATTCACATTTTGTGTGGGCTTAATAAACTCATAGTGATCCTAGAAATGCATCCTGTATTTCTGCCCATGAGAAAAGGGAAGTGAATTACTGTCTTGCAATATTGTCTTATTCCCTGTCCCATTTGATAGGCATCAGGACCTGAATGCAGAGTATACTTTGATGGCCTGTATTTTAATGACTAATTTAATGTAATGATAGAATTTTGATTTTTTTTCAGCCAGGAAATATGACCAACATGCATCCATAATTCTTTTTCAACTTAGGAATTACTATTGTTTCCATGGAATCAGTTGAATTGATGAATATTAAATCTGACTTCTTATGTATGTGGAGGCAAAATGGCAGAAAAGAAAGATCAATAGGAACAGAGAGTTTTGGCTAAACAAAATATTTATGCTGAAATTTCACAGTCCTGGCGCTATGGGCCTCCTGCCACCAACCCCTTCATATGACCCTATATGGAGCTATATGGAGCACGACCTATATGTTATTCACAATTGCTCTTAGGAGTTGACTTATAAAGCAAATGGAAATCAGTAGTTGCTAAGAGAAACTCAGTTTTGGAGCCCCTTTTTATTGAAAAAAAAACTGATCTAAATATGTAAAGTTGGGAAGGAAAAGATCAAAGGCCTGCAGAGGAGCTAGCCAGTAGAGATCATTAGTAGCATCCAGTAATCCCATGGAATAAGATTGCCTAGAGGAGCCAGAAGCTTCCAGGCAGTCAGGAATACCTCCTCAGAGCCTTGGGAGTAATTGATCAAGAAGGAATTAAAAAACCAAATTGAACAAACAAGCAAAACAGGACATTTGATACTCAGGTGAACTTGAAAAGTCTCAGGGACAAGAGAACCTACAGAAGAGGCCACAGTTTTGACTAGTGCAGAATTTTTCCTTGTGTCATTCATTTGTTGAACAATATTTGTTGGACGTGTCAGGCACTGTTTTTGGCTCTGGGGATAAGGCTGTTTTTTATGCATATTGATGGACTTTCATCTCGGAGGTGACAGAAGTTTGGGGAAAGGTTCTCTCTGGTACATTTCATTTTCATTAGATTCAGTAGGACTTTCCCCTTTTATTATCCTCCTTTGACTCTACAAACTTTCTGCAAGGTGGCATTTTTCTCAGAGAGGAAGAACATGCACCTGCAGTGTTGTGGCTGCTGGTGAAAGAGTTTGGATGACACGCCAGACAACTGTATTATTTATCCAGGAAGAGTGGCAACAGTGTTATCAGGCCCTCTCTAATATAATAAGTTGAATGAGTCATTTAGGATTGCGATATATTTTCTAGAACCCAAATCAAGACGCTGTGGGTGAGTCTCATGGGCCAGCAGTCCCTGTGGGGAACCCCTCTGAGTGGTACCAAAGAGGGTGGTCTCCTTAATGTCAGCATCAGATACAAGGAAGGCACTTCTCAAAGTTTACCGTTCACTGAACTGAATCTTAGGCAATGCCATTGAGACATGACTGGCTTATAAAATGATATAATATATCATATTATAAATGATATAAATGCCACTAAAAAATATATGGATAGAAGGGATTTCCCAAGTGACCTATTACTGAAGAATCTCACTATTTGAAATTATGTTTATTACCTTACCTCTGTAATATCTGTTTCCTCTATGCCTCCTCCATAAGGGAAGATACCTCATCTTACTCATGGACACCTAGATCCATTGCCCGATATGAAGTTTATTAAATGTTCCACGATTGATCTGAAAAACCAGTGATACAGATGACACGAACCTAAAGAGACATTTCACTCCACATCCCAAAGCTCTCAACTTAGTGAAATGACCAGCTTAACTGAAAAGGTGACATTTAAGGGCAATGAAGATGAAGTCTATTATCTGGGACCCCAGTTTCCATCTGCTCAAGGGCAAAATGGGGGAGATTTAGCTAAACAACAACACCTATGAAACATTTCAAGGATTTAGTTGATGAGAAACTCAGTATGACTCAGCAGTATAAAAAGTAAATGTCTAGTATCATTATTAGAAATGAGTTCCCCATCACAGTCAGTTGATTTTCAATGAGGGGGCCAAGACAACTCAAGAATTTTTTTTAACAAACGGTGCTAAGTCTGTTGGAATATCAACATTCAAAAGAATGAAGTTAAGAGTTTTGGCCAAGATGGAGGGGTAGGTGGAAACCCTTTGCTTCCTAGCACAACCAAAAGGAGGATAAAAACCAATCTAAAAACAATAAACAACCAGAAGTGCCAGAAAATCAAACTGCATGGAACTCTGACAACCAAGGAGTTAAAGAAAAAAATCAACCAGAACAACCAGACCAGTAAGGTGGTGGACCACATGGGCTGGGCTGGCTCAGAAAACTGAGTCAAGGCAGTGGACTGGTGGGGCAGGCTGAAGGTGAAACTGAGACTCAGAGCTGACTGTGGACTATGGCGGGGGTTGCCACGGTGGGAGAAACTCCCAGTCTCACACGACTCTTCAGAGTCCATTGGAAAGTGTCCTAGAGCCAAGCAGGCAAGCTGCACTGTTCCCTCTCTGGCCCCTCCCTCACAGGCAGCGCCACAACACAGCAAAGAGGGTTGCCCTGCCCTGGTGAATGCCTAAAGTTCCACCCCCTTACAACTTAACAGGTGTGCCAAGACAAAGAAATATGGCCCAAATGAAAGAACAGAGCAAAACTTCACAAAGAGAGCTAAGTGATGAGGAGATAGCCAACCTATCTGATGGAGAATTTAAAGCCCTGGTAATCGAAATGCTCATAGAAGTGATTGAGCTTGGTTGAAAAATGAAAAAAACAAATGAAAGATACCCAAAATGAAATAAAGCAAAATATTCAGGGAACAAACAGTGACAGGAAGGAAACCAGGACTCAAAGCAACAATTTGGAACAAAAGGAAAAAATAAACATCCAACTGTAACAGAATGAAGAAACAAGAATTCAAAAAAGTGAAGAGAGACTTACAAACCTCTGGGACCACCTGAAATGTTCCAATATCCGAATTATAGGGGTGCCAGAAGGAGAAGACCAACAGCAAGAAATTGAAAACTTATCTGAACAAATAATAAAGGAAAGCTTCCCCAATCTGCCAAAGGAAATAGACTTCCAGGAAGTCCAGGAAGCTCAGAGAGTCCCAAAGAAGTTGGACCTAAAAAGGAACACACCAAGGCACATCATAATTAAGCTACCCAAGATTAAATATAAAGAGAGAATCTTAAAAGTAGCAAGAGAAAAGGAGACAGTTACCTAGGAAGGGCAGAGTAGAGGAGGGATAAAAAGGAAAAATTGGGAAAACTGTAATAGCATAATCAATAAAGAATACTTTAAAAAAAAGATCTTTCACTGCCTGTCACCAAATAAAAGTTGTCATTTATATTAAAAAAAATGAAGTTAGACCCCAACTCAACCATATTAAAAAATCAACTCAAAATGAATCAAACACCTAAGTTTGAAAGGTAAAGCTGTACAACTCTTAGAAGAAAACATAGGTACAAAGTCATGACCTTGGGTTAGGCAATAGTTTCTTGGATATAACATCAAAAGCACAAGTGATGAAAGGGAAAATAGCTAAACTGGGCTTCACCAAAACAGAGTTCACAGAATGGGAGAAAGTATTTGCAAGTCATATATATGATATTGGTCTAATAAAAAGACAACTAACCCAACGAAAAGGGGCAAAGGACTTGAATATTTTTTCATTCTTTCAAAATGAAAAGCAAGCTCATGTGAAGATATTCAATATCATTAGTCCTCAGGGCAATGCCAATCAAAGTAATTTCACACCCAATATGATGGCTGTTATCAAAAAGATGAAGACTAAAAAAAAAAGAAGACTATCTAGTGCTGGAGAGGATGTAGGGAAATTGGAGCCTTTATTTATTGCTGGTAGAATTATAAAATGGTACAGTCACTGTGGAAAAGACCTTGTCATTTCCTTAAATGTTAAACATAGAGTTAACATGTGACCCAGAGCAACTCACTCCCAAGTGTATCCTAGAGAAAATTGCAAATACATGGCTACATAAAATCTTGTATGTGAGTATGCATAAAAACACTATTCATAATAGCCAAAAAAGTAGAAACAACATAAAAGTTCCTCAGTTGATAAATGGATAAATAAAATGTGATCTATCCTTATAATGGAATATTATTCAGCAATAAAGAGAAATAAAGTCCTGATATATGCCACAACATGGACAAACCTTAAAAACACTCAAGTTAAAGAAGGAAGTCACAAAAGAACATGTTGCCTGAGCCCATTTATGTAAAATGTCCAGAACAGACAGTCTATAAAGATAGAAAGTAGATGAGCGGTTACTGAAGGCTGGGGACTAGGTAGTGACTGCTAATGGGCACAGGGTTTTTTGGGGGGAGGATGTAAATGTTCTGGCAGTGGTGATAGCCACCCAACTCTGAAAACATATTAAAAGCCAGTGGATTGTATACTTTAAAAGCATGAGTTTTTTGGTATGTAAACTATAGCTTAATAAATCTGTTTTTTTTTTTTAAATGAGTCCTCCAAAACAAGGTCCCTTTCATAGAGCACTGGCCACATCATGCTTGAAATGCTGAATTGAGTCCTGGGCCTGGGACAGATGCAAATGAACCTTATTTCACTTGGGAACTTAGGACATTTAGATTGTATGGAGCAAAACATCGAAGACTAATGTGATGCTTAGTCTATTTTAAAAAAAAGGCTTATAGCGTACATTTGAGTCTTTGAAATACAAATGATATTTATGTGAGGAGGGATCATAATTGTCCTCTGGAATCCTGAAACACTGAATTACATCAGGAAAAGAGTGTTGTGGCCTCAACACAGAGGAGAACTTTCTAACATGGAATTGTCCAAAATAAGAGAAGAGGCTGCCTCTGGGGATGACTGTCTCACCGGCACAGGGTCAATGTGCATGAGGGGAGGGGGCAGTGGAAGGGGCAGAGGCTTCAGATGACAGAGGCTTCAGGTGACAGGTTACCCTGGCTGACCCCGAGCTAACTTTCCTATTAGTGGATTCTATTATTTTATCCCAGGAAACTCTTCTGGGTTGTAACCTATCACTCAGATCTCATATGCCTGGAAGTGTGTGATAGTTTTTCTTCTTACTGCATTTCTCACATTAACATGTACCAAGATTTTTGCTCATTTAATAGACCCTTAAAATAGCTCCTGAAATCCATCCTTATCAACCAGAAGTCAGATCATCAGCAAATCCAAAAGTGTTTCTGTGCCTTCGTCCAGACCATTCATAAAATGATCCAAAGCTGTAGTTTCACAGGAACTTGGTGGTTGACATGTCTCCATCTAAAGAAGAGCACATTTATTTCCAGCCTTTTTTTTCTGTCTATAAACTGGTTACTAAAGGCATTTTTAAATACCAAAGGGTATTTAATTAAGATTTAAGATTTATTTATTTAAGATTTTATTTATTTTATTTTCAGTGGGGAAGAGAGGGAGAGAAACACTGATGTGAAAGAGAAATATCAACTGGTTGACTCTCATGTGTGCCCCAACTGAGGACCAAACCCTGCAACCCAAGCATGTGCCCTGGCTGGGAATCAAACCGGTGACCCCTCACTTACAGGGACAACACCCAACCAACTGAGCCACACCGGTCAGGGCTAAAGGGGTCATCTTCAGTGCCCTTCCTTCCACAACCTGATTTGGTTCAGAGTCATGCAGGGTCTAACCTCAGAGATCCCGCAGCTTGGTGTCAGTTGGGAAGATGGAGGGCTTGAGCCAGTGCACATGTCTCTTCTCAAAGTGTTGTGATAGATGAGTCAGGCGTAATTTGCTTTTGCAGAAGTCATGTCATTTTACTTTCACCAGCATAAAAGATAAAAAATCTGAGCCTCAGCCATTGGTGGGAACCCTGCTCCTAAAACCGGTATGCTGGTGTCCACCCTTTAGCTTGGGGCACTTAAAGACGGGTCATGTAGTTGGAGCTAATAGGTTCTCCCTTCAGTTTCTTTGAAACAGTGACTATTTAACCTGCCAGAGGATATCAGTCAATTTCAAGGAATCCACCAACTGAAATAATTTACAAAATCTGTGGGCGGGGATATATAGATTTTTCTTTCCTGATTCAGAGTTTGCACCTGAATCCCATTCACTGTATGTTTCTCTAGTCTTACTGTCTGACCAAAGCACCACTGGTCCCAGTATCCATGCGACTGCTGCTGTTTGCTGCTCTGCTGCTCTGCACTTCCATTGACACTGCTACTATCAGAACTATCACTGTCATCTTCCACGTTGCTGCTTAGAGGTGTCCCTGACACCTGTCACTAACAGAGTAGGACAAACACAGCTGTGGATGCAGTTCGGCTTGTGGCAGAATGCATCAGGAACCACCCTTGAGTGTTGTCAGAGAGTTGTACTGCTGAGGCCTGGGGTCCTGGGAGCCAGCCTTGCAGTGAGATGTGTCCTGCCTTCCCTGCTGACGAGCTAGCCCAGCTCATCCACTGGGTGTGTCGCTGGTCTCCAGCTTGCAGGAAACTACACTCATATGTCGGGCCCTATCCACTTGCCTAACTCTTGCCAACCTCTTTCCTTAGTATATGAGGTGAAAACACTCTTAGCTCCAGCTGCTTTCACAAAATACCAGAGACAGTGTGACTTAAAAAACAGACATTTATTTCTCACTGTTCTGGAAGCTAGAAGTCAAAGATCAAGGTGCCAGCTGATTGGATGCTTGGTGAGGGCCTCTTCTTGGCTGACAGGTGGCTGCCTTCTTGTCTGGTGTCTCTTTTCCTTATAAGGGCATCAGTTTCATCGCAGGGGCTCCACTGCCATGATCTCATCTAACCCTAATTCCCTCCTCATACCATCACCTTACGAGGTAAGCTTTCACATATGAATTTTAGGAGGACACAAATATTCCATCCAAACAAACACATACTGTGGTGTCCAACTGCCTGGATGAGAATCCGGCCTCCACTACCTACTTTCCTATACCACTCTGTGCCTCAGTTTTCTCAGTGCTGAAAGTGGGACCTATAATATTGTTGACCTCATAGACTTACTAGAAGGATGAATTGAGTACATGAAAATAACAGCTAGAGCAGTGGCTGGCATGTAGTAAATGCTGCATAAATGTTAACTATTGTGGTTTAAAGAGATGGGTGACACCCTGGGTTTGACCCAGTAGGACCACAATGCAAAGGAGTTATAATGAAAGTAAATCTTGGTCAGTTTTTGGAGTGGTCTTTAGATAGTTCTGGAGACAGGAAGCCCTCCCCTCCTAGGACCCAGCACAACAGGGCTGCTGGAGCCAGGTCACTCTGCCCCACCTGGGACTCCTCTAACAGGCACACTGTTCAGGATGCCCCCATCCACTTGACTTACTCTGAGACTCTTAAAACTGCTCAGAAGTACTTCCTACCAAAGGCTTGCTTTCCTCACTCCTTACCTACGGGTGTCAGATCCACCTGGGGGCATGCAGGCTCTTCCCACCCTCATGGGCTCCCACTTCTCCACCCTTCCTAGACATCTTCCCGAATAAGTCACCTACAGAACTGATCTTGTCCCAGTGACTGCTTCTTGGAGGACTCAGACTGACACAGCAGCTATTATTACCTCTCTCAACTCCTCAGACTTTCACCTGCCTACAAGTGAAAGCAGGTGCTTATTTCTGTCTGTGCTGGATGAGCCACACTAAGTAGAAATGCCGTACTAAGTGAGGAAAGTACTGTTAATAGAGATAGTGACGTGTCATACTGAAAGCCTTTTTTTCTCCGTATTTTTATAATCATGTTTAAGTGGCTCATTTTTTTCATCAAATTTTAAGTAAATCCAGATTCTGTAGTCTGAATGCTTATCAATTCCTTATCATAAGTTCCTGGGTTCATTTCAAGTATATAGAAATAAAAATTTATGATTTTTTTAAGTAAAAAAGACAGGTAACCACTGGGCTGTTGACTAATAGAGGTCTATTTGTATTGGGAATATTTAGAACTCCTTAATTGCATAGAATTGAAAGATATATTATGTGGGTAATTCCACTGTAGTTTAATCAACGTGCTATTATAGTAAGTGCACCTATAAACTGCAACTGCACTAGTATGACAACCTAAATGAGCAAAAAATTGCCAGCAGAGGTAGAAATTATTATTTATACCTGAGACCCCTCCAATCATTTCTAGTGATACTTTTTACATTAAATATTAATTCCAGCATCCTGGGCTTCTAAGTCATTTGTATTGTTTTCAGAAGACATGTGAAATAGTAGCTCCAATGCTTTGCTTCCCCTGGACTGTAGACTTTTCTTGGCTGTAGCCTAAGCTCTGTTTGGCATCACTGACCTGTATTCATCTACCTCTTATTACAGTAAACTGGATATGCCCTGGCCAGTAGCCACCCAGCCGTGTCACTGATCTGCTGATACGCCCAGCAGTAACCTTTGCATTATGTTCCTGACTCTATCGGTTACTCCTGCTTATTCCTCAGGGGAAGTCATGTTTCTTGTACACCAGGTAGACACAGCCTAGTGTGCAATTGTTCAGCCTTTGTGTGTTCAGTACATAGATTTGATTTCATAGCCCTTAGATCAGACTGCTGTGCACACGTCTAAGAATGATAGAGTTACTATTTTCTATGGACCTGATACCTAACTGACAGTTTGAATTGATCTGCCATCAAATCATAGCTGTGTGAATTGATGGAACATGTTACTCATGTCAACATGTGCCAGTAACATGGTGAAAACATACTGAAAGAACCCAGGCACAGAACAGTAATGTTGTGTGTGAGGATCCTCCAAAGGGCACATCGACACCTCTCCTCCTGTCCCAGGAGGTAGACATTCTGAGGCCTTACGTCAGCCTTGGACAAGTTGTGGGGCAAGGAATTCTGCCCAGAGCTATACTTTGCACATAATAGATGTTGAGGTGAAGCTTGCTTGAATTATATTGTAGGAGATGATCTTCAGTAAAAGCCAGCTCCAGAAATAAAATTATCCACAGTACATATCTCAGGGAAAGAAACCATGGTCAGGCTCAGTGACCTGAAATAATCAATTTTAAATGGGGGGAAATTGGTTCACTTCTAGCCCATGAAACTAAAGATAAATGTTTCATAACAGCAAGTCATATGAACCATATGAAATACTGCTTTTGTAGATTAAAAATAGTGAGTATCAGCAACTTCATGTGGTTCAGCTTAAGAGTATAAAACAGTGACATACAGGTTAGAATGTGAGTAAATGAGTTGAATGGGAATTTAGTCATTCACAACATTTTAAGCATATTATAATAATTCTATTTAAAGAAAATTCATTTAAAGAATTCTTTTGAAAGAAAAACACTTTTTAATGTGTGTAATAAGCCTATAATTTAATCTGTTTTGTCAACTTGAACATTTATATGCTACGTCCCTATTAATATGGAATCACCTGTGTATATACAAGAAATCCTTTTTATTATAAGATGATTTTAAATGTTATACAGAAAAATGTATACTCTCAAACAGATTGCATTTATTTCTCAAATATAGTTCAATTATAGAAGATGAGAAGTATGTCTCAAATTTGAAACAAAATTATAGAGATGATCGTGCAAACAGCATTAGTGTGTGGTTTGAATATCACCGTGGGTCGCTAGAACTCAGCAGGTCTGGCTGGCTGGCCAAGTGCCCTTAGAAGGTGTTTGTAAAATGGGGTGATAATATCAACCCATGGTGGCAATTTAAACAGTGTACATAAAACATCTGGCATTGGGCATGCTCAGGAAATACTAGCTATTTTGGAAAGAAGATGCAATATTCGAGGAAAAAAAAGATTACATCTTTTAAAACCAAATCTGGAACTTAGCACCTTTAAAAGGGATTAATTCAGTCTACATCAAATACCAGTTTGTCCACTCTTCAGAGCACAAGACAGAAGGGGTGCTGGGGATACATCTGTCCTGCTCAGGTGTACCCAGACGTGTCTGAAATCTGCAAGCAGGTCCCAGAGAGTTCAAACATGAAATAAACCAAAATTACAAACAGAATACAAGTCCCCAATCCACCCCCCCACCCCCACAATCATCCCACCATATCCATCCCCCCCCTCAAAGCATGATAGTGAATTAGCTAGCACACAGAGTATCTAACACTTCCCTGCACAGCTTGAGTGGTCGCTCTGGGGCGGGGGAGGGGAGTGCAGGGCCTCACTCTGGAGCAGGTACCTAAGTGCCTTTGCAAACTACTTTATCTCCCTCTATTCTGCGTCCCCTCTCACTCCTGGGCAGCCAGTCAGGATGGGAACAATATGAGTCCTCTCTCTTTCAAAACAATGAGATAAATGGCTACAACTCCAAGCCCACATTTAGGACTGTTGCCAACATAATAATGTTACTATTTCAGGACAAGGAAGTAATAGAAATAAGTAATACAGTCTTTCTAAACCTTACTTTTTAAAAAATCTAGAGACAAAACTCACCATATATTTCTTTAATTAGCACACCAGAAAACACAGACTTGACTTTTTCCAACTGCCCTCATGAAATGACTATTACCACCATAAAATGTAGTGGGAAGTTCTTTCCATTATGAAGACCTAAATGGATTTGAGGCCTCCAAGCAATAAGGTAATTGACCCTAACAATAAGTCTGCAGTAACCCAACTTGGACACAAATGTAAGTGCAAGAGATGCAGTTTTGATTACAGTTTTCCTCCCCAGGACAACTATGACACTTAATCAGCTGGACTGCTAACCACAGACTGCCCACTGTCTCAGGCCCTTCCATCCCACCTGTCCAGCATCCCCACCCTGCACATACTGCAGGCCCTGCCCGGCCAGTGCCCCCAGGATTCTGGCTGAAACATCCCAAGCTCTTCCAGACATTTTGACCATTGCTTTGGCCACTGCTGAGGCACACTGAGCTGCTTTGTGGGATGCAGATGTCAGCAAGGACATGGCCCACCCAGACAGAGGTGGCCACCATGGGCAGGACACAGGGTCTGGATGCATGGTCCCTTCTAACTCCCTTCATGTCTTCCTCTATGCACAGAGCACACACAGGATACACACACAGAGACATCAACTTACACACACACACTATCAAAAGAACCTGGCTGTGTTCCCTCTGGTCTTCCATCACCTGGTACCTGAACAGTCATCCCTGAAGGGTGCTCCCACACACACAGAGGGCTCTGTGTTCGGGTAGAACTGCATGGACTAAGACTGGCCTTTCGCCCCTGGGACAGTGTGTTGGCTGCCATCAGACACCAGATCTACAAAGCACAAAGGCTATCTGGGGACATGCACAGTGTTTCCCAGAGCAGCACTTCACAGCCTGCTCACATCAACAAGTCCAGCTAATCACCCAGCATTGTTTCCAGGGGACTTGGAACTTATTATTTAATAATGTTATTGCTGTCATTCCAGAGCTCCCTGATGGGTCTGCGAGCCTTTGTGAATACAGAAGAATTATCACAGACTCTGGAACAAAATCAATTTTGCATAGAGAGGCCAACATTTTTAGGGCAAGTAAAAAAATATTCCTGTAAATGATTAATTGAATAAGTCATAAATTAAACAAATGGGACTACATCAAACTAAAAAGTTTTTGCTCACATTGCTCATCTTTTTCACCCGATTAACTCAAGCTCAGGCTTTTGGGGATTTTTATGTTATTTCACCTATAAATATTTTAGTAGGTACAATTTAGGCTTTTACTCTGAGATTAGTTCACTGAAATGAGAGTTTGGATAAAGGATGATGATAATAATAATTACTATTAATTGAGTGTTTAGTATATGCCAGATATTATATGTTAATAGTTTTATTTAATTCTTCAAAAACCCTATAAGGTTTGTATTATTGTCATTTCTATTTTATAAATAAGGAACACAAAGCTTTGCAAAGCTACAAGATTTTCCTAAAAATCACTCAGCTAATAAATGCAGTTGCTGAGGATGAACCTCAGTCCATCCACCAGATGTTGGGCTAAGGGGACAGAAATGGTGAAGCAATTGGAGGTCTTCAATACATCTTCTGGAGTCGTAATTCCAGGTAAAAATAATGGCTATAATTTATGAGCCAAAATATTTGGTGCTATCAGGGGAGAGAGGTGCTAATGGAAAGG
Source organism: Trachops cirrhosus (assembly GCA_028533065.1). Classification (NCBI taxonomy): domain Eukaryota; kingdom Metazoa; phylum Chordata; class Mammalia; order Chiroptera; family Phyllostomidae; genus Trachops; species Trachops cirrhosus. Next base: position 67,391,573 of record CM052544.1, read on the forward strand.
CTGGAAATGGAATGCCTGAACTAGGAATAGACAGAGAATAAGGTAACTGCTCTGCTGAACCCAGAGAGACCAAGGGCTTTTGCATGAAGGTGAAGAGGATGTTTGAACAACAATAAAAAATGTTAAAATATAAATATATAAATAAATAAATAAAGGATGGTCTTCTGTGGAACTCAGGATGAGTGACCCAACAGAAACAGGATAAGCTTAGGGGAGAGCTCAGGTCCAGAAATTGGGAGAGGGTAAGGATGCAGAAGGGGCAATTTTTAATGGAAAGTGGGGCCCTGTGGCCAGAGTAACAAGGGTCAGGAGAGAAATCCATGGTGGTAGGGCCCAAAAGGAAGAGAAGCAAGTGAGAGAAAGAGGGACAGACTGAATATCATCTTTTCAGGTGAAGTGGAATAGACATCAAATTACTTGCCTATTTCCATACTACTCAATGTGTGATCCACAGGTCAGTGTAGGTGTGCAAACTGTCAGCAGTGTGATCCGTAGGTCAGTGTAGGTGTGCACACTGTCAGCAGTGTGATCCACAGGTCAATGGAAGTGTGCAAACTCAGCAATGCACAGTGAGCAGAGACATAGACAGGATGCAACAGTTAGACATCTATATTGCCTTATGTGTTACAGTGTATTTGCTGTTTTTCACATCTTGTTTGATAGAGGTCACTGGACATATTATTGCAATAGGCAGCTTTCCTGATCTTCCCTGTGGAGCTAAAAGAAACAATAACTAGAATGAATTTGGAGGTGTTAATATTTACCACTTTAGCTACAAAAATCCTTCAGAAAGGAAACAATGTTTCTTTATGCTAAAACACATTTAGTAGTTAACTAGATCCAGTTTGCCAAACTCTTAGTAAAAGCTTTCCTAGAATTCCAAGATTGGGGATGGTTACTCTGACCTTTCCAGTAGAAGAGCTTTTACTTTCAGACTTAATTCCTTGTTTTAGGACTACCACAAGTTTTAAAAGTAATTGAACTGGGTCTAAACAGCAGATTTTGGTTATTGCAAAGGAACTGGATTAGTGCTAACCTAAGGAATGTATTCTTCACCTTTATTTCCATTTGTTACTACAGCACTTTAATTGCAGATTAATTTCTCTTACAGCACTCCAGCCTATAAAATGTTTCTTTCTTAGCTGGTGGGTTAGCCAGGAAGATGGTGTGTGTGCACACCCCGCCCCCTGGCCCCCAAACAAATGGCATTCAGGCGTGAAGTGACTCATAAGAAGAAAAAGCTTCTTGTGACATAAACAATAGCTTGCCTTGTAAGCACGGGCCATAGCCTATTGCTCTGGGCCAGACAAGCAGTGCCCACCCATGCACAGATCGGGGACTGTGGCCAAGTTCCCCGATGCCATACACACTCCTGAGTGCCTCCATATCACAGATGATGTCATTTTACAACCCGCTGCCATGGTCACCAAGCAATCAATTCCACAGATAAAAGGTCAGTTGTCAAACCCAAGAAACTCATTTTCCACCTGGCATCCAGAGTGAGCTTTTTGAAAACTGAATCTGATAGCATCACCCCAACTTGAACTGACCTCTCCAAAGCCCAGTCTGCTTGAAATAGTTCAGTGCTCCTTAGAGCCTAGAAGATAAGGATGAAAACCCCCAGCGACCTGCGAAGGCCCTCCTGGGCCTGTCCCCCATCCAAGTGCTTAGCACACCCTGCTGAGCCTTTCTGCTCCTTTTCAGGGCAGCCTTGCCCAAGCTCTGGCACTGCCCACCCAGAGTTCCTCCCTGCCTTCAACTGGGCAAGGCCAGTGCTCACTTCCAGGCTTCCTTAGCTGGGGACGTGTGAAGGGCCTCATCAAGTCCATAGTACCCTTCCTGGCATTTGTCACATCCATAGGTTCATGATTTTTTATATGTGTTTGATTAAGGTCTGCTCCTCCAACAGACTAGATAGATTTCAGGGGGGCAAGACTCCGCCAGGTCTTGAGACTCTATTTCTAGTATCTACAAGAGCTGCTTGCACAGAGCTAGTCCTCTAGAGTGAGGGCTAAAAGCAGAAACTTGTGAACATAAAATCTAGACACATTCATGCTTTGGCTATTGTGGACAGTCCTCAACAGCTATGATGTCATGAACTGGATCCTGGCCAAGGCACTGCTGTGAAGCCCCACTGAGGAATGTGGCAGCTGCATCTCTGTGCACCAGTGGTCACCTCTTACAGAGTAACTCCTATGAAGTTAGAACAGTTTGGTTCTTTACGAAAAACAGTACTTCCAACAGCACCCTCGCTCCCCACCACCACCATCCAAAGAAAAGCAACATCTTGCTAGTGCTGCTACCCAGTAAAAAGAGCTAGGAGAGTCATTGACTACATCCCTCTTCCTGCGAGACAGATGCTATGGGTAGATTTGTGAATGTGAAGGTTAAGACGTCACATTCATGGAACCCTGGCTGTGGGTGAGGCTCTGCTGGTGCTCCCGTCTGTTTTCTCATTGAATTGTCTCAAGAATTAGTCTCTTTTTACATGTGAAGAAACAAAGACTCAGAGAGGTTAAGTAATTTCCCCAAGGTCACACAGCTAGTCATGGCCAAGAGTGGATTTGAAGCCACATGATTCTACTCATTTCAGAGCCTGCACTCTCTTTTCCCCCAGAGACACATCCTTAGCTTATATCAAGGGAGTTCTGTACTCACAGACTAAATACTGTCTGTTCATAGAGCTCTTAGTCTAGCACTTTGGATTTGAATTAAGATTTAACTAAAAATAGCTACATAGTTTTTTTTTTCAGTTTTTTTCCCATTACTTTATGCATTTTGACCTCTTTCTAAAATCCAGATTGATCATCTATCTCTCCTGGGTTCATGAATGTTCATGGCTCTCTCTGCTTTCAAAAACACAGGAAGTCACTTAGCCAGGCACATGAGGCCCGGGAACCATCCCACTGCTTCCTCCACTAGGACTCCTAAGCTGTTTGCAAGCCAAAGACTTGCATGCTTCCTTGCCTGAAATGTGATTCGCCCATCCCATAATCCTATTCATCCATCAAAGCCAAATCAACCTCAGTAAATTCTATAATACTCAACCAGATCTGGGAGGAAAGATTATTTGGAAAAGGTCTCAGCCTATTGTAAACATGTGATTGGTGAAGTCTTCAACAGTAGATTCAAATTCAATTTCCAATTACAAGAAAACACCTACTGTCATCTGGAATGAGTTTAGTTGTTTTTCTCACCAACCCTAAATCTACCAGAAGGCCTCTGCAACAGCTTTCTCAAAGTGTAACAAATTCTACTTTGTGTATCATCTCTTCATGTTTAATTACAAGGATTTGAATTTGCAGAACCAATTAATCAGTAATTATATAGCAACGTAACAAAAGAAATTAAACAAAGATAAAAAAACAAAAACACAACTCAGCACAAGGCTGTGTCATCCGGTGATGTTTTGTGCAACAGGCCAGAAGTACTCCCTGAGAAATACAGGCTAACTGAGTAGTGAGTGATGTGGGCCCTTGTTGTTTGTTGTTGTTGTTGTTGTCATGAACACCAAGGCCAACAGGAAACCTAAAGGTGATGCAAATATGAAAACACTGATAATGCTAATGTTCATTCTTCTTACTCTTCATCAGGAATCTACTTTCTGATAATTATGTTGAAAGGTAGTGGCAAACTTTAGCAATGCAAAAGAAATTCATATTTTATAATGATAGTTTCTCTATTGAATCTTCATATTTTAAAAAATCACTTAGATCAGCTCTTGATTTAATTACCAACTAGACCTCTAAAACAAACCTCAGAAATGAAAAATAATAAAAGATACAAAGCTGGACTTCTGGCCAAGATGGATGTGTAGGTAGATACAATGTGCCTCTTCACACAAACAAAAGAAGGTCAACAACAAATTTAAAAAGAAAAATGGCCAGAACTGACAGAAAACCAAACTGTATGGAAGTCTGACAACCAAGGATTTAAAGAAGAAATATTTATCCAGACCGGTAGGAGGGGCAGAGATGGGGAGCTGGGTGCAGAGGAGTCTGGCATGGTGGCAACTTGGAGGACTGGAGTGGGTGAGGGGCTGGCAGAGTGGGCGGTCCCACATTTGTGTGCGGATAAACCAGGAGGAACAACTGGGCAGTGAAACAGACCATGTAACCCATGGTCCCAGTGTGGGGAAATAAAGTCTCAAAACCTCTAACTGAAAAAAACCCATGAGAGTTGAGGCAGCAGTAGGAGAAACTCCCAGCCTCACAAGAGAGTTCTTTGGAGAGACTCACAGGATCCTAGAATGTACACATATCCACCCACCTGGGAATCAGCACCAGAAGAGCCCAATTTGATTGTGGGTGGTGGAGGAAATGACTGAAAGCTGGGATAGAGGTGAATAAACCATACTGTTCCCTCTTGGACCCACCCCCACATACACCCTACAACACAGCAAAGTGGTTTGCCTGCCCAGGTGAATACCTAAGGCTCCACCCCTTATGACATAACAGATCCACCCAGACCCAAAAAAAAAAAAAAAAAATGGCCCAAATGAAAGAACAGATCAAAGCTCCAGAAAAAATAAAACTAAGCGACAAAGAGACAGACAACGTATCAGATGCATAGTTCAAAACACTGGTAACCAGGATGCTCACAGAATTGGTTAAGTATGGTCACAAAATAGAGGAAAAATTGGAGGCTATGAAAAGTGAAATAAAGGAAAATGTACAGGGAACCAGAAGTGATGGGAAGGAAACTGGGACTCAAACCAATGGTTTGGAGCAGAAGGAAGAAATAAACCAAAACAGAATGAAGAAACAAGAATTCGAAATATTGAGGAGAGGCTTAGGAGGCTTCAGGACAACTTTAAATGTTCCAGAAACATCCTAGTCATGGGGTGCCAGAAGAAGAAGAGGAAGAGCAAGAAACTGAAAACTTATTTGAACAAATAATGAAGGAGAACTTCCCCAATCTGGCAAAGGAAATAGACTTCCAGGAAGTACAGGAAGCTCAGGAAGTCCCAAAGAAGTTGGACCCAAGCAAGCACACACCAAGGCACATCATAATTACATTACTCAAGGTGAAAGATAAGGAGAGAATCTTAAAAGCAGCAAGAGAAAGGGAGACAGTTACCTACAAAGGGGTTCCCATAAGACTATCAGCTGATTTCTCAAACGAAATGTTACAGGCAAGAAGGGGCTGGAAAGAAGTATTCAAAGTCATGAAAGGCAAGGACCTACATCCCAGATTGCTCTATCCAGCAAAGCTTCCATTTGAAATGGAAGGGCAGATAAAGTGCTTCCCAGATAAGGTCAAGTTATAGGAGTTCATCATCACCAAGCCCTTATGATATGAAATATTAAAGGGATTTATCAAAGAAAAAGGAGATCAAAAATATGAACAGTAAAATGACAACAAACTCACAACTATCAACAACCAAACCTGAAAAAACAAACTAAGTGAACAACTAGAACAGGAGCAGAATCACAGAAATGGAGATCACGTGGAGGGTTCTCAGCAGGGTGGTGAAGGGAGGAGAATGCGGGAAAAGTTACAGGGAATAAGAAGCATAAATGATAGGTAGAAAATAGACGGGGAGGTTAAGAATGGTATAGGAAATGGAGAAGCCAAAGAATTTTTATGTAAGACCCATGGACATGATCTAAGCAGGGCAGGGCTTGGGGGAGATAGTGGTGAGGGGAGGGTGCAGGGCAGAGGGGAATAAAGGCGGGGAAAATGGGACAACTCTACTAGCATAATCAACAAAATATATTTTTTTAAAAAAAGCTGATTGCAGAAGGGAAAATAAAGGTCCCTGAAACCAAAGAGCAGGAAAAGGAGTAACCATGTAACCTGTCCCTGCAGAAATTAGAGCAGAGTGCTGGGGACTCTCTCTCTGTGGAGTTCCTGCCATTTCCCAATGGCTCCTGGGCCTCTTATTCTAGTTCTCAAACCTATTGTTTTTTTGGTGGGTAGGGTGGATTTTATTTATTTTTTGAGAGAGAAGGGAGGGAGAAAGAGAGGGAGAGAAACATCACTGTGTGGTTGCTTCTCACACGTCTCCACCAGGGACCTGACCCAAAACCCAGGCATGTGCCCTGACTGGGTATCAAACTGGTGTCCCTTTGGTTCTCAGGCCAGCACTCAATCCACTGAGCCACACCAGCCAGAGCTCAAAACCTTTGTCAAAAACAGAAAAGGAGAAGACAGAGTTGGAAAGAGCAGTCAGTAGCTCCTGCAATTCAGTCTTGGGATGGGTGACGGTGTGGCCTGCTCCTGCCCCGACACCAGTGTGAAGCGATGGTAATGGCTAGGCTCTGGGTAGGCAGCTAGCCGGACAGCAGTCTACCCAGCAAGCCTCTCTCCTGCGAGGCCCCTAGTGATGCCTGCCCCTGTGACATGCCTACAGGTGCGTTGAGCACTCAGTGACCATAAGGTGCTTTAAGTTCTTTTCCACACTGCTTCAGGAGGCTTTGTTTCTATAAGAAAATGGCCTTACCTTTACTCCCAAGTCTAAGGATCTTATGACTTGTGGATATCGTAAAGTCTTGCCGTGGCATACCAAATAACTGAGTTTTTTCTCTTGTGTATGAGGTGGACTTGAAAACTTCTGCAGAGTAGATTCCACTGTGTTCTAGAAGCATCTTTAATTGCCAGTCTCTGAAAAAAGGAATTTGTCTTTCAATAAAACAATTTTCCAAGAAAGAGTGAGCAGCACTTTAAAAAGAACTATATATAGAAGGAAATTTCAGATTCTCATCTTGGATTGGAAAAGTAAGATTTGTATGGTAGTTTAGGATCATGGTGGACTCTGAAGAGCCAAATTATAATACTTTTTTATAACTTTATCATGAAATTAATTGAGTAGCCCACCCCCAAAATTGGGAACAATTTGATTTTTCTCTGATTTAGGAATCTGTTTTCCTACTGTACTATCAAGTTTCTATCTCTATGACTTCATTGCTTTTACAAATTATACAGCACACCTATGAATGAAAGCCACATTTGTCAACATGATGATTAATTTGTCCGTGTGGTTTATTAATCCTCTGTTGTGCTATTTCAACTGTCTCCCGATTTGAAATGTTCACATCTCAGGAGGTACAATTTATCTGATATCAGTGTACTACTTGCATTTTTGCCTCTTAATATTAACTTCTTTATTGAAGTCAGCCTTAGAAAGCTGACTCCAGTCCACAGTAATCATTATCTTATGGGCCTTTATTGGGGTTAACTGGCCAAAATACATGAGCCAGAATAATACCTTCATCTCAGTGAATGATGGGAGTGGTCCTCACTTTTACCACACAGTCTCCACTGCTCAGACTTGTTGCCTCCAGCAAAGTGCTGCAAAGCAGCTCGCTGGAGTTCAATGTTTGCTCTCATCTCTCTCCCATTTCAGTGAATATCCAGTTAACATTCAAATCAAACACCTGGGAGCCATCCTGAGTCACCCCTTTCACTCACCTCACACCCAGTGTCTCAGCCAGTCTGTCAGGTTGCCTTCCATTGCCCCAACTGTCATCCCAGCCACCATTTCCTCTTCCCCTGGGTCCTAGCAATTCTCTCCTCCCTAGCCTCCCTGCTTCTGTTCCCCTTCCCACAATCTATTCTCCAGAGAGGAGCTCAGTAATTATTTTTAAAAATATGAATGTCACTAGGCCTGCTTAAGTCCCTCTAGTGACTTCCTTGTCTGGCTGGTTATACTTAGAATAAAATTGGAACCTCTCCCGTGTCCTGTAGGACCCCCATGTCTCCTTCTCACACTGATCTGGTCCTTCTTCAAATGGACAAATCCTTCTCTCCCTAATACTATAGGGCACAGGTGGCACACACAAGGCCTGTGGGCTGAATCCAGCCCTCCACCTTGTTTTATCCAGCCCAGCACCTTGTTTCTACCCAGCGGCAGTGCCGAGCTCCCACTTAACTGTTAAGGAGTAGTTATATTTATGCAGTCCTAAAATGACCTTTGGCCCTTTGAAGGCAACCATGAGGCTGATATGGCCTGCAATGAAAATGAGTTTGACACCCCTGGTATAGGGTTTTGATGGGATCACTTAACTGCTGGACTTCAGCTTCTTTACCAGTACAATAAAGCTAACAAAACATTGGATTTTCAAAGGGATAAATTCAGGGAGTACATGTGTGTGGTAGTGTGTGGTACATGGCGTGGCCCATAGTCCGTGCAGAGTGAGCACTGTTAATAGTGTCCCTCCCTATTTTCCAGGAAATCCTCAGAGGAACTGGATATGGACAAAGTGACAGCAGCAATGGTACTAACCAGCCTGTCCACCAGCCCTTTGGTTCGAAGTCCTCCTGTGCGGCCGAATGGTGAGCGGGGAGATGGGCGTAGGGAAGGGCCCCTGGGCACCAAGAGCACTGCCTCCCTTTGAGAGGTCCCATAAAGGTCTCATACATATCGAATGAAATGAATAGTTAATCCTTGCCATGATCAGGAAGCCAGGGGAAATGTGGGAGAAATGGAGACTCCAA
>CM052544.1:67400111-67456195 GCA_028533065.1 Trachops cirrhosus
CTACGTGACAAGTACTAGGTCTGCTTTATCTCATGTAATTCTCACAACTCTGTGAGATATCATGATCTCTGTTTTACAGATGAGTAAACTGAGGCACATGGATTAATTGACTTGTAAATAGCAAAGCTGAAATTCTCTTCTATATCTTCCTGATCCCAGATCTGTTATCTTGGTTATGACATATTGTGGACTCATATGATTCACTATGAGAAATCAGGAGGGCAGTAGGAGATCATGTCGGAGACCATTAATTGTGGACATTAATCTGAGGCTGCAGCAGAGCTGTTAAGTGATTGCCACTGGAAAGTTACAATTGGGTTTATAGGCAAAACCAAAAAAGAACAAAAAAAAATGTGGTGTCCTGATCCTTGATGGTCACAGAGGGGACAGATAGACATAACTGAGAAATATGAGGAAGATAGAATCAACAGAACTCAGTGATGGACAAAGAGGATGGAGGAGAGGGAGTGACAGGGTGACTTCCAGTCAGTCAATATGCTTCAGCAAGGGACCCATTGGCTGAGATGGGAACAAAGGCAGAGGAGTACATCTATTGGTGAATATTTGGGATAAGAGCTGGGGTCGCTGAAGAAGACAATAGGTTCAGTTGGAAACATGTTTAGTGGGTAGGACTGAGGCTCATTCAAGGGATGGTGTCTGGGGGATCTGAGCTACCCAGGTGGAATTGAAAGGCAGGATTTTGAAGGCATATGAGTAGATGGGATGTCCCTGAGATAGTCGTAGAGAGGCAGTGAGCAAAGACAAGGAGGGAACTGAGGGGGAAGGGGTGAAGCCCACCATCACTTAAGGGATCAGCAGAGGGGAAAGAACCCAGGAACAACCTGAGGATGACCAGAGGTAGAGGAGAGCTAGGAGAGTGTGGTTTCATAGAAGCCAAGCATCATATATGTGTTTCAAGGACAGACATCTGATGCTTCAGAAGCTCAACCATGAAACAGACTGAATTCTGTATCAAGATGAAGGTCCCTGGAGATCTGGCCAGAGCATTCATGGTGGACCAACCATGGGCAGAAATCAGATTGCAGCTGACTGAAATGTAATGCACTGAGACCACAGAGTGAATGTTACCAGCATTGAAACACCATCTCTCAAAAGCCAGCCTAGTCAGTTATGAGGCCAAGGTATGGTTCACACATAATTTGGTAGTAAGTGTGAGGTGTGAAAATAAATTTGTTGAACAGCCAGTGAATCCTCACCAAAACATATTCCACTCCAACTGTGGATGCGAAGAACGATCAGGGTGCTGGGAAGTCAAATCAAAACCATAAATCAGTAGTACCCACCCCTTGTCATGATCACCACAGTGGGGGTGAGGCCACCTCATTACACAGAGTGGGTGAGGTGAGGTGACTGTGAGGTGAGCCTGACCAATGCTGTGGAATGGCAGGGCCTTTCTTCCCAGGACCCCTTTAACAAGCATCCTGATTTAGTCTGCTCAGTGAGGCTATGCCACAAAGAAAGAGTGCAGTTAAAACAAAACTGAAGAATCCCCAAAACCAATCCTAGCAAAAGGAATTATATAAAAGATCAAAAAGTTAATAGTGAAAAAAATTCTTAGGGGTTACAAACAAATATTTACTTTGTCCCAAGCTGGGCCACTAAATGCAAATAAACTGTAGATTTTCATTGCTTTAAAAAAAAAAAAAAAAAGAATTGCAGGATTTCATAGAACCCTCAGAGGAGAAAGAGTATATTTTAATGTGACCATTATTTTTAACGTGGCATTCTTTTTGAATTGAGAACCTTTTTAATGTTATTTTTTTACCTTGAAAGGTTAGAATGAAAGTAAACCTTTTGCTTCTTCAATGCAAACTTTTGTTAGCATAGTTATAAAGAAAGTAATTCAGTGTTCATTATGGTTTTTAAAAATAACTACCCAACTAATAATCCCAAATTGTCCGATCTTTCATTAAGTCTGCAACAAGCAGCAAATTCTTAACAAGGAAAACCTGTTAACGGTAATAATGATAACGAAGGCATTGGATTTTTAAGAGATAAATATTATGTCCAGAGTTATTATATGTCAGTAAATTTTTGAAAACTGTTGTGATCCTTTTTGTGCCAGAAAAGGATCGCTTTGTCAGGAAGTGGGTCTGCAAAGAGGGTGAGAGTTCCAGCAGGGCTTGTCTGAATTTTTGCCCAATACTTTTTTTAAGATAAGGAAACACTGCTCTTTAAAAAATTACAAATTGGTTCTGACTTTTTTCTGAAAAATTCATTTATATCTCACATCATCCTTCTCATTAAATAGTGTTTCTTAAAGGAAATGTCATTCCCAAGTAAGCAAATTAACTTTAGGCATTGACATGAAGTAATGCAACCACACTGCTTTTCAAAAGAAACTGTTGCTTTTCTAAATAAATTCAATTCATCATACCTAATGTGATTATACAGCAAGTGCCACAAAGTTATTTTATTTTACAAGTGTATGCCGTGGTGTATTTATAAGCCTTCTGAGCCTGCCAAAGAGTTTGCCACACCAGGTAATAGTACCTAAGGCCTTACATTAGGCTCCTCTTCATGTGGTGTTGTATTGAATGGAGCTTTCTTATTTATAAAAGGCCACTTGGGTCTGGTTAGTGCATCTGTATGAAATGCTAATTTGGTTTTCTTCGTGTCAGAAAAGTGTGATCCTGCAGAAATGACCATTTGATTCAGTTAGAGCCTCACTTTAATGAGATGGGTAACTTTCTTCTGCGATTTCAACTTAAAACTTCATTCCTCTAACTGAACTTTTGCTTGACATAGTTGAGGAATATACTGGAAATCTATAATTGTGTGAAGGTAGTCAAGACATTTTTCCATGAATGCTAGTCCACCATGTGTCCTCACTTCATTACTAATTACACACGTTAACAGCATTGATTTTGCCCCATTGTACTTAGAATATAGTTTTAATAAATTCAAAATGCACGTAAATATGGAGGAGAAATTATCCAAAAAGAAAGTCGAATTTGTACAAAAGCTAATTAAAATCAGGCATCTTACATGGTAAAACAAATCTTCAGTGATTAAAAGAACCTCTCCAAAGGCATTCTAACTGGGAGAGATCTCTCCACATTAGCAAACATTTTGTGTTTCCCCCACAAGTGGAAAGGTAAAACTCAACAGCTATCTTACCAGTAATTATCTCCAATCTCAACTTTGTTGGAAAGAGAGGAAGATTCCTACAACACAGGACCCACATGCACTAAAGGACAAAGAAGACCAACTGGTAGACCATAGTTTGGGCCCAGGTTCACAAACTCGTTACATGGCAAGTCACTTAAGTTCCTGGTGCCTCAGGTCCTCATCTGTAAAACCTGCATAACAGTCCAAGCTCTGAGAGACAGACATTGTGAGAGCAAATGAGGTTGTGTGAATGAGCTTCGTGAGATGGAAAACACCAAATGTAAAGCACTGTTATTTCTTTAATAAGGCCAATGGCTTTAGGTAACTATCTGGAAATTATTTCTTTTAGATTCTTAAATCTTGGACTAACTTTTTTTATAAACTTATTCCAATGATCACAGACCTATGATAAATTCCTTTTTTAAAAAGTTAAAATAAGAGGTGGGGAAAGGGGGATAATATTGCAAATGATTCCCTCTTAGAAACACCATCAATAAATTCAGAGTTCCCCAAACTTAGTAAATGAGGACATCTTTTTCTTTCTTATTTTCATATCATCTCCACTGTCATGGTAAGACACACAAAACCACCCACATCAGAAAACTGTTAGAAAAACCTGTTATGTGATTAAAATAGCTCAGTGTTTACAAAGCATAATACAACTTTTTTTGAGGTATGCATACTGCACCCCCAGCTGTTGCACATTTTGGGGTGGGCTGCAGGTGCTTTGCAGGGTCCGAGTCTGTCCAGAGGTGTTCCCAGCCCAGCACTCTAGGTGCGCGTGCGCGCTGACGCTGGTTGTCTGGCTTGCAGAGGGCCTCAGTGGATCCTGGAAGGAGGGTGGCGCCCCGTCCAGCAGCTGCGGCAGCGGCTACTGGAGCTGGAGTGCCCCCAGCGACCAGTCCAATCCGTCCACCCCGTCACCACCGCTGTCCGCCGACAGCGCCAAGCCCTTCCGCAGCCCCGCACCCGATGACGGCATCGACGAGGCTGAGGCCGGCAACCTGCTCTTCGACGAGCCCATCCCCAGGAAAAGAAAGGTCAGCCTCTGCTCCCCGCTCCTGGTCTTTGACGGCCCACAATAAATCCAGGGTCCTGATCAGAGACAGAGTCACTAAGTGTGGACAGGTGTCTTGCAAGCATGTATGTTCCCACCCTCACCAGCCCCTCTGGGTCAAGTTGCAGCCTGATGACAGAGTTGACATAGGTGCCCCAGCTTATCCTGTAAAATAAAACTAATATCCTTTTCTCTTTTCAGCTTCAAAGAGCATATTGAAAGAATGTTTCACATTTTATTTTTAGAAAACCAGATGTGAAACATGCATGAAAGCTGACACATACATGTATGTAGTACTCACAGAACAAAAATTGTATTTTACTAAACTAAAAGCAAAAAAACGAGCTGTAATCAGTTGATTTAATACACTCATTACACATTTATTTACTCCTCACAGCTGTCCTGTCTGGTAAGTATCATTTTCCCAACTTGATATGAAGTAATTGAAGATCAGGCAGATAAGACGTTGAACCTGCCCTGTCCTGCAGGTTAGAGGGGCCAGATCTGCCACTCAGACCCAGGTCTGCCTGAACCTAAAGCTCATATTCTTTTCATTCTCTTCATGTATATTTAAATTCATTCCCACTCACAATTTTTCAAAAGCATTTCTACTTCATAGAATAAAACAATCTACTGCAACATCTAGAAAACATTTTAATGTTATTTTTTAAATGGCTATGTCAGTGTGAGGCTGTTATTTTATATACTGGTCTTTTAAGTTATTGTTGGTGGCTTCATTATAAGTGACTATTCACAAACAAAAATCTGAAGCAAAACCCTGAGAACTGCAATGCAACCCTTCTTTTTTATTTTCTCAATTTATTTCAGAGGAAAACAAAGAGATGGCATTGATCCAACACCATCTCTCCCTGCATCTCTGCTAGCATTACACAACATTGTAACTGTGGAGGTTACAAGGACCCTCTCTCTGTCCGGAGAACATGGGATAAAGGAGGCTCCTGCCTTTCCCAGAGGCAGTGCGTGAAGATTATTGCTCCACACACCAGTCCATTGGGCAGGGGGCTCGACCTGTTCAGTGTCCTGTGGGTTCCCTGGGACACTGGATCTTCCCTTGACTAGTCTTGGAGAGAGGATGGCACTTGTATCGGTGGGAACCCTCAGGCAAAACAGCCATGGGGACCTGAATGGTCATCCTGTTGCTTCAGGCTGCACAGACTTTCTCTGGGGCCATCTGTGTGTGTGGCCCTGGCTATCATCAGATATGGCTTCATTAATGAACTGGACAGAATATGGTGTGTTGTGCGTGATCAGAGCTTTTGTTTCATTTGTACACTCATTTGTGTTGTGCATAGGGGATCTCTTACTGTGGCTCATGGGCAAAAATTCTGTTCTGTGTCATAAAGAAATAACATAATCTGTGAGAAAGGAAGGAGCCCTGATCAGAAATCAAAAGACTCTGGCTCGTATGGCTTATTGGACTGAGTGCTGGCCCATGAACCAAAGGGCTGCTGGTCTGATTCCCAGTCAGGACACATGCCTGGGTTGCAGGTCAGGTCTCCAGTAGAGGGCACATGGGAGGCAACCACACATTGATGTTTCTCTACCTCTCTTTCTCCCTCCCTTCCCCTGTCTCTAAAAACAAATAAAATCTTTAAAAAAAAAAGAAAAAAAGAAACAAAGAAATCAAAAGAGCCCCATTCTCAACTTAATTTTGCAATACTGCACACTTTAGAAAATCGTTTCCCTTCTCTGGTCATCAGTTTCTTCATCTACAACACAAACATAGAGGTATTATCAACCCTCTCTTAGGACAACCATGAAGATTCAAAGTGACCATAAATGAAAAGGGTTTCATAAGCCCTTTCTAAACCAACTGGAACACAAAACATTTTAACAGACATTTTAGGGCCCCTTAACAAAGCCGTGATCCTGATTCTCCTCCTGGTTGCAGAAGCTCTCATCTCTCCTGTGCACCCCTGCCATGGATACCTCACCCATGTTCCACTTACGTAAAAGGAAAGAGAGTGTGAGATGCCCCTAGACAAGCCATCATCGCTTACTATGGTAGTGAAGAAGAAACACTTGCTGATAATAACTACATTTGCATACTTAGTTACAGTTTATGAAATATATTTAAATGCAGCATTTCATTTAATCATCACAAAAATTCTTGGCATATCCACATCCTCATTTTGAAGAAGAGGCTCATTCAGGTTAGATGAGTTGCTCAAGGTCTTGTAATTCTTAAAATGTAGCAGAGGTAAGATCAGCTCAGCTGAAATTGCAAAGAGGAAACTCGAGGCAAATTAATTCAAAGCATCCACATTTGCCTCTGCCTGCAGAGGCGACTCATATGGAGAGAAAATAATTGGAGGCAGCACCAGCCAACATTACCTGGCGGGGAGGGGGAGAAAGAAGCAGAGGGTTGGGGAAGAGATGATGGCAGCAAGGGGGACTGCAGGCTATGTTCAGGGGCCTGACTTCCTGCATGAGGCACCCATCACTCAAGATGCCCTTCAGCCAAGGTAGGTGGGAGTGCAAGAAGGGGAAAAGAAAGGATTTCTCCCAGCTCTAGAGATTAGCCAACCAACTGCGTCCAGCCAAGTTCTAGCAGAATTTTTCCCCTGGAGTTTCAAACATACTGAAAGGACTTCTCTGGTAGTGTGGGCAGGACACTGGGACTGTAGGAAGGTGCAGTCCCTATCATGACCACAGAGGATGCAGTGACCCTACATGCAGCCACTCCAGCAGTCGGTCCAATCTATGGAAAAAATCTATGGACCAATCCCAGGAGATCTCTAAAAAATCCAGACATGCTGATAACTAACTATTAATATGCTTTTTCTCCATCTTAGATTTCAGATTTCCCCATTCCTTAAAAAAATCAAACAGTCTGTGCTTGGGAATTAGCACTCCAGCTCCAAGTGATGTGACCTTAAGCAAGTCACTTGACTTCTCTAAGCCTCTGTTTTGTCATCTGTAAAATATGGGTCATGACAGCACCAAAAAGATGGGATTGCTGTGAGGGTTCTGTGAGCAGTAAATGCTGGCTGCTCATATTTTGCATTGACAACAGACTGAATGGAAATGTGAGAAGTATGGGTGTGCAGAGAAGGAATGCTTGCCTCCATCCTCCAGCCTGACTCCATCATAACCATTTCAGTACACCCTGGGCCCCTCAGCCACCTTGGCTGTATTTCAGGTTAATGGAGAGCCCAACCCACAATCCAGTGAGGGATGATGGCAGCAATGACAGTGGCAGAAACTGAGGCCAGACAAAGAAACCCAGCTCAGGGCTCTGACTTCCAGAACAAGCGCAGCAACTCAGAGGCAGTCACCAAATTCCAGGCTTCATCATTTTCATCTATTTCACAGGTGTCTGGACCATGGACCACTTTACCTGTGGACTGAGGAGATGCTCAAGTCACAAGAAAAAGCATCAAGTTAGCATAACAATTGTTCAGGAGTAAACAATGAACTAATCAGTGTCTCAGTCTTTCAGTCCCAGAAAGAAGTCACTCACTCTAAATTGCAAATGATGGTTCTGAAAGGCCAGCAGACCCATGTGGCCCTCATGCCCTCATCTTGGTGCTGACTTCATTCCTGGCATTCCCCTGAGCACAGCCTTGTGCAAGAAAACCTGCTGCTTCAGAAATAGACCTATCAAGCAAGATGTGGGCAGAGCAATGCTAAGAAAGCAGCTTGGGTCACACTGAGTGGGTGTCACAGTGATGATACGGCACAGCCAGCCAGAGCAGGAGGGGATGAGGGTAAAGACTGTGATCTAGGCACTTAGTGACATCCTTGTAGAATAATCTGCCACCCCAGCAGTATATGGGGTCGGAGCATCTGGAGGACTTCAGAAGTCACCCAGCCCAGGGCCAACTTCTCCACTTCACAGGATTGTTTGATCATGTCTACAAATGGGCAGAAGTCCCCAAAGATGAGAGGCACTCTTAGAACCCACTGATTGACAAAACACATAATCACTGCAGATTTGTATTAATTCAGGGATGCTTTTGTTGTTGTAAAAGAAGTCGTTTAAAACCAACATTAGGCATAATCTCTGTGCAATAAAATGAACCTGTTTTATACAGCTCAGTGAGTTTTGGCAAGTTTCTACACTCTAATCTAGGCCAGCCTACTGGTGACCCTCTCCAGTTGGACATTCCTTGCACCTTGCAAACAGGCCACCACTGAGCTGACAATAGATCAATTGTGCATGTTGTGGAACTTAAACTAAATGGAATAACATAGCATGCGCTTCTGGGTGTACAAAATTCCAAGTGGAGTTAATAGTGGAATAGTTAACAGGAACCCTGCCATGTGTTGCTTGTAGGAACATATGATGATGCAACCACTTTGTAAAACAGTTTGCCAGTTTCTTGTAAAGTAAATCACTCCTAGAATATTTACCCAAGAGCTAAGAAAACCTGTGTCCACAGAAGAACTTGTAGACAAGTGTTCATAGCAGTTTTATTCATTATCACCCCAAACCGGAAACCCAAATGTCCATAAACAAGGAAATGGATAAACAAAATGCGGCACATTCCTTCAATGGAATATCACCACACAACGGACAGGAACAAACCACCAATTCACAAAACAATGGGTGAAGCTCAGAGTCATTATGCTGAGGTAAAGAAGCCAGACACCATTTATGAAAATCTTTTTATGTTTTTAATTTTACTTATCACAACATCTGTAAACGGTGCGTGTAGGTAGGAGATGTTTCATCAATGGTTCATATACATTTGAATTCACCCATCACTGTGCATTAACCTCACACACTTCACAGACCCAAAATACTCATTTTCTTCAGTGTTCCTGTTTTACAAATAAAGAAATAAAGCACCAAAGTGGTGAGATGACATGTATAAGGTTGCTTTCCCAATAAAGAAAAGGACTGGAACCCCTGTCAGCTTCTAGGCATTTATGGTTTTTTAAATACATCTGTTCATTTCTCAATTGTTTGGAACCTGCTGAGGGTCTGTGTGGACGTCTTGATCCTGAGAGGGTTACTGAAGCTTCTGCCAAGCAGTGTGGGTTCCTCCCCGATGAGGCCGGCTGAGGGCCATGTGTAGTACAGCAAACCCACCTGTGCAATATAACCAAATGCCCCCTTCTTTCAAGGACCCTGGTCCTCTTGGTAGGCTTGGGTGTATGAGCCTCCACCCCCACACACACCTATACACACATGCACACATGTATACATATATACACACCCTAATCTCCATGTAAGACATACCTTAGGATCTTCTTAGTTGCCTCAGGAAAGTCAACTTGGTATCAACCCCAGGCTGCTATTGATAAACTGGGCAGTCAAGTGAGTTCTGGAATATAACTTTAATTGCACTTACCCTAAGGTGTGAGTATAGGTATGAGTATTCTGCAAAATGCAGGCATGTTTTCCCCCTTGGAATTGAAGGTGACCCTCAGCAATCGTCTTGTCAGTCCTGTATATTATTCTGGGTTCTGTCAGGAAAGTCGAAGACACTTTATAAATCCTAAGGAGGCAACATTTCATACCAGGGCCCAGGCTTACCATCAGAAAGACATCGACAACATCCTGGACCAGGACCTCAGCCTCCAACCCCAAGGCAGTTGGTGTCAGCGACAGTCCAGAAGCTTCTGCAATGGTAGAGAGCCTCCAGGCAGCTGTCCCTCACTGTCCTGAGCCACAGCACTGAAGCAGGTGTTTCTGCAGAGCTTGCCTGGAACCACACGCTGGGCATGTGTCTCTGCTCATTGCTGCAGGGTGCTTCAGCTGCCCCTGGCATGGCTGTGAGTGTCAGATCAGGCACATGTGATCCCAGTGACAGGGCCTCTTCCTCCAGAGCTTCAGTCTCGTGAACTTGGGTCAAGCTGCCAGGAGAAGCCAGGGTTGAATCACAGATGGTCACACTGAGACTTGGCGGCTGTGACTCTGCCAGCAGCTGCGCTTGGTTTGGTTCCCTGGGATGGGCTTGGGCCTGTGTGGCAAGCCCAGCATTGTTTACTTAGCTGTTTTCTCCTGTTTCCTCCCACGGTAAGAGCAAGTTGGCTGTTTGTAGACAAGGACTTGTCTCATTGGATGTAGTTAGGGGACTTTGACAAGTACTTGACTGCCATTGAAGGGGCCTTCTGGTTTGACACAGAACATCCTCACCCATGTACAGACCCTTGATTTCATTCAAGTTGAGCTGATCATGCATGCACTGCAGGGTGACTTCCATTTTAGAGAAATAACTTTTTTAAAAATTAAAAATAGGGTAATTTTTATATTTGGAAATTAATGTAAAGATAAGATACCCCTACCCAATGTTTCCACCATGCAAGAATACATACATATTTGCATTACATGCATCCCCCCAAAAAAATGTTGTTCATATTCTTTTATAACCTACTTTTCCCTGTATTCATTAGGTTCTGGCAGGAAGCAGGTGATGTACTCAGAGGAGTAATTAAAAAGAGTTTGATGAAGAGGCTCTTTACAAAAGTGTAGACAGGGTTGAGGAAAACCCAGAGGGGTGGTGTGGTATCCCAGAGGCTAACTACCTGGCAAGGTCATTACCACCCCAAGACTCAGGAGACAAGTAAAGAGAGGGGTTTCCAAAACTCAGTAGGTTACCAACACTCGGGAAATACTAGCAGAAGTGGTAGTTTTTCAGAGGAGAAATATGGCCACTGCCCACCTGTGGCCAGACTGAAGGGAAGCTGGGGGAGTCCATAGCCTCCCGTCTCTCAGGGTCCAGCCCCAACCTGAGACCCACAGGCAAGGGGCCCACTGATACACAGGGTCAACCTCCATGGCACAGAGCAGGTAGAGATAGTTTTGAATAGCACAGCTTCATCATTTGAAAAATGGGCAGAAAGCACTCATAATGTGAGGCTTTGTCCATTAATGTTGTGAAGTCACTAAATGCTTTAATAAAAGTAAGGAAAAAATGTGTTGGGACGACATAAAGACAATATTGATATGTTCATTTCCATTTTAATGTAACTTCTTCTCCCCTTTCTAGAACTCCATGAAGGTGATGTTCAAATGCCTGTGGAAAAACTGTGGGAAGGTGCTGAGTACTGCAGCAGGGATCCAGAAACACATCCGCACCATTCACCTTGGGTGAGGCCACCCTCCCTTCAGAGCTTGGTGTGGGCTTCTCTAGTGCCCGCTCTCAAGGCAGGACCCACCAAGCTGTGCCTTCAAAGTTCTGAACACAGGAAGGGCCTGGGCTTGCTGGGTCTTCCTAATCACTGCAGATAAGCGGCCCATACCACATAGTGGGAGGATCATGGGTGCAAAGTGTACTTTGCTGAGAGATGTTAGGTGAGTCACCACTCTGAGGTTAATAATACAATTCACCCTACAGGGGGGCCACGAGCAAAGGTCAAAAATAAAACACAGTGAGAGTGATTTGTCAAAAAGACAAAACTAGGGTAGTATAGGACCCCTCTGAAATTGTCTGTAAAATTAAATGTGCATTTTTTCCCCTTAGAGGCATACAGAGCCTAAAAAGGGTTTAAGCACCATGTGTCAATCACAGCTGCTCTTGCCATTGTTACAATGCCTGATGACTTGGCTCTGTCATTTTCTATACTTTTCCTTGTGTTTTATAAAAACCTTTCTAAGGAAATACAAGAAAAATCTTTGGAAGCCACGGTGATAAGCAGCCATACCAATTGCAGTGATGGTTTCCCAGTCTTGTCCTTTGGGCTATGGATCTCTCTTGTCCAGGGATATGAGACTGAAAAGGGACCTTATGAAGCTGTAAGTCATGACCAGTGTGCAGACAGCAAACCAAATGCTTGGACACACAGAGGAGTCCTTTCAATAAGATGAGTGTTGAGAAACAGACACTATAGTCACTTTGCTCAGCAAGGAATAATTTTAGAAAATACATCATCCATAAAAATGTTATAAAAAGAAAATAAAAATGGGTTCTAGGTTATTTTGCTCACCTGCATGGGTGGGGTCCTTCGATGACTGGAGAGAAGTAGGAAACTCCTCCCCAATCAGTGAGGCTGATGTCTGGGGCACACTCAGTCCCTCCCAGAGCACAGCATAGAGGTCACCAAGCAGATCATCCAGTGGGTGTGGCCCAGCAAGGCTGAGCTTCTGCTCCCCTTGCCAGGAGGTCTGCCCTGAAGCACTGTGGGCAGACACCCCATTTCTATAACTGAAGACTTCAGGAAAGAAATCCTGCAGTGTCTCCCCTTTTACCTCATCATCAGGATGACCCACAATGGAAATAGTTCAGCATTATTTATTTAGAGGTCTAGAGAGAATTTCCCAAAGCTACAGTCAGGAGGTAGGGTGTTTGTTTTCAAGTCCATCTGCCCAGAAAATTGTACCCTGTTCAGCATCATGCGGAAGCTGGTGCTATATTCTTGTCTGTAGACTAAGTGGTACCATGTGGTTTCCTTTGAGCTCCTGGGTGCTCTCCCCCTGGGTGAAGTTCACAGTACAGTCACTGTATTTGCTTCCTTGGGGTTTCCTTTTTACTCAGTGCTCTAAAATGGCCTTGGGGACTAGCATTCACAGCCTGCCAGTAATCCCAGGAACAGGCCTGGGTTTGCAGTTCTCAGACAAGAAAGAGGAATCGCTTTTGCCCTAGCACATAAGCTCAATTTTGTGACTATAGGACAATGAGATATATTTAATGCATGTTGGTTGTGGACACCAAAGCCCAAAGAAACTATGTCTTCATCTGAGTCATGCAGTGCACACCAGCCAATTTAGAAAGCACCGTTTTTCTCCAAACCATCCCTCTGTTCTTGTGTTCCGGGGCTCATCCTGACTTATCCCCAGGTGGACACACCCTTTCCCCCAGCCTGTGTGTAGGACTCGGCAGCAACTGGTAGCAACTTGGCCTGCCCTTGACCGGAAAGGAAATGGGGACAGGAATGGAACAGACAGATGTACATGCTTTGTCCTATTCTCTGGGGTCTTCTGTGGGGTGCCATCAAAAAACCACAGCCACCCAGACCTGGGACAGCACAGACACCTCCCCAGACACTCCGCCTGAGCATTCAGCAGACATGAACCAGGGCTGGGAGAAGCCACAGATTTGGCCAAAGAGAAAGGTTAAGGAAATGGGGGTTTTATTATAGGTTGTCTAAAGGGATCATAAGTAGGAAACAGTTTATTGCAAGTCAGTGATCTATCCTTGAAATGTGGGAGACCCCATGGGAGGGAGACACATAGCCCTTGCTCAGCCACCCCGTAAAGCCAGGTTGCTAGATACACACCACTTCTTTAGCAATTAGCACTTGGAATAAATGTTTTCTATGGTTTGGACAGTTATTTTAACTTACTCAAAATATACTGTGAAAAACTTCCAAGACTCAGGGAGAGCTTTGAAAGCAGAAGACACTTTTCTGCCTTCTGACACGGACCTTATTCTGATTTCGTAAGCACTGTGTTCTTCTCACCTGTCAGGAACACTTCTCCTCGCTGTCTCATTGCTCACTTAGCCCTCACCACCAGCAGGCACTGTGTTACCCTATTTCCTCAGTGAGAACCTCACTCACAGCTCCGTAGCTCAGGATTTGAAACTGAGACACCTGACTCCAGAATTCACGCTCGTCATCACCGTGCCAAACAGCATCAGCCTCATTCATCCATTCAACAGTGAATAGGCACCTACTGTATGCCACATATGCTGATATGTGTGGAGCCTCAAGAGGATGAGCAGCATCACATAGCCCTAGAGAATGTTGTAAAGGAGGCAATAGAGGTTAAAACATTAGAGAAATGTATGAAGTAATTTAATAAAGTGAATTAAATAAAATGAACACCCTTCAGAGAGAGTATGGAGGATCTAACACTCAGGAGTGAAGTGCTAATCCTAACCTTCAATGTACATCCAAAACTTGACCTCTCCTCATTACAACACCCCACCCCCCAGCCACTGTCAGTGCTCATCTGGGTCTTCGATGTTGAGGGATCCGATGCATTTAAGAAGCCACTGAGATTCCTCAAAACCCCAGTGGCTTTCATTACATTCAGAACACAATGCAAAGCACTTCCTGTGGGCTGCAAAGCCCTCTGTGACCTTGCCTCTGCCCTCTCTTCTCCTACCACTTTCTACTGACCCTCACCCCAGCCACTGGCCTCTGCCCTTCTCAGAAGACACCAAGCCACACCCACCCCTGGCCTTCACTGCTCCTCACTGTGCATTACTCTTCCTGCAATCTGACATGCATTCCCCCTCATCTCACCCATGTCTCTGCTCAAATCAGCTCCTCAGAGAAGCTCCCTTTGAACTCAGTTTAAAATACGCCCCACCCCCATCACTTACCCTGCTTAAGGACACTCTTATGCTTCTTAATTTTTCTTTCTAGGATTTATTACTACCTGGTACATTAAATACCTATTTGTTTATGGGTTCCTTATCTGCCTCTCCCAGTAGATTTAATTTCCATCAGGACAGAGTCCATCCACAGTTTGGTCACTGTGCTTTTAAGAGACCCTAGAAGGTGCCAGCACATAGTAGATTCTCAATAAATTGTTGAATAGATGATTGGTTGGTTGGTTACACAGATTGCTCTAAGAGATCAAGGAGATCTGTCTTGGAAGCAGACAGTTGAGTGAGTAAGAGTTTTCCAGGTAGACAAGAGAAAGGAAAAACCTTCCAAACATAGGGAACAGCATGTGCAAGATGGTTTAGTCTGATTGTTTTGCTGTCCTTTGCATTAGGCGTGTTGGGGACTCCGATTATAGTGATGGCGAAGAGGACTTCTACTACACAGAGATCAAGCTCAACACAGACTCAGTGGCAGATGGACTGGGTAGCCTGGCCCCGGCTTCGCCCTCCCAGTCCCTGGCTTCGCCACCCACCTTCCCCATCCCGGATTCAAGCCGAACAGAAACCCCTTGTGCCAAAACCGAGACTAAACTGATGACGCCCTTGAGCCGCTCAGCCCCCACCACCCTCTACCTCGTGCACACCGACCATGCTTACCAGGTGATGTGCCAGGGATCCTGAGTAGCAGTTGGCTCCTCACCAAGAACAATCACATTCTCCCCTAGGAATAGAAAAGCAACATCACACACAGTAACCCAGTAGCTGAGTTCATTTTTTTGTTTTTCTCCTTTTAAAGCCAAGATCTCACAGAGAGGACCCTCTGGGTTCTTGGAATCCCCAGGATTGACTGGATATCCCTTAGAGGCAATTGTGAGGATTACAATCCTTAGTAGTGTAAAAGCCTCAGAAAGATGCCTGACACATGCTATAAGTGAAATTACAAGAAAGGTGAGCACTGAAAAGCTTTGGTATAGTGACAGAATATCTCTGTACACCAACTCTGGGATTGTATGCACTGCCTCTGAGTTGGCAAGCAACCCTCTCAGACTAGACCAGTGGATGTCACTGTTCCCCATGTCAGTAGTGTCCTCATCCCCTGGGAACATGAAAGACATGTCAATTCTTGGAGCACCTGGACCCACTGGACCAGAAGCTGGGGTAGGCCCAAAGCCTGTGCTGTGACAGGCCCTCCAGGGGACTGCTTCGCTCTGAAGTCTGATAAGGACTTACAGATAAATCATCAAACAGAGGACATGGCTGAAGTTCCTTGACCCCAGCAGTTATTAACTCTTTTAAACATTGGCTTGTTTTAATAAAATGTCAATGCACTCAAATTTTAAGAAACCATTTTATCTATAATTCTCAACTACCTTATATAACTTTGAAAAGAGAAAACTGCCCTGGCTGGTGCAGCTCAGTGGATTGAGCATCAGCCTGCAAACCAAAGGTCATTGGTTCGATTCCTGGTCAGGGCACATGCCTGCATTGCGGGCCTGGTCCCCAGTTAGGGGCGTGCAAGCAGCAACCAGTTGATGTTTCTCTCACACACCCATGTTTCTCCTCCTCCTCTCTCTAAAAATAAATACATAAAAGCTTTTAGAAAATAAAAATAAAAAAAGAAATCTCCTTTACATACAGGGTGGGGCAAAAGATTTGCAGTTGTTCATATAGAAAATAATGCAATAATTAATAAATAATGAAAAAACTGTTTTGTGTCCTC
The DNA here is from genome assembly GCA_028533065.1 of Trachops cirrhosus. NCBI lineage: Eukaryota > Metazoa > Chordata > Mammalia > Chiroptera > Phyllostomidae > Trachops > Trachops cirrhosus. Next base: position 67,416,268 of record CM052544.1, read on the forward strand.
AACTGTAAACGTATCTTTGCCCTACCCTTTGCGTGTATTTGTAGTTGTGTTCTCCTATATCTCTACTTCATGCACGCCGACCATGCTTACAAGGTGACATGCACAGGACCCTGAGTGACACTTTATCCCTGGCCCAAAGCAGTCACATTCTGACCTATGAGTAGAAAAACAACATGACACACTGTATATAACCCTGTAGCTGAATTCACTTCTTTCTTTTTCTTCCTTTTAAAGCCAAGTAGGAAAAGTTAAATTGAATTGTTTTCATCAAAAAGTTAAATCAAATTTTTCCATTATTCTCTTATTGTCAGGTATCTTATATTTTAGTCTGTCCAGTTTTTTCACTATCATTAATAACTTCACTATGAATATGTCAGTGCCAGTAGCTTTTTCTTTTCTTTGAATTCACAGAAGGGTAATTACCAAGTCAGAGGATACAACCTGAACAGTTATGGCTCCTTCTAAGTATTGTCAAAATATTTTTCTAATAGTGCCAGAGACATAACCACCATCATCAGCAACTATAGTTATCATTAGAAAAACTAAATCTGTCGAGGAAGAATTTGGCCACTTATTTAGTAGACTTAAACTCAAGAACAATGGAATGGAGCTAATTATTCAATTAGATGGTGCAATAAATATTACTGCTGACTCTTGTTATGTTGGTCAAAGGAATTATTTATTGCTTTGTCCTTGTTTGTCAATGTTACACTTAGTTCCAAAATCATGAGCTTGAACAAACAATAAAATTATTTTCTTCATCTACAAAATTGTTTGGAACATACACTCAGTGATCTAGAAGGTGCATCCTAAACCCTGTGTTCCTAATATTGAGATTTCTCTGTTTATAGGTATTATAAATGTTTGGCATAGAAAACACTAAAAACAGAGACAAGGAAATGTAGAACAGAATGACAGCAGCCGGAGGGGAGGACGAGGGGGAATAGTGGAAAGAAGGGGGATTAGTCAAAGAACATGTACGAATGACCCATGGACACGGACAATGGTGTGGGGATGGACTGTGAGAGTGGGGGCATGGGCAGGACAGAGGAGGGCAAAAGGGAGAAACTTGGAACAACTGTAATAGAATAAACAAAATTTTAAAAAAATACTAAAAACAGAAACAGAGAAAGAAAATTTATCCCTTATCCCAAGAACAAGAAAGCCCCTTGCTTAATACTTTTTGTGTCTTTCAAGACCTTCTCCCATATGTATATGTAAAACATTAAGGAATCACCCAGGCCAAGTGGCTCAGTTGGTTAGAGCACTGTCCCAATAAACTAAGGTTGTGGATTCAATCCCCAGTCAGGGCACATATAAGAATCAATCAATGATGCATAAATAAGTGGAAGCAACAAGTTGGTATTTCTCTCCCTCTCTAAAAATCAATTTAGAAAAATTAAGGAATCTATTGCAGTACTATTTTTACTACGCTTTGTTTTCCCACTCAATTTATCATGAATGTTTTCGCATGCCAATGAGTATTCTTCAACAACACCATTTGTAATGGTTCTGTGGGTATATCATGATTTATTTACAGATTTCCCTATTGTTGGACATTTGTGTTTCCAGTTTTTTATATATATAATTTCTTTAGAATGAATTCCAAAAGTGAAATAGCTAATATATAGAATACTAAGAATTGTTATATGTTCTTAGATCACCCTCCCAAATGTCATACCAATTTATACACCCACCATCACTGTATAAAAGTTTATTGCCAAATTTTATAGTGAGGAATTATATCTCACAGATGTTCTAAAATATAAAGATGAATAATCAAAAACCATCTAATTTTATACCTTAGATAGTTTGCTTAAATATGTAAAAAGTTGATTTCTAGCTATTCTCTTTGACCATGTTTAATCTCCTCCTATAAGATAATTAGCCTAAGTTACTAAAACAGCTGAGATAATTTCTGAGGCCCTACCTTGTTAATGACAGCTAAGGCTCTGGGGAAAAATGTTCTTTCATAACAATTTTCTTTGTTTTCTATGTAACAGGCCACACCCCCTGTGACCATTCCAGGATCAGCCAAGTTCGCCCCCAATGGCAGCAGCTTCAGCATCTCTTGGCAGTCTCCTCCAGTTACCTTCACAGGCATTCCAGTAAGTGCAAGCACAAAAACGTGGAGAGCTGGTCAAAATCAAATATAAAGTAAGGGAACAAATTGTAGACTCATGCAAGAAAAAGACAAACATCAGAACACTAGAAGTACCCTGTGTCTTACATCGTATTTGTAAACTCCTCAGCGAGGTATCTCATGGTTCAGACAGGCCCAGCTACTCTGTGAAAGGTGTTTTGACTGGAATTTCAGAAAAGCAGAAGAATGTTTCACTGCTGATAAACAAATGTGTTAGAAATACATCAAGATGTTTTGTGTTGGTGGTATATTTGTATGTTTCCAAAAGGCTTTATAAAATCAATCTCTGAACTTAGACCCTGAACATAAAAGAAAAAGACCCTGTATATAAATGGTATTTATCATTATGAGTAACTTTATAATATTTATGACTTTAAAATTATTGTTTGTGGGTATGTTATCTTGAAGGTTCAAAAAAGTAAATAAATTGAGATCTCTTTTTTCCCCCAAAGCCTGAATAATATACCCATATAGATGGGTAATTTGAAAATAAGTGAGTGCTAAAATATGCCATCAGGTTTAAGTAGTGCATAAGAATTGATTTGACATATTACATAATTGCTGTCTGATAAATCACTATGAATTAACCTGATTCCTAACCATTCATTTAAAAATATATTGAATGGGAGTAAAGGATAGAAACTGTACTTGAATAATGATTTTTAAAAAATTATATTATCACTAAAAAAATATATATTGGGTCTTTTATCTGCCCTCCCATTCTAAATGACAGCTTTGCTGGATAGAGTAATGTAGGTTGGAGATCCTTGCCTTTCATCACTTTGAATACTTTTTGCCAGTCCCTTCTTGTCTGCAAGATTTCTTTTGAGAAATCAGCTGATAGTCTTAATGGGAACTCTTTTGTTGATAAATCTTTGCTTTTCTCTTTCTACTTTTAAGATTCTCTCTTTGGCTTTAACCTTAGGCATTTTAATTATGATGTGTCTTTGTGTGGTCCTCTTTGGGTCTAAATTGTTTGGGATTCTCTGGGCTTCCTGGACTTGTATGTCAATTTTTTTCATCAAATTAGGGAAATTTTCTTTCATTATTTTCTGAAATAAGTTTTCAATTTCCTGCTCTTCCTCTTCTCCTTCTGGGATCCCTGTGATTCAGATGTTGGTATGTTTGAAGATGTCCCAGAGGATCCATATACTATCCTCGTTATTTTTAATTTTCTTTTCTTCTTGATGTTCTGGTTGAACTCTTATTTCTTTCTGATGTTTCAAATCATTGATTTGAACTCTGGTGTCACCCCCTCCACTATTGGTTCGCTATAGATTTTTCTTCATAGTTTATCACAGAACATCCATAGACCCCTCACACTATTGATGCTCCATTTATAACTCCTGGTAAGATCCTGAAAGTTCCATATGATAATGGATATTCATGTTATTTTCTCCCTCATACATCTCTCTCCAAGGACCTCACAAAAGCTTCTTATTTTCAACCCCTGGAAACTCCCAGAGGTTTCCAGCAAATACTAAGACCTCCTGCAGAGCTGATAATAATGAAAGTGGTTCAATCAATTCTGCTGCTCTACACCAAGGAATATTTATTAAATCCCTAGAGAACTAGCCAATGATAAAAAGCATCCTGCTGGCAACAGTTGGGGAATTTGTGGTTTCTAGAAAAGACTTCTAGAATTTGATTTTTTTAACAATATTGTGGATCTGGAGTAATCATGAAAGTTACCTGCTTCATGAAATAGTGACCACAACTGCCGGTTGCTCTGAAAGACCAAGAAAGCAGTCAACAATGTGTGAGTAGACAGGGGTAGAAAACAACTTAGAAATTAGGTATTAGTGTTGTTTCCTACTAGAACAGTGATCTAGAGTGGTTCTCAAGGTCACATTTGCAACAATCCTTCTAAACTAGAAAGGCAGCTGCAGTTACAGAATGACAGGGACCTGCTATTCTTGTCTTTAACTTGAGAGCTGGCCTTGTGTAAAAACAAGCATAGAGTATAGATGGAACAACCCAGTTCAGACTTCTTTTCAGATGGAATTTCCCCCTATGTTTTGTTAATTAAACCATTTCCTATGGAAATATAGAAAAATCACTCTGAGTAGTATCTCTCCAAAGTTCCTCAATGTCTTACACAATAGGATACCTGCCAGGTACCTTCTTTGTTTTACGACAGTGAAATTTTAAAACCCTGTTGTGGACACTGTGTATCTTTCTATCCACATCTCAATGCCCTAGGTTTTTCTCAAAGCCCCTAATTTCACCGTGTTGGTTCAGGGACACTCTAGACTAGAGCTTTGACAGAACATATACAGAGTGGTTGGGTTAACTGGGTCTCTCACTAAAATCCTATGTGAGCTTCCAATTTATTCTTTCACCAGAGAATAAATTCTTTCTCAATTACCTGGTTGTGTGGTCTGGTTCAGCCTATGCTAGACTGTGTTAGCAATCAAGCTTGCCATTCCTATTTGAATATAAAGATGAGGGCAGAGGGCACTATTTTGCAGGACATCTGTTTTAGCCTAGATTAGAAAATGAGAAGGCTTACCACCAAAAATGTTCTTCATCTGCTATACTCTCTATTGACACTTAACAAAAAAAAGGTGGGTGTTTTCCATCTGCCTCCTTCTACGGGGGATGGATCTCACAAGTGCACAGCACACAGGCACAGGACTGTCACTCATCTACTGAGGACACCAGCCACTGTCCCTGTTTCTGCAGGAGTGCTATCCACCCCTGGAAGACAGGAGCCAAGTTGAATGTAAGAACATATGAATTTCTACCTTCTAAATGAAGGTAACAGGGTTTTCAGATGAAGACTCTCAACATATTAAATTATAGTGAATTAGTGTTAATGAGAGCCTCAACCATGTTCATGCTAAACAGTAGAGCAGTTGGCATTTTGTAAAATGTTTCTTAAGAATACATTTCTGTATGGATGAACCTGGAAAACATTATGGTAAGTGAAATAAGCCAGTCAAAGACAAATATCATACAATTTCACTCATATGAGGAATCTAATGAACAAACTGAAATAATAAGCAAAATAGAGACAGACTCATAGACAGAGAACAGGATGACAGCTAAGTGTGGGGGAGGTTAGAGAGTAGAGGGATCGAGCAAAAAGAAAAAAGGATTCATGGACATGGACAACAGTGTGGTCATTGCGAGGGGTTGAGGGATATGTGGGGACTAAGTGGTAATGGAAAAAATACAACAGAAAAAATAAAGTGCATGGAAGACACAAAAAATTTTTCAGTATACTTTATTGATTATGCTATTACAGTTTTCCCAATTTCATGCCTTTATCCCCCTTCTGCCCTGCACCCCCCAACACTCCACCATTCTCCCCTTAGTTCATGTCCATGGGTTGTACATATAAGTTCTTTGAGTTCTCTGTTTCCTATACCATTTTTGACCTCTCCCCATCTATTTTATGCCTACCAATTATGCTTCTATTCCCTGTACCTTCCCCTCCTCCATTTTCCCCTCCCTCTCCCCACTGAAAACCCTCCACGTGATCCCCATTTCCCTGATTCTGTTCCTGTTGTAGTTGTTTGCTTAGTTTTTGTTTTCATTGTTTCTCTTTTTTTTGGTATTTTAGGTTCATTTGTTGATAGTTGTGAGTTTGTTGTCATTTTACTGTTCATAGTTTTGATCTTCTTCAATTTCTTAGATAAGTCCCTTTACCATTTCATACCACAAGAGCGTGGTGATGATGAACTCCTTTAACTTGACCTTATCTGAGAAGCACTTTATCTGCCCTTCCATTCCAAATGATAGCTTTGCTGGCTAGAGTAATCTTGGATGTGGGTCCTTGCCTTTCATGACTTTGAATACTTCTTTCTAGCTCCTTCTTGCCTGCAAGATTTCGTTTGAGAAATCAGCTGATAGTCTTATGGGAACTCCTTTGTAGGTAACTGTCTCCTTCTCTCTTGCTGCTTTTAAGATTCTCTCCTTATCTTTAATCTTGGGTAGCTTAATGATGGTGTGCCTTGGTGTGTTCTTTTTTGGGTCTGACTTCTTTGGGACTCTCTGGGCTTCCTGGACTTCCTGGAAGTCTATTTCCTTTGCCACACTGGGGAAGTTCTCCTTCATTATTTGTTCAAATAAGTTTTCAATTTCTTACTGTTGGTCTTCTCCTTCTGCCACCCCTATAATTCAGATATTAGAATGTTTAAAATTGTCCCAGAGGTTCCTAAGTCACTCCTCATTTTTTTGAATTCTTGTTTCTTCATTCTGTTACAGTTGGATGTTTATTTCTTCCTTTTGTTCCAAATTGTTGATTTGAGTCCTGGTTTCCTTCCTGTCATTGTTTGTTCCCTGAATATTTTGCTTTATTTCACTTTGGGTAGTCTTCATTTGCTTTTTCATTTTTTGACCAAGCTCAATCAGTTCTATGAGCGCCTTGCTAACCAATGTTTTGAATTCCACATCAGATAGGTTGGCTATCTCCTTATTGCTTAGCTCTCTCTCTCTCTGGAGTTTTGCTCTGTTCTTTCATTTGGGCCATATTTCTTTGTCTTAGAACACCTGTTAAGTTGTAAGGGGGTGGAACCTTAGGCATTCACCAGGGCAGGGCAACCCTCTTTGCTGTGTTGTGGTGCTGCCTGTGGGGGAGGGGCCAGAGATGGAACAATGCAGCTCACTTGCTGGGTACCAGTCCCACTTTCCAATGGACTCCCGTATGAGCTGGGAGTTTCTCCCACCGTGGCAACCCCCGCCATAATCCACAGTCAGCTCTGAGTCTCAGTTTCACCTTCAGCCTGCCCCACCAGTCCACTGCCTTGCCTCAGTTTTTCTGAGCCAGCCCAGCCCATGTGGTCCACCACCTTACTTGTCTGGTAGTTCTGGTTGATTTTTTTTCTTTAACTCCTTGGTTGTCAGAGTTCCATGCAGTTTGATTTTCTGGCACTTCTGGTTGTTTATTGTTTTTAGATTGGTTTTTATCCTCCTTTTGGTTGTGCAAGGAAGTGAAGGGTTTCTACCTACGCCTCCATCTTGGCTAGAACTAGACACAAAAAAAATTTAAAAATTAAAAAAAATACATTTTTGTTTGTACCCCAAAACAAACACCTTGAGGCTGTCAGCCCCACTTAAGATTTGCCTCCCTCTTTGAGAATCTTTGAGATCTGGAAGAGGAGCTGTTTTTGTAAGCCTCCTGGAGAGTGCAAATAACCTCCTTCTGAGAAATCTCAAGGTCTGCAGGATTTTATTTATTCATTTGCCAATGCTGGACTTCCTGGATGTTGGGCTTTAATAAGTTCCCTGGGTAAGGCCTGCTCTGGAGATGTGGAGCAAGAGTGCCAATTTGCATATTTACAAATGTCACTGGGGGCTGTGTCTTTTCTAGCCCAAGGTTGTGGACATAGGGGTAGGGAGAGGACCTTCATTAATTCAACTTTCTTTGACCTGTTTTTCCCGAATGACTGTCCTTTCTTCTAATTATGTCTGTTCCTTTCTGTCTTTTCATGACACATTAGTCCGTTTATCCTGCATTAACAGAGTACCATAGACTGGGGCTTATATAACCGAAACTTATGTTCTCACAGTTCTGGAAGCCAGTAGTCCTGGATCAAGGTTCTGGCCAATTCCTTCCCGGTGAGGGCATTTTTCTGGCTTGCAGAGGGCACCTTCTCTGTGTCCTTGCATGGCCTTTTTTCTTGGAGGGTTTGGGGGGAAATGGAGAGAGAACCATTTGGTGTCTCTTCTTAAAAGGATACTAATCCTGGTGGATCAGGGTCTCATCTTTTGGACCTCTTTATTCTTAATTACTCCCTTAAAGGCTCCATCTCCAAATACAACCACCCTTGGGAGCTTGAGATTCAATATATGGATTTGGGGCAACACAGACATTCAGTCCATAAAAGGCCCCATGCAAGCCAGTAGGAATGGACCAGCCTGCTGTCCCTGGGTCAGTCCAGGAGGCTTCAAGCCAGGAGGGTCTCCCAACCTGAAATAGCCATGCCTGCTTATTAGTGGTTTAGCTGGGGGTTTTTAACACCTAGAGGGAGAATTCAAAATAGTATGTTATAAAAGGTTAAAACAAAACAAATATTTTTTTAAATTCCATTTGAGAGCTAGAAAATCACAAAGAAAAGAAATGTCAGCAACTTGTTTACAGGAAGACACAACAACCATATTACTGACCTAGTGAGGCTCAGCCACAGATTCCAACCCTGGCATCTACATTGTGACCTCTTGACAGTCACAGGGCCTCTGTTAAGCAGTGCCCTCAACTCCAGCACTTGGAAAGGTGCTGTGTAGAGCACAGCCTGGCACTGATATTGCTGAGCATGCGCCATCGTGGCACTTGTGACGTGTCTCATTGCTGTAACACAGCGGTCAGAGAACGTGATCCTTCCTATCTGGGAGTGGCTCATACGGATGACACGAATCTCCTCAACTTGAAGGAGAAATTAGCCTGACATTTGCAGAGTGCAATTTAGAGTGCTTTAAATGCTTCTGAGGTTACACCTAATTAGTAGACAAATTATAGGCCTATCACCCAATAACTTTATTTATTTAGAAATAATACCATAAAGTACTCTCTAAGCACATTATATACTTTATAAAACATGCCCCAAAAGAGCACTTAGAAACAGTTAAGCCATAAAACAAATACAAATTGAAAAGTGGAGACTATTGGGAGAAATAGACAAAAGAATGCTTTGCTGGGCTTTATTTTAGGGCACTTACTGTTCCCATCAATGGAAGAGGAGAAAGAGCAGGGCATTATCACTCTGAACCGAGTCCCAAGGCCAGCTGGTATGAGACAGCCATGTTCAAATACCAGGTCCGCTAGTGACTAACTGTAGCGTTGGCAACTAAACTTCTCCATTTCCTCACCTATAAAATGAAATGATAGCTATACCTATCCTAAGATCATGATGAAAATTAAATGAGATAACATGTGGAAGGTAATTCATTGAACAAGATCCCAGGAAATTGCTGCTGCTCTTAATTCCAGGACACTGCACAGGCCTCTTTTCTGCTCAAAGCCTAAATTATCCTACCTGCAAAATGCAAGGAACAGCACTTCTACAGGTTGTAGCACTTCTATAGCACTTTGCATGGTTTTGTGAGGATTAAAAGAGATCACAAATAACCTAACAGCCCTTCACATTTTCAAATGCTGGATTAATGTTAGTTCCCTGTGCCAGTCACCTGGACTTCCCCACCCTCAGTCCCAACTAAAATAAGAAGCTAAAACCCCATCGTTTTGCTATTATGTCTCAAGGACTGCTCAATAGCTGGACTGTATGGCTCCTCCCCCATGCCTGAGCCACATGTGAGGTATAGTGAGTCCTGGCTTCTGCTGTGTCCTGTGGACACCAGGACTGGACTCAAGACACATAGGCCCTCAGCTCCGGGGCTGAGAAAGCCATTAGCAAGAATAGACTGTAGACAAGGGTTCTTCTAGCAGAAGGTCCATGTTCCTCAAACTGTTTTCTTGGTATTTTCAAGTACCCTGTCCTCTCTCCTCCCCCAAACCTGTAGTTTTTACCTGTTTCCCCATTTCAGTAAGTGGTCCCAGCATCCCTCCAGTTGCTCAGTCCAAAAATGAGAATTCATCCTTACCTTGTGATTCCTCTCAGATTAATGTAAAGATTTGTGGGTTTGTTTGTTTGTTTGTTTGTTTGATCCCATATCCCATCTATAGCAAGTTCCAGACTCTGCCCCTAATAGACATGGGTCCAGCCCCTTCTTAACACCACAGCCATACCCTCATCTAAATCACCAGTATGTTTCCCCCCAAAATGCTACATTAGCTCTGAACCAGCCTTGGGGTTTCTCTCCAGCTGTCTCCAAGTCATTTTCCCAGGAACCAAAAGCGACCTTTTCAAAGCTAATCAGACATCTTTCTTAAAACTCTCCAGTGGTTTCCCTTGGCCTTAGAATAACTTATCACAGTGACAGGGCATGACCTGGATCTAACACCTCCTGCTCTCCCACCTTCTGCCCCCACACAGTCTTCTGACCCCATTGGCACTCTACACCCACAGTGCTTTGTCACTGCTGCCTTTCCCTGGGTGCCCTGGAGGTAAGGGGTAGTCTCCTTGAGAGGCCTTCTCTTACCACCCTGAATAAATAAATGTTCTGTCCTTTGACCAAGCTGCCTCTTACCTTATTGTGTTTGGTGTTCATTGGCTCGCTGCTCACTAGAATGTATGTTCTATGAGGCCAGAGACTTTGTTTTGTTCCGGGCTGTATCCCCACAGCCTAGGACAGTGTCTGGTGCATAGTCAGTGCTCAATAAATATCCACTAAATGAAGAACATCCTGTAATCTCATATTACCCCACATAAAAGGTGTGGGGGGCAGCAACTTCACAAAATTTAGAACTTTCCACAGTGCCCTGGGCTGATGGAAATAGTGCCATGTCCCCTCAACTTTTTCAATTCTCTGACTAAATAGGGAAGTGTTTTTGGGATTCTAAAAGTTCTAGTTATTTTTTAAATTTTCTATTGTCCTGATCACTGAAAACAATTCAGATGAGTATATTCTAGATCATTCTAGGTCATAGCTAAGCACACATGTAAAATTTACTCCCTTCGGTTTGCTATTATGCATCCTGATGGGGATGGGGGATGGGGTGGGATTCTGCTCCTGGAAAAGCCTATGTATCTACCTACATCAAATGCATCCATTCCACCCAACTTTAGCAAAAATAAAGGCCAATGGTACAGAATAATTCAGAGTTATAGCAACAGTGGTTTAAAATATTAGGGTTTTTTGTTAGTTGTTTCATCTTTTTAAAGTTAATGTCTGGGGAAATAACACAGATGTACATACACTACTTCCCATTGAAAGAAAATAAATGTACTAGCCCCTGAACTAGAGCAAATCAGTTGTATGTTTGCCTTGGGAATGTCCCTGTGACTGTTAATAGGTAATGGTATTTCTAGGTCCCTACTGGCTTCCAGATGATTATGTTTTAAAATGTATCAAGTGTCTGCTCTTCTGTAACACAAAGATTGTATATTTACTTGAAACATTTATCTTTTGTTATGAAAGTTAGTTTTGGCAGCTTTTGAGAATTCTGGAATCTGGGAAGATAGTTAGTGTAATGAGAGCAGGTGTGCAGAGAGACTCAGTGATCATCCAGGGAATGGAGAACAGGAGGGGCCCTGCTACTGTTATGACTGGAGGCAGAGGCATTAGGGGGTAGAGCTCAGGACAGCCTCACCCAGCCATTGCAGGGTCCATGATGTTGGGCAAGTTTTATAACCTCCCTGTGCCTTGGCTTCCTTATCTATAAAATGGGAACAATAGTAGTACTTATCACTTAGGGTAGTTGTGAAAATTAAAGCTCTTGTCAGTGGACTTAGCATACAGTGACAGTAAGTATTATGTGGGAGACATTCATTCTTGATTTGTTCAAGCTCTTAGTTTCTTCTCTTTATTCCTTTTGGACCCCAGAAGGGATTTGTTGCTGTGTGGGTATCTTGTGTAAGAAGCCATTTGTTTAGTGACTATGAATGACAAAGTGAACAAAGGCCAAAGGCCACTCGATGTGGCCACTGACTAGCTGTATAATTTTAGAAAGATCTCTTAACCTCTCTAGCTTTTTTCCTTCTTTAAAAGAGAAATCATGATGCTTGGAATAGGAATATCCTTTATGGTTTAAAACATGATTCAAATGAAAATATGTTATTATGGGCAAATTAGAATGCACACATGTGAAGTCATGAAGATTTTTAAGGTATTAATTTCTGTTGGGTCTTTTCTGTTGGAGGTGCATTTAAATTCTGCTGTGATCATCACCCCATCCATTTTAACATGTGGTATCTGTGAAGGAAACGCTTCACCTCCATTTCTAATGGTGAAGGACCACCTCCCACATCACAAAGCTAAATAAAGGTATGGCACAGAGAACATGCCCCATCAACTTTGTTTTCCATGTCCTCACCAGGTGTCACCAACACATCACCATCCTGTGGGCACAGGAGAACAGAGACAGCACAGTCACACGGTCTTGTCCTCCCCGCCCAGGGGGATGGTCAGCCTAAGGTATGAAACTCCTCATCTCAAGGGAATTAACTGAAACATAGAACTGAAACAAACAAAGAGAAATGAGAGATAAGACCTTCCATAAAATGTCCCTGTAACAGATGAGACACACTTTCTTTTGTTCCATGGTTTTCCCCATCCATTAACTATGAGGAAAAATTTGTTGTTTTTTGTTGTTGTTGTTGTTGTTGTTGTAACAGTTTGCAGTAAGTTTTGCTAGAGAATAAGCAATGGTGATGATTGGGTCTACTTAAAGCCATGTTGCATTAACCGCTGTATTAAATTAAGTATAAGACAGAGTTTCTAGTCCAGACCAAGGAGCACTTCTTGGGATTCCCTTAACCATGATGCTAGACACTTGAAGAAAGAGAGAGCACTTAAAAGTACATCTTTAAAAATTTGAAACAGTAATGCTCTCTGCTGGTCTTTCTTATTGTATGTGTTTAACTCAGTGTTGTGCAGATGGCCAATATCATGTCCGCAAGTAGACAAGTAGAAGCTTAAGAGTTAGAGAAGCCAATCGTAGCAGCCCTGGGCAGTGGCGGGGAAATCACCCAACATATGTGAAAGCCTGACCTGGAGAGAGCTCTGCTGCATTTCCTTGCTTCTTTTCTCCATCTTTTGAGGGATTTTGAGCCCTCAGTGGAATGTCCATTGAGTTCCTCCCACTGACCATGCTGTCCTCACACATCCTCAGGAAGCCTCGTGGAGAAGGCAAGAAATGCCGGAAGGTATATGGCATGGAGAACCGAGACCTGTGGTGCACAGCCTGCCGCTGGAAGAAGGCCTGCCAGCGCTTCCTGGACTGAGGGACCTAAGGGACAGCAGTAATCCGGTCATGGCCACCGGGTCACAGCAACCGCAGGTCACCCCACCTTCACCTTCCACTGCAGCTTTTGGGAAAGCGCTCTTCCTTCTGAAAAAAACACATCTGGAGCCCAGGAAAACATCTCCAGGAACCTTGGTGGAATTACAGCAAAAAATAAGTCACACAGTCACTGGTCTGTTCAGAGTCCCGCCTAGAACAGCTATTACTAATTTTTTGTGTGTGTGAAAAGGAAAGTCAATTTGATTTACTATGTGTCTAGGTTTGAAAACTGTGGACTTTCGTAGCAATGGAATCAACAATGCCCATTTTACCTAGAAAGGAGGCATATTTGGATAAGCTTTCTGAAAAATACCATTTCATTGGCGGGGGAGGGCGGTGGCAGGTACTGACACAAAAAAAGCTATATGTGATTCTGTAGCTTTTGTACAAAGAACAATACCCACTTTTGTGTGAATAGTCTTTTCCCAGTTTCCATTTGACTTCTTGGGGCAGCACTCTGGGTATCTTTTCCATATCTTTCTCTTTGTTTTGTTTTTTTTGAAGAATGGCCCCAAAATGGTAGAGCTGTGGGCTTGCAGGGCCCTGATGGTGGAAACTCAAAAAGAGGTTGACTGAACTCACCAGCAGACTTCAGCTCCAAGCTGAGCTCAGGACATCCAGCTGTCACCAATGGGAAACACCTAGAAGTCTTCCCAAGATCTGTAAGAAGCCCTTCCCCAAGCAGCTCCTCCTCTGCCTGCTCAGCTCAATCCAGGACTGGCACATGGAGCCCTCTGGGTAAGCCTGACACTTCTTTCAGGGATGTGATGGGAACCACAGCTAAAATCTGTGTGTCACCGCACGTCTGACAAAGTCATTGCCGGGTCTATGGGTCATCGAGTTTTCCCTCAAAACTCCTCACTGTGTGTTCTGAGAAATGTCAAGAACTCAAACTGTCCCTGCAGATTTGCTTTTAAAGAGCAGAGCACAGTGTCCACATCTCCACCAGTTCAGAAAGCCACGTGAGGTCAAACAAACCAACCTCCAGTCTGCGTGCACTGAGGCAGGTTTCATGCTTTAGTGTGTCTGGGAGATGGGTTTATGAATAATCTAAATATTTTATGGGTAAAGGGAAGATCCAAACCTTTATTTTTCTTGTGAAAATAGTGGAGCTATTCATTAAGAATTAAGCTCAGAAGGGAACATTGAGAACACCGAAAGGAAAATGGGTGTTGGTATAGGATGCTCTTGATTTAGTAGGACAGGGCTTGTGCTGTGTTCTGCTTATTAGGCTTTCTCACCTGGTTGGTTGGTTGGTTGGTTTTTGTGGTAGTGCTGTGGGGAGAGGGGGGTTAGTTGTCAAGCCCTATAACTTCCTACCCTCCTCTCGATTGCCCTACTAGAGAGCTATTTCTCCCATACCTATGCAAAGAGGTACAAGCACCTTATAGGATGCACTGTGCAGGATGGGAGCCTAGGATCAGCCATAGGAATGTTAAAGAAGGTTGCACAGAGGAAAGTTTAATATACATCTAGAGATTGTATATACACCTTTGATTAAAGAGTAGAAAGAAGTCATCTAGTGATAACAGTAATATGGTTATATTTTGGCAACTTGATTTTTTAAAATTCTCATGACTTTTTAAACATTATTCTCTAGAAGAGATCCTATTTTCCTCCTTCATTTATTTTTTTCTGTAAAAACACTTATTCCAAGAGAACAGAAAAAGAGCTTTATTTAATTTCACAACACGATGCACTATCAGCACTCACCATGGCATCAGGTGTAATGTATGTTTAGTATTTATAAGGTTGCCAAGAAAAGACATTTTTTTAGAGTAGAGAAATGTTTTGCATCCTCTACCCTAGCATGTCTTTTCTCCTCCCGGGTGACCTGACACTTCACCTACAGGCACCGCCCACTGTGAGACAAGGCTCTGGCCTGGTGCCAGGGCCCTGAGCTGTAGATGGAGTGACCCGTGAGTCCAGGGCTGATCACCCATTTGAGTAGGTTCACCATGTACTTAAGTGGTGGTTGGGGTACAACCCTGGAGCAGAGGTTTTTGTGTTCAGCTAAGTTCCCTGGCTCTTGATCCTTGGATTATGTCACTAATCAAAAATGATTAACATGATGAGGTGCTGAATTTATCCCCGCAACACACAGAGAACTTTTGGACACAAGGAGGGAGAGACCTTTGCTGTGGAGCAACCTTGGGACCAGGCTCTATGGCTGTCCTGCAGAGACATGGGACATGAGTAGTTCTGAGCTCTGCCTGGATTTTAGCCAAATGCACAGGTATGAGCAGAAGGTAGAGCTGTGTGCCCTTCCCTGGGAGTTCTTTGCCTTTCCAACACCTTCTTTACATATACTCTCCCAAGTCTCCCACCACATGGGGGCTCCTCCCTGGCCATACAGACACCTCTACCCTATACAAAGGCGTGTAGTAACTAAGGGGTCACCAAGCTTCTCCTGGCTGGCCTTGAAAAAAAAGGAATTCAATTTCTTGAAGGCCACCCAGCAAGCTATGAATTGCAATATACAACACTGATTGTAAAAGCTAAACTTTTTTTAATGTAAAGCTATTTTGTTATTCTTTGGAACTAAACAAAGTGCCAAATTAAGCCCAATAGTTATTTATGCCATCTCTGGGGTACCATGCTCTTTTATGTTCTCTCACTTGGCAGAGGGATGAAGGTGGTGGATGGGAAGGGGTGTCCCACAGCACACTGGCTGCTGAACTGGAACCCCATCCATCACAGGGACCTCAGAGACCTGTCTACAACAGGAATGTAATGCAGTGGATTCTGGTCCCAAAGTATTTCTAAATAAGGCTCGTTGTAGCATTGACTTTTCTTTCCCTTGATACTCCTTCCTTCAGAAAACATTTCTCACCTCTCTCCAAAGAAGGCATTTCATAGTGATAGACAGGTATTCTCCAGATAACTGCACAGTTAGAGAGAGAGTCATCAGGCAGTAGGTTGAACCCTTAGTCCAGGGGTGCCCAACCCATGGCCCATGGGCTGCATGTGGCCCAGGATGGCTATGAATGCGACTGAACACAAAATCGTAAATTTATTTAAAACATTTTAAGATTATTTTTGTGATTATGTGTCACAATGTATTTAATGTGTGGACCAAGACAACTCTTCTTCTTCCAGTGTGGCCCAGAGACACCAAAAGGTTGGACACCCCTGCCTTAGTCCTTCCCAGGGAACATGCACCCAAGTTGTAGGATGCAGCGTGACAACTTGGAGAAAGTAACAAGAGTGTTGGAGAACCAAGAAGAAACACAAGAGGCCCATGGGCACCTGGCTCCCACCCCTTAGTGCGGATGAGCCACTGGTGGCTGTCCTTGGGCCCCACTGGGGGAGCGGCCATCTGCAGTGGGCAGAAATCAGGTGTCCACACCTATGGGAGCAGCCCTCTGCCTTCTTCAGCAGACTTCATTGGAAAAGAAAGCACAGCTTTCACTTGAGAATGTTTAGAGAAAAGTGGAAAGACTTGTACATTTAGAACAGAATGCCTTGAGAATAGTAGCAAAATACTATAAATAATATTCATTTCCTCAGGGAAAATTAAAGAGTATGTGAAAAATAGAACTGGAGGAGCTTAATATTAGAAAGATATGATCTCCAGAGTCTTCTAGTCAGAAAAAAAAAGGTTTTTTTTATGAACATGATGTTATTTCAAGACAAAGTTACATGAACTGGATGGGACCAACTTTTCTGGGGCTGGGGGATGCTTTATGAGAAGAGCTGTTCCTCTGTGGCTAAGCTGTGGTCAAAGGCTGGTGTGTGGACCACAAGCACCATCCCGGGTGGGTGTCCAGAGACTTGTGGAAGGCTTTCTCAGAATGTAACTGTGAATATGTAGCCTTGGCATCCTTTCCTCTCATCACCAGTAGGTTCTTAGTTCACCAGAGTTCTTAGCTATGAGCAGAAGCTCCCAGGGGAAAAGCATTAAAGCTGTGATAGCGGGTTAAGGAGCAAACTTCCATGGACTTTTCTGGACAAGGTGCTGCTTTTTCTCATGACCCTGTAGAATTTCTCTTGACCACTTGAACTGTAGCAGTGACCTGGTGAGCACCAGGAAGAATCTGTGCACACAAGTGAGTGGAAACACGGCAGGATTCGAGGGTATAGGGGTGTGGATCATTTTGGAGAATGTGCTGGGCATGAGGGGCAACTGCAAATTTCATTTCTTCTAAGAAAATAACCTTCCTGGCCATGGACACACACTCTCTTCCTGCTCCTTATACCTGTTGGGATCCTTCCTGAGGGTTCCTCCCTGTGGAAACTGTTTCTTTGTCTTTTTCTACTGTAACTAGATGAACCACAAGTCATAAAATAAAATGAAATCAGCACTTTGGGGTACCAATTGTATCACCAATCCAGCAAGAAAGTATAAAATATATTGTCATTGCGACTGACTTTGAGCCCATATCCAATGGTCTAGATTACGGGTCCCCAACCCTGGGCTGTGGACTGGTACCTGCCTGTGGCCTATTAGAAACAGGGCCATGAGCTAAGCTCACCTGAGCTCCCGCTCCTGTCTCCTGCTCCCCCTCCTCTTCACCCTCCCCCACAGCCCCGTCTATGGAAAACCCAGTCCCTGGTGCCAAAAAGTTTGGGCACTGCGGTGTGAATCAGTGACTTTCAACCTTTTTAATCTCATAGAACATGTAAACTAATTACTAAAATTCTCTGGCACACCAAAAATATATTCTATTTTTTGCCAATCTGAAGGAAAAAGGTATAATTTTGATTCATTCACACCAGACACCTATTGTCATGTTGGCTGTTGTCATTTTTTTGTTTATTTGACAATCTATGAGGAAGAGGTCAGTGCCACTAACTAAATAGTGGTATTGCATATTTTAAAAATTCTTGCGACACACTGTTTGAAAATCACTGGTCTAGATGCTTTAAAGAGTGTATCTATCATAGGACCAGCAATCAAAGTGGGACTTTTACTTGTGGTCTTGATTTGTAAATAGATCCTTTTTTTATGACAATCTCATATTTTCTAACTTCTCTTGAGGGTCTGAGAATCACCATGTTAATATGTTATATTGGAATGTAATCTGAAATACAATAACAATTATAACTTAATTTTCCAAATAAGACAAGAAATACAGTGCTTAGGCTTCTACAACTCTGAGAGACATACCACTTTTATAATAAGCATTAGTACTTAACTTCTCAAGTTAACAGAACTAGAGATATTTTACAGGATGCAGTGTTTTGTAATCACAAAAAAACATGAACATTTTCTGAGAAATGACCTTGGTTTTATACATTGTAGTTTATTTTTTAAAAGACAGTCTTACTGGACAGGAAGTGTTAATATTATAAGCAATTCTTGCTCTCCAAACAAAGGGCTATGCCTCTTTTAAGCAAGTGTTTTGGTGCATATCTTTTCAGTTAACCCTCTGCAGTGAGGGGTCGAAATGTAGACCAGATGGAAAGATTAATACAAGAAAATCAAGATGACAACAGCTACTCCTTTTATCATTAACAGTGTGTTTTCAATGTATTGTGGGGGAAAAGACACTTTAAGAATCATCCTATGTATCTTAAATCTAGAAGAAGTCAATAGACATGCTTATAAGTAATGAGAGAAATAGTGTTATAAATTTTTTAGTGTAAAATGATAGATTCTGCCACACACACAAGCTACCAACTGACCTACAAGAACCACAAACCTACATTAAACTAGCAAGCATCATTTGGTGAAATTTCTAAAATCATGGAACATAAGCCCAAAGGTAGAATTCTTAGATGGTCAATGGTGTTTAAAATAATTTTCTCTTCAGCTAAACTTGCATTTCCTTATCAGAACAAGTGATTGATTTTTTTTAACCAGAAGAATTCACAGACATGCCAGGTTGGCTCCTGAAAGTCACAGTATTCCCAAGAGCTGGGAAGTGTGGAAGGCACCCATGGAGACTTTATTAACTGCACAAGTAATTCTGAGCTTTGCCGGACCATTCACAGTGCTATAGTTCATTTTTTTTTTATCCCACTCACTGTTAAAGCAAGAAAGCATCTTGTCTTTCTAAGATTTTACTCGTTCAAAAGCTGGACCCATTCGCCAAATATGCACATAACATCAAAAGAAAAGCTAGGATACTATGGTCATATACCCATTGGGCAACTCCTATGAGGTCGTCAGAGGGACACTCAGACCTTGCTTTCAAATGGGCTTTCAAATCTGTACTCATGAGGACTAGAAATGCATGGAGTTAAGGAATGACTATACAGCCTCGCCTCCTGGTCCTTCAGATGAGGCAGTCTGAATATCTCTATGTCCTTTCCCCGGAATGTCTCTGTTATTAGCATTAAAGTTCCCAAGAAGTATGCATTGCTGAATGGTTTTGAACCAAGTGAGTCTTGCTTCTTTTTTTTGAAAAGATTTTATTTATTTTAGACAGACAGGGACGGAGGGAGAAAGAGAGGGAGAGAAACATCAATATGTGGTTGTCTCTCGTGCACCCCCGCTGGGGACCTGACCTGGCCCACAACCCAGGCATGTGCCCTGACTGGAAATCGAACCGGTAACCCTTTGGCTTGCAGGCTGGCACTCAATCCACTGAGCCACACTGGCTAGGGCACTGTTTCGTTTTTAAGTAGAAGCTTCCTAATGGTATAGAGCAGATACTTTAGAAGACCCAGATGTGTTGTGAATGAATGATTTAGATCAGGCAAAATATGGACACTAGAGAATGGTGGCAGTCATGGTGAACAAGAAAAAACATGTCCCTTTGAAGGGGTGACCCAGCCGTAGACAATCAGAACCATGCAGAAATCAGGCCCAGGGAGGCTAGATCTTCTGACTTGGAAATATGATCTTACCTGACATTTAAATGTTGACAACTAACTCAGATTCTTGACCAACACTGTGCAGACCAAAGGAACCTATATGTGGGCAGGTGCAGCCTTTGGCCACCAGATCCAGCTCTTGGGAGACACAAAGTTCACATTCCACAACCATCAATCAAGTTCCTCCATCAGCCAACCCCCACACCCCCCACGCTCACCTTGGCACAATCTGAACAACTAAAATCAAGGAAGGGAAAGAGGTCAGTTCTCCCCAGAAGTCATTCTCATGGAAGACCTGATTTTAGAAGTATAATGTCCTCAAACTAGCCTTGCCTCTGATCAAAACATACTGAAGTCTTACCCAGCTCGCACTCTGCTTTCTTGAGGTTTGCCCAGGTCATGCCCCAGAGTACTGAATAACTGTAATCCTAACTTTCTTAGTGTTTTCACTGCTGTGACCACTGTGATGAGGGGCTGGAAAGGAGCAGCCTTATGCCTTCAAAGAAGGCAGCTGGGAACCCCCAAAGTTTAAGACAGCACACATAGCCCCCTTGTGCTGGAGCCCTTTGCCGACCCCTCTACACTCCTTCCCCCTCCTTCCTGCCTTGTGACTTTTTGTCCCTGGGTAATATTTCTGTGGTTTCATCTCTAATATGGCAAAATCCTTGCTGAAAAACTGGTAGGTATTTGGGTATTTTAGAGTGTCCACTGACCTCAGAATGGAATTTTTCCACACAGAAAACCTTAGCATCTTTATCTGAGGACGAAGACAAAATAGGAGTAAATATGTCATGGAAAAAATTAGACGTCACTTCCTTCATCTGGATGGATGGACTAAGTGATTTTAGGCTGTATCTCACACCAGAATCCTGATGGTGTTGGGACAATCACATTTATAATATAGTATGTCCCTTTCAGATGCATTGTGTTATTTGTACTTCCTAAGAACCAAGTGGAGAACAGGGATATTTAGGATCACTATCACCCACCTCTAAGGCTAATCTGGAGTGATCTTGAACCTGGGAGTCAGCCTCATGCATGCCTGCAAGTTCAAGGGTTCAATAAAGCTGAGATCTTACTCTTCCAGAACAAATCCAGACCTGAGAAAACCCAGTGACCCACTGTGTTCTCAACCCATTCTTCCAACCCAGCTTCTCAGCATAGAAGAGCCCATTCACTCACACTGTTAAATACAAAGGAATGATCTCCAAATGAAAACTAGGACTAGGGCAGCACCATCCTGCAGCTCCTAAGTTCCAACCATGTAGGTGGTCATTATAGGAGTTGAGTTGCTGACACAAATAACAGTTTAGACTCCTTGGGAAAAGTTATTTTGCTGCTAACATTCAACATTTGTTATCCATGTAAACTTAAATTGATGCCAGGAAATTTTAAAACAGCTCAGATTTACAGTGTGTAAGGATCACATCAAAAAGTAATGTTAACTCCAAGTTAGAAACACCTGGGAATCTGGTTAAGTCATGTTTAAATACAAATGCAATTTAAATAGCTCTGGTGATGCCTGAGATTTCTGTCACTGTGAGGGGTGCCAAGGTGGTCTGATACTCGAATGGATTTCCCGCCACCCTTATGCATTAGTTTACCAGGTTTCACATCTTGAGTACAAGATAAAGCCACTCACAGGGAGCTGGAAGGGACCTAAACCATTCTGGCCCATCACCTACATCATTAACAGGCTTTTTGATAAATGTTTCTAAAGCAATAATACAGAGCTAGAGCCAGACAGAGGGGAGACCTTTCTTCCTCTGCTGGAAAAGAAGCCTGTTGTGCAGTGGTTGGCACCAGCCCTGTGACTGTAGCAGGACTTAGAAGGGTGCAAACTTCAGGAAACAAGAAGAAAGCTACCCCTTCCGAAAGGGGGTAATGATAGATCTGAAAGAAGGTAGAAATCATGAACTCAGTACTTAAGTTGTAGTCCTTGTTTTTTAAAAAATATTCTTTCTTATTGGGTGCCATCCATGTATTTAACTACCACCTTCCAAAGAAAAGATTGCCTTCATTTGTATTATGAAACTGTTAAAAATTAATTCTCGAGTCTACTTAAACACAGGTCCCCCCCTACCTATTCAAAGGTAGAGTGAGCTTATGAAACTTTTTGTAAACTGAATCAGTAACATGAAGACCTCCGTTAGAATAAGGTGATGGCTTTTTCTCAAAAGCAAAAATCCTCTTTGGATTTCATTCTGTTAGCAAAGACAGGTGTCAATGTAAGGGTTTCATAAAAACCAAGTGGCCAAAGGCAAACTTTTGAAATCGGCGACCCATGTATTACATTCACTTAGAAGGTAATTCTCTACATTTTTAATTCAGAAAATTAGCGAGAATACAAAGTAGCAACTCCTGGTGAAGGCAAAGTAAGCTGTCATTAAAGAGTGATGTTTTCTTTTAAAAAAGAGTTGCTCGCCCTGGCTGGTGTAGCTTAGTGGATTAAGCGTGGGCCTGTGAACCAAGAGATCACGGTTCGATTCCCAGTCAGGGCACATGCCTGGGTTGCAGGCCAGTTCCCAGTAGGGAATGCACAGAAAGCAACCATACATTGATTTCTCTCCCTCTCTCCTTCCCTTTCCCTCTAAAGATAAATAAATAAAATCTAGGGAAAAAAAAAGAGTTGCTCATCTATTTTCCTCTAACTAAAGAGGAAAACCAACACTCAGGAGAAGTTGAGCTTTGAGAACAGAGAACAATCCCCATCCTGGCAGCCACCTTGCATTTACTGGTGACTCGTCCCTATGTTAATTCACTGTTATTATGTATGTTCCTCTCCCAACGTCCCAGATTATACATTTTGCTTCTGGGGCTGCTGGTTTTTCACTCTTAAATAAGATCCAAGGGGATAAAAGTCATGACTGGTGTGTTAGTCTCAGTCTGTGAGGCCACCCCCTTTCTCTGGGGAAGAATTCCCATCCGTCTGAGCAGTTTTGGGAGTACACTCAGAGAGCAGGGTTGGTCAGCACACAGCCCACCACACTCATCACAAAAGACTTGCCAAGTCACTAATAAAGGACAAGCAGATGTCTAGTCCTCCCACTCTGACTCAAAGCCCCATGCAAGTCCCATACCACCAGCCGCTTGCATGTGGACCAGGAATGGGGGAAGGGCAAAGGGAGTAAGTTTCACCTTAATTTCCCCAGGCCTCACTTTGCCCACATTACACAACATGAAAATGCAAGCACTTTTAAAAATGTGAAAAGAAGTGGCTCCTGCAGGGTGTCATTGTTTTAATGTTATATTCATGGATCTAGAAAGCAGCAGCTCCAATCCGCTCACACGGTGAAGCCCTTGTCCCTTACCTGGGGGCAGCCTCTACCCATTCTTTGAGCAGGGATGGAGGGACCAAGAGGAAAGAGGAAGAACTTTAGGACCAGTGCCTGCTGCCAGAGTTAGAATGACCCTCCAGGATCAATGGTGTAGCTTCATCATAAACTACCCCCACTGCACCCCCAAATAAGGATGCATCTCCTGCAGATCACAAACCCTTGCTTTGCTCTTTAAATCTTTTTTTGATGGACTCTGCTAATTGGAAATCAATGACTGTGATTTGACCAAGCCCTGTGATGACAGGAAAATCCCTTCTTCTGAAGTCTCCCAACTGTTTGGGGAACCTTCGTGACCACTGGTAGGAAGCTTTAGAAAAGAGTTAGATTTTTAGGGAAGAGCTCAATACCCCCAAATATACTTGTGACTTCAATAACTGAAAATGCCCTGGGTGTAAAATAACCCAGAAATGTGGATGACATATGTAAAAAAAAATGCCATTTATCAATATTTTCCTACAATACACCCTAAAATCCCTATTTTTGTAGTTAATGGTTAGACAATGGTCAGCCATTTGAACATGTGCTCTCTGGAATAACCAGACACTAATACAGTTTCCAAAGCATTGTGTGTATCAAAACCTATTACTTAGAAGAACTCAGGATAAGAAGAAATTGCTAGGTCCCAAAGGGTTCATGACTATCATCAAATGCAAAGGCCAAGTGGCCTATGGTCTTCTTCAAATGAGGGGCTAGAGAGTGAGAGAAACAGCAGTTATCACAGAACCTCTGTTGCCCTTAGTTCATGATAAAGTTTCAAAAAAGTCCACTTTTAAAAATTAAGCCATCTTTCAAATTGTTTTCTATACCAAATCTAAACTATTGAAATGAAAATCTAAAACATCTTCAATGGGGTTGATAGTGGAAATGCTGTCAGTAGGGAACATTGCTTTGTAGTGCCTGCGAAACAAACAAAGGAGACAGACTGAAGAGAAAGAAGGGTTCTTCCTATATGATTCTAGCCTTCAAATGACAGGCCTTCACTTGTAATTGGGCACTACTAATTCAAAACCAATGTGGCAATGCTATCCAATTTTTAGACATCTTTTGAAATAGTTTTAGCCACCATTTGGAGATGAGTGAGTGCTTACAAAGGTTGTTAATGTCAATAAATGAATGTATAAAGTTACAAACTATGCATTTTCAAAGAGTAATGTTTATTTCGTGTCGAACCCAAGTAAATTCTTTTCAGAGACTTACCACAATCACAAATTATTCAAGATAAACTTGAACACATGTTATTATGGGGAGGTGGGACTCCCATCTATATTCTTCTAGCTGATATTTTTAAAGACAGTGCATTGAAATTTCAGGCTGTAAACAAATTCAGCCATTAAGGTGAATTAATAGGAAATGGTTTATATTTTACCTCTTAAACAGAAAAAGGACATGTTGGCTGTCACAAGATGTGCCCAGTTCTTAGAGGTATGTGTTCTAGTAACATTGGATTAACAATCAAACAAAATTGCATAGAGTTAATGAGGATCACATTGATAAATAGAGTGTGGGTTGTATCTGGTGTGTTTAATTCTCTATTTAAAAAAAATTCCTCAAAGATTTGGGTTATATAGTTCCAAAGAACAAAATATAAAAATGAAATATTGTCATTTGAGGTGGTGAACACAATACAATATACAGGTGATGTATTATAGAATGGTACACCTGAAACCTATAATTATATTAACCAATATCACCCCAATAAACTCAATTAAAAATGAAAAAATAAAATATTTCCTAGCAAAGCAAATTACTGATCTTTTTTCAAAATTACATGGAGATGATGATTCATTTTGGGGGGATGTTTATATGGAATGTGCACATGTTTCTTCAGCCCTCTTGTTGATTTTGTATGTTCATGGAAACTTTTCCACCAATAATTTATCTTTGCTCCTTAATCAATGCTTTACTACATTACATGACATGAAAAAAATCCTTTCCTTCATCTGACAATGTGGAAATAGAGAAATCCATTTCTCTACAGTCTATTTTCCTTCTGTGTCCACTGACAATGTTTCTCAAATGTTTGTATGTAAAATACTGGGAAATGCACTTGTAAACCTGGCACTCATGTTTAGTTATACCGGATGTGTTTGCTACCATTTAAAGTCATGCAGAATGTCTTTTTATATTACTTTTAGCCAAATTCAGATGTTCTGATATGATGTTTCTGAATACCAAGTCAACTGTAAATACAGCCTGCGGAGGTCCAGGGTGAGACACCGTTCAGTGACTGTTCCTCAGCCGTGCTCCTGGCCAGCTTTTGGCACATTGTATATAGATTTGTTGAATGTTAAATGATGTTGTTTTTCTAAATGCTGTTCTCTAAAACAACTTTTTTGAATTTTTTTTCTTTGCTTTCCATTGTTTGGGATTTTGTGTGTGCTTTAAAAAAATTGTTTTCTAAATACTTAACACCAGGAAAAATATTTCAAATAAACTGGTGCTAATTGAAATAGAAGAGAAATGTCAGATTGAAGATGTACAACATGAAATGTTCACACCAGTTCAACTAAATTGCACTTTCCTGAGGGGACAGCTGGCATCTACCTGCAGTGGGCATAAAGAGGATCGCTACATGTTTACAGCTTCTGTGGCCCATTTAAGTGTGAAAATATAGAAATGGTGCTGTCCCCCCAAGTCAAGGATTTGCTACATTGGTCCTATGGGAGAATACAAGTAGAAGTAAAGGTTTATAGTAAGAATCACGTTAATAATAGTCTTCTGGTCTTTGGAGTTTCACGTCTGTAATGCTTCATGTAACAATGGACCTGGTGTTGGTAGTCTAGTCTGACGTCCTCGTTGACCTGTACTCACTGCGTGTATGGTTCTAGCTTGGGCTGCACAGGCACGTGCCAAGCCAGAGCACAGGACTGTCATTAGGTCAGCCTGACTTCTGCAGTGTCCACACACATGAACTTAAATGCACTTGTAACTTGGTAATTACCATGAGGTCTAACTTTCACGTAATAAAAGTTTTTGGTGATCTGCTTCTATTTAGGTGCTATTTATTGAAGTAGAGGGTAACTAACTTATACCCCAGAGGGCTCACTGGGGTTAGAGGATTTGAGGTTTTACCTACAATGGTAAAAATTACTTACAACCAAATGGGCATCTTCCCCATGTCAACTGTTCAAGTCTATCTTTAAAAACATGTGGAAGGCATGTCTCTCTTCTAGAGTTCAGCCCCGGTGATCACACCTCAAACCCATCCCCTGGCAACATCTGCTCAGACATGTTAGCTGCTCACCCTGTGCACTGGGCCGGTGGTCCCAGGCATGTAGACACAACCTGGCAGAGAAAAGGCAATGTCCATTCTGGTGGCAAGCCAGCCTAGATACCCTCCCCTAGACCAAGGTGATATCCAGTAAAACCTGAAATATTTGCCTGCAAAAGCCAAGCATATGGATATGTGCAACAAAGGCAGCAAGCTTTGCAGAACAGATGTGGGCACGAAACCAAGTTTTGCCTCCTGCGTGGTAGGCAACTCAACAAGTGGTTTAACCTTTATAAGTCTTATCATTATAATGGGAATGATATTGAAGGATAAGAAAACTAATTAGTCTGGCTTAGCTGGGGTGGAGAGGATGATGACTCATGGCTGGTTGGCTGGTTCAGAAACATTCCTATGTTGAGGGACTATTGTAAGGAAGCCCAAATACTCAAATACTGGAACCTGCAAATGTCCAGGATGAGTGCCCTCAAATAACAGAATTTTCTCTCCAATTTCTTAAGAGGACTCTTTCTAAAAGAACACCCTGACTTAGTAAATTGCTTATACACCACATCTGAGTGTTTTCTTGGTTACTCCTGGCCATCATTATTTCATCAACAGACTGAGCAGTGGAGAAAAAGTTTCATAGCTCAGACTATTTGGGAACTAGAGGATTTTGCAGTTGGACACCCTCTGTCTTCTTCCACACATGCCACCTCCAGCCTCAGCCCAGCTCCTAGCCATTGAACCTCTATGATCTCCTTGTATTCAGCACAGGGAACACTGAGCCCTTTGACCTTTCCTGTGATGCAATGGGATTGAAGATAGGAAAACTTTGCTTCTATGTGCTAGACTGGGGTCCCCAACCCCTGGGCCATGGACCAGAACTGGTCTGTGGCCTGTTAAGAACCGGGCTGCACAGCAGGAGGTGAATGGCTGATGAGCAAATGAAGCTTCATCTGTATTTACAGGTGCTCCCCATCACTCACATTACTACCTGAGCTCTACCTCCTGTCAGATCAGCAGCGGCATTGGATTCTCATGGGCGTGCAAACCCTACTATGAACTGTGCATGCGAGGGATCTAGGTTGCATGCTCCTTGTGAAAATCTAATGCCAGATAATCTGAGATGGTGATGCTAGTGCTGGGGAGCGACTGCAAATACAGAGTATCATTAACAGAGAGGTTTGACTGCACAGACTAGAATAAATCAATTGTTTGCAGACTTATATCAAAACCCTATCAGTGAGTGGCAAGTGGCAATTAAGCTGCATCTGGTGGTAAGCTATAAAGCAATCCCCCACCCACCCTAATCCGTAGAAAAATTCTCTTCCACAAAACTGGTCCCTGGTGTCAAAAAGATTGGAGACCACTGTGCTAGACAGTGTACTGATTCTTTCATGAGATCATCTCATTGAAGTCCCACAGCAGCTCTGCCTGGTTGGTAGCAAGTAATAATCCCACTCAAACTAGATAAAGCAAACACAAGTAAGGGAGTACTGAAAGGACACAGGGCATTGTAGGATCCAAGGTCAGATAATATTGCCAGTGGTCATGGAGTCCTAGAACCAAGATCTGGAAATCAGACAACCACACCCCCACCTGTCCAGTCCCACCCCCAGCCAGCCTCCATGGAGCCGCAGGATCAGGTCCTCTCTCTTCTCTGTGAGTCTCTTTTCTGCTCACTTTGCAGAGCTGCCTCTGGGATTCCCCAGCACACAGTAGAAAATGGCCAGCAGGGTCCCACATTGAATTCAGTACATAACATCAAGGGCAGGCTAGAATCTTGTCACACTGATTCCAAACTCAGGACTCACTGGCCCAGCTTGGGTGAGATAGCTTTCCTTGATCCATGAACTGGGCTGGTAGTGGGGCGGTGTCAGGGGTCACGTGGGTGAGTCTCTAATAAAAAGGTGTGAGGTTGGGAAGGAAGTGATAGGGGAAGGAAATAATTGACATCCCTACCTAGTAGAATATACAAAAGTCAGTTTTTCTTACTAATAAATATAATCATAGAATTTACATCCAGGGGCATATTAAAGATGATCTAATTTAAGTCTTTTATTTCATTGATGATATTCATGACCCACGAATGTCATTTTACATTTATGACTCTTGTTTGATGCTAGTTTGTTTTTATAAGGTTTTATTATTTGCCTGAAAGACAAGATTGTTTATTCTCTTAAATGTAACCACATAGATCATAGAGAGTAGGACCACTGGAACAACATTACCTGAACTCAAATCCCATCTCTGCTATTAACTAGTTAAGTAACTCCCTTGAGGAGTTAAGTAACCTGTCTGTGCCTCAATTTTCTGCTCCATAAAATATGGGTAACAATATGACCTACCTTATCTGAGTATTGTAAATTCTAAATGAGTTCATATGAGTTAAGTGCTTAATGTGGTGCCTGACACATACTAGGAATAAAAAAGTATTAAGTGAAACATCAACAGTGTCATTATTCAAATAGCTTGAGACAAATGCATTAGCCATCTTGAACCATTAGAGCAGGAGCCATTAAGTTACAGTAAAGCTGAATATATATGTGTATATATATAGATATATATAGATATATATATATTCTAACAAAAACTATTTTCAAATTTTTCTAACTTAGAATTTTCTACACTATAAAAGTACAGACAAGTAGAAAGAAAATAAAATCACTGATAATTACAACTCTCAAAAATAAGCACAGATAGAGTCATGCATTTTTTCAAGCCATTTCCATGCACATTTATTTGCACAGTTGCAGTCATGCTGTATATATAATTCAGCATGTTGCTTTTAGTCACTCTGTGTTCTCCCATGTAATTAAATATTTTCCAATACCTCCATCTTAATGCTATATAATAGCCCAGCATGTAGATATACATGATATCCTGAAATATTCCCCTATCTGGAAAACATAGGTTTCCAATTTTTTAAAACATTTTTAAATATATCTATTTATTTTAGAGAGAGAGGAAGAGGGAGAAAGAGAAAAAAACATTGATTTGTTGCCTCCTATACTGAACCTTTTGGTGTACGTGACCACACTCCAGCCAACTGAGCCACATCGGCCAGGGCTTGCTTCCAATTTTAATCTCTTCTAAACTCTTGCTACAGGTTGCCAAATTACTATCCAAATGATTTGACTCAACTTACTCTCCAAACAGCAAAGTGAATGAGTGTCTTCCTATTTGTTCACCTGAAATGAGGATTATCACATTTTAAATCTTCCCTAAATTGACAGTCATTTTGTTTTAGTTTATATTTCCTAAATGCTAGCTAATGATATTAAACATTTTTCTATGTCAACCACTGATCATTTCTATTTACACTATGTTCACATTCTCTGCCTGTTTATCTTTTGGATATTCACCTGCCCTCATGTATTAGTAGGAGTTTTTATATTGTTAGGTTGTAAACTTCTGTCTTACTTGCTAGAACATTTTCCCCAATTTATGTGCATTTTATATTTAGTCATGAGGCATTTTTGCATGCAAATTTTTTTAATCTTTGTATCAGTAAATCTATATTTTTCTTTAAAATTTTACATCTTAGGCCCCTTACATTCAATCAGAAAATATTTCCTTATATTTCCTTTCAGCTTTTATTCACACCATCATTTTTACTATCTAGAACATTTTTGTATAGGAAAAGGTCAAATGTACTTTTGCTTTCCAAGTATCTGGCTACTTGTCCCAATCTCCTGAATGATTAACTCAGCCCAGCCAGTCTTCCAGATTTGCATCACCATTAGTTATTCAATTGTTATGATGGTAGGATCTTCTCAAAGCTCCTTTGTTGCTGATTAAACTCAGTCAACCCAAGTAATCTCCCCCTCCTTTTTCTTTGTGTACTTGGCCATGATTTGTTCTGGGGATGGTGAAAAGGATAGTCCTGGTCCCACAAAGTCATGTGCTGTCATCTGCTGAGGACAATGTCATTTCATCTGGTCTTTCAACTTTTCACTGCTATCATCCCATCATACACTCTTTTTCATTTTCTAATTTTTCAATTACAGTGGACATTCCACATTATATTAATATCAGGTGTACAGCATAGTGGTTATACATTTATGTAATTTATGAAGTGATCACCCTGATATTTCCAATATCCACCTGGCATCATACATAGTCATTAAAATATTATTGACTGTATTCCCTATGCTGTACCTTACATCCCTGTGACTATCCTGTAACTACCCATTTGTATTTCTCATTCCCTCCACTTTTTCACCCAGCTCCCCTCCCGTCAGGCAACTGTCAGTCACTCTTACTGTCCATCCTCTTGCTGTGGTCTCTAGCTGGTGTCGTGTCTGTGACATGTACTGATAACATCCCATGTTACTCCATCCAGGGCCCTTTCAGGCCTCTCTCCTGGGGTCCTGGGTTACAAAGAGAAAACATGAAGGGTAGCATTTTCCCTTTAAGTCTTTTTGTCATGGTGGTAGTGGGAAGATGATGATTTTCTGAGAAAACTTCCACAATAAATATCTCAAAGAAGAGGCTTAAGCCCTAGAACTTTTGCAATTGGGTGATTTTGGAAAAACTGGATTGAAAGCATGCGAGTATACACTAATCATTACCAAGACAGGATGAATCATCCCTTCCATCAGGTGAATGTTCATCATTTTCTGCAATATAACTATTTCCTAGTGTATCTCATGATACAAAACTGTTATGTAAACCACAACACCTTCACATGCAATTATTACTTGTAATAACGGAAAAGCTATTTTCAACGACAATGAAACCACACATATGCCAGTTCTATTTCAATATATTTCTGTGCATGATCATCTAGCAAGATTATTCAGCACAGGCAGACAGACAGACTCTTCCTCAGTACAAATCAAATGTTTTCTATTTAACAGTTGATGTGTGGACTTCCAGCCAAGATGGAGGCATAGGTGGATACACTTTGCCACCTCGCACAATCAAAAGAAGGACAACAACAAATTTAAAAACAAAAAAATAACTGGAACTGCCAGAAAATTGAACTGTATGAAAGTCTGATAATCAAGGAGTTAAAGAGGAAACATTCATCCAGACTGGTAGGAGCCATTGAGACAGCAGCCAGGGCAGAGAAGACTCAAAGCAAAGTGGCAGCTGGATGATGGGGTTAGAAAAGGCAGTGGCTGACACAGTGTGAGGTCCCACATTTGCGTGCAGACAAACTGGGAGGAACAACTGGGGAATGAGACAGAGTGCACAATACAGGGTTCCAGTGTGGAGAAATAAAGCCTCAAAATGTCTGATTGAAAAAACCTGTGGGGGTTGAGATGGCTGGAGAAACTCCCAGCCTCACAGGAGAGTTCATTGGAGAGACCCACAAGGTTCTAGAACATACACAAACCCACCCACCTGGGAATCAGCACCAGAGGGCCCAATTTGCTTGTGGGTAGTGGGGAACATAGCTAAAAGCCAGCCAAGAGCTGAGTAAGTGGCATTGTTCCCTCTTGGATCCCTCCCCCACATATAGCCCCACAATGCAGTGACCTGGTTTGCCCCTCCCTGCCAAATACCTAAGGCTCCAACCCTTACTATGTAATGAGTCCACTGAGACAAAAAATATGGCCCAAGTGACAGAACAGATCAAAGATCCAAAAAGAGAACTCAGTGATAAAGAGATAGCTAACTTATCAGATGCAGAGTTCAAAACACTGGTAATCAGGATGCTCACAGAAATGATTGAGCATGGTTGCAAAATAGAGGGAAAAGTGAAGGCTATGCAAAGTGAAATAAGGGAAAATGTACAAGGAACCAACAGTGACAAGAAGTAAACCAGGACTCAAATCAACAATTTGGACCAGAAGGAAGAAATAAATACTCAACCAGAACAGAATGAAGAAACAGGAATTCAGAAAAATGAGGAGAGGCTTAGGAACCTCCAGGACAACTTTAAACATTCCAACATCCGAATCATAGGGGCGCCAGAAGAAGAAGAGGAAGAGCAAGAAACTGAAAACTTATTTGAACAAATAATTAAGAGTAACTTCCCCAATCTGGCAAAGGAAATAGACTTCCAGGAAGTCCAGGAAGCTCAGAGAGTCCCAAAGAAACTGGTCCCAAAGAGGAACACACCAAAGTACATAATAATTACATTACCAAAGATTAAAGATAAGAAGAGAAACTTCAAAACAGCAAGAGAAAAGGAGACAGTTGCCCACAAAGGAGTTCCCATAAGACTATCAGCTGATTCCTCAAAAGAAACCTTACAGGCAAGAAGGGGCTGGAAAGAAATATTCAAAGTCATGAAAGGCAAGGACCTACATCCAAGAATAACTCTATCCAGCAAAGCTTTCATTTAGAATGGAAGGGCAGATAAAGTGCTCCTCAGATAAGTTCAAGTTAAAGGAGTTCATCATCACCAAGCCCTTACGATATGAAATGGTAAAGGGACTTATCTAAGAAATTGAAGAAGATAAAAAATATGAACAGTAAAATGACAACAAACACACAACTATCAACAACTGAACCTAAAAACAAAAACAAACTAAGCAAACAACTAGAACAGGAACAGAATCACAGAAATGGAGATCACATGGAGAGTTATCAGCAGGAAGGGGGATAGGGGAGAATGGGGAAAAAGGTGCAGGGAATCTGAAGCATAAATGATAGGTAGAAAATAGACAGTGGGAGGTTGGGAATAGTATGGGAAATGGAGAAGCCAAAGAATTTTTATGTATGACCCATGGACATGCAGTAAGGTGGGGGAATGCTGGTGGGTAAGGGTGAAGAGTGGAGGGGGAGAAAAAGAAGAAAAAAATGTAGTAGCATAACAACTGTAATAGGACAACTGTAATAGCATAATCAATAAAATATATTAAAAAATAAAAATCAATATGCATAAGCCTGAGCTGTAATTCTTTTTTTCATGTCTTCCTTTTGCTTTTCATTGCCAAGTAAACCAAGGATTTGACTTAGAACCTCTTGTACTTCTTTATTCACCATATGATGATAAAGTAATAAAACTGCCTGCAAATGCTACAGTCAGAACTTGGTGTCAGAACATTAGAGGCACTAACCTGACTGTGGACACTTTTGCCTTGTAGAAGGGAGGGGCCATCCTTTTCTAGGTAGCCAAGTCTTTGGTTTTGAGGAAAACAGTTCAGAGAGCTAGGACACTTCTTTTTAGTGGAAGGAAAAGAGGCCTTTTGGGCAAGCCTGAAGTGTCCATTTTTTTGCATAATAAACCAATGGAATTTGGACAGTCAGGCAAGGGATGTGTGTGTGTGTGTGTGTGTGTGTGTGTGTGTGTATGTGTATGTGTATGTGTAGAGTGGAGAGGAAAAACAACCTGAAAGTAGGAAAGGGCGGAGGGACATTTGAGGAGAGTCCAGCGCTGAACTTTCTGGGATGACAGGAATAGCCTACATGTGTGCCCATCCAATGTAGTAGCCACTGGGCACTTTAAATGTGGCTGATGTGACTGGGAAACTGAATTTTTAAATTTACTTAAATTTAAATTGCCACATGCAGCTAGTGGGCACCTACTGGGCAGAGCAGAGACCTTTCACACCAGTCCCTTTCACATCAGTCCCTTCTCCCTCCCTGAAATCAAGCCACACACAGCAGGGAGAGGCCTGAGGGACTTTCTAGGTGATAAGTAAGTGATAGTCCATTTTAAGTTGTTGCTTGCTCTGCGTTTCCCTTCCATCCACAAGCCTTCAGCTGATGTCTCCCACACTGAGGGGACTGTTCATCTCAGGTTTGCTGGGACTGCCATTCTGTGCCTGATAATCCAGGTGTCATTATTATTAGTCCCCAACTCACTATGAAAAGTCTCCCCCTGGACCCTGACCAGTATGGCTCATTGGGTTAGGTGTTATCCTGGGAAGCAGAAGGTGGTGGGTTCAATTCCCAGTCAGGGTACATTCCTAGGTTCCGGCTCCAAGAGGCAACAGATTGATGTTTCTCTCTTAACATCATTGTTTCTCTCCTTCTCGTTCTCCCTCCCTTCCCATTTCTCTAAAAATAAATAAGTAAACTTTTTAAAAAAGGTCTCCCACTGGAGCAATGCATCATATGGACTCCCTGCTTAGGCACACAGCCTTGTATTCATGGCATTGTAGAGATTTAGGGGCAGAAATGTGAAGAGAAACTCAGAATTTCCTGTCACCTCTCCCTACAGCATGTCCAAGAGTTGGGGGAGGGAAAGTAGAGCCCAGAGCAGAAACCCAAGCCGCATGGGGCCCAGGTCACAGAGGCCAGCTGGAGCAGCCATGGGACCAAGCTGGTTCCCCAAATAAACTACAGGATAGTGAACAAAGGAGGTGGAAGTAGGAAGAGGGAGCCAGTTACAAAAATGGAAAGAAATAGTTTTTCTAGCCTTTTTCAAGGATTATCAAGAAATATTGGACCAATGAAATGTTTTTCCACTTCCCTGGGCTTGGTAAAATTCAACATTCATATGCACAACATTCTACCACAGTTAAAACCATAACAAAATTTTAAAAGTCTTCCAGGTATAATTAAAGTTTAAAATAAATTATCTGAGGTTTCCACAAGGATAAAATAAAACTAAACAAACACACCAAAGGTAAAATAAAACTAAAAAGCCATATAACCAGAGCTTTACGTGAAATATAGTAGGCACTAATTTTTGACTTTAGGTCATATATTTTGGTTGTTGTATGTATGTGTGTTTGATGGTGGTGAGACTACTTAAGATCTACTCTCTTACCGAATGTGAAGTATGCAGCAATACAGTATTACATCCCCATTTCCCTTCCCTACCAGCCCCTGATAGTCACCATTCTAATCTCTACCTCGTTTCTATAGTTCACTTTTTTTTTTTTAACATTCTACATAAAAGCGAGACCACATAGTATCTGTCTTTGTCTGGCTTATCTCACTTAACACAATGATCTCCAAGTCCATCCACACTGTCGCACTGACAGAATTTCTTTCTTTATTATGTCTGGCTAATGTTCCATTGTGTATATGTAGCATGTCTTCTTTATCAATTTACCCCTCAACAGACACAGGTTGTTTCCACATATTGACTATTGTACATCAGGCTGCACGAACACGGGAATGCAGATATCCCTTCATGATCCTGATTTTATATTCTTTGGAAATACATTCAAAAGTGGAATTGCTAGGTCATATGGTAGTTCTATTTTTAATTTTTTGAGAAGCCTCCATACTGTTTTCCACAGTGGCTGCACCAATTTGCAGTCCCACCAACAGTGCACAGGGTTCTGTTTTCTCAACAACTTCTTCAGCACTTGTTATCTCTTGTCCTTCGGATGACGGCCATTCTAACAGGTGTGAAATGATATCTCGTGGTTTTGATTTGCATTTCCCTGATAATTAGTGATGCTGAGTATCTTTTCATATACCCGTTGGCCACTTTTATGTCTTCTTTGGAAAAATGTCTTTTCAGGTCCTTTGCCTATTTTTAAATCTGATTATTTGGGAAGTTTTTGTTTGTTTCATATGTTTTTTTTAATGGGAGTCTAAGTGATTTCTCACTTAGCAGAACTGTACATGAGAACTAGACATTTTTACTACATGAATCCTAAATCCACAGTACATATGAAATATTTGAAGAATAATTAACTTTAATTTTTACTTACAGACATACACAAAATACTCTTTTTTATTTTGTCTGGTACAACCAGATAAATGCCTGGAATACATTGCACCTAAATGTCCCTGGGGGGGCAGCAACAGGAAGTAAGAAGGTAGGCTCTGGAGTCAGACTTCAGGTTTTGAATCCTGGTTCCACCAACTCAGTTTTCTCATCTGTAAAGTGGTAAATAATATGTGCTGAATAAATGCTGACTATGATGGTGATGATGATGACGATGATGATTTGTGATTAGTTGGTAGAGAGATAAAACATCTGAGAATTTAACTATAAACTTGAAAACAAGTACCAAAGGCATACCTTAGGAATTGGGTTCACTTTTAAAATAGAGTTAAAATTAAAATTAAAAATAGAATTACCATAAGATCTAGCAATTCCACTTTTGAGTATATTTTCAAAGGATATAAAATCAGCTACTCTAATATCAACCTTGGAAGTCATTTGTTTGTCATTCCCCTTATCACACACTGTGACAAAATTCTTTCTAAGTATTTTCTGCCTAAAAGCATGTGAAGTCCTTGAGGGAAGGGATTATTGACATGTATTTGTATTCTGGAAACCAACAAAGGACTTGAAATATGGCAGAAATAACTATTTATTGACATCAGTTACACAACAAGCATTGAATGGGCACCTGCCCATGGCCAGCAATGACTATCCCAGATGCTAAGAACATTTATCTGGCTCACTACTGGGGTTCAGTGAAGGAAAAAGTTGACAACACGAAGTCAGAAAAAATTGGGGGTTTGTGTGTCACATATAAATACAGTATTTTCTTTCTTCAGTGCTCACTCCTTGTAATCTTAGGCTCATCTAGCTGAACATCCAGAACTCAGGAAACCTCACTGCTGCCGGCTTTGCCAGGGGCGGAGAGTACTCAGCAGCACCCCAAGGGGGGTGCTCCTAGCAGACTGGGCCTGGGTGTCAGGGTCTAAGTTACAGGGCAGAGATGAAAGCCTGAGAACAGACAGATGGGTACAGACACCCCACATATCAGGAGCAATCTCTACTGGAACAATCCCAGAACAGAGCTTCCAGGTCTCAGGCCGGGGCATGCACCATCATGTCACTCCACTCGGGAAGCCCAAAGTTGTGTTTTTCCACCAGGCAGTCACATTCATTCACATTCCTCCCAGTCTACACACAGCCCACTGATCACAGGTCAGTCTTCCCCAGAAGCTGTGCTGCCCACTAACTCAACCAGCATTCACTTGTCAGGTTTCCAGGCACAAAAAGCTAAACAGTTAACCCAAGGTCTTTTTTTTTTTAATAAAGGAAGAGAAAATGTTTTGTTAACCTTTCGTGCACACATCCCCATTCCTGACCCCTCTGAGCTCCCAAAATCTTATCAGAAATCACCAATGAGCCATTTCTGATGCCCCCTAAATTCAGTATGCACAAGACTCAGGTAATTCTCTGCTGTCTCCCTCCCTGGATACCTTATGTTCCCCTGTTTTGATGAACACAATCGACATCCACCCAACGTTCTCCTGTATGGAATCTTCCATGGCTTTCCATTCCAAATTCCTGGGCATGCTTGTCAGGGCTCTTCAGGATCTAGGATGGTCTGTCCCCAGTTCCTTTCACAGGTGCCTTACTCTTTAAACCTGGACTATCTGTCATTCTCACAGACCATAGTTGGAAAATGCCTACAGCCTTTGTATGTGATTTCCACTTTCTTAATACACAATCTTTAAAATGAAGGACTGGGGACCCAAGGATGAGAATAATGAAGGCCACCATCACTGCTAAAGCATGGAACATGAGACCTATATAAATGACATCTTTGGCTTCTGAAGGTCCCTTCATGCCCCATCAGCACAGAACACCCAGTCAGCAACAATGAGACTACAAACACCTGCCAACTCACAGGCACAGCTAACTAGTGATGACAAGTAAAAGGGGCTGGGACAGCCCACAGACCAAAATGATGCAACACTTTTGCAGTGAATTTCAAGTATTTGGGGCTTGTCAAGTACTAGACAAGATGACCCAATGTACTCTTTCCAGTTCTTTTCTTTTTTTGGAAATGAACAAAACAGATTCCTCAATGTGATCATACCCTTCTTTTTTCCTTGCCCACCTCACCAGGAGCTGGCTAACATCCCAGCCAAAGACTCCCAGAATAGTTGTTAAACACCCAGTATGTTGATAGTACTCTCTCTATGACACTGTGGCAAAGGGGAAAAGAAAAAAAATGAAGCTGCTGCCATTGGAAAATAATAAAATTGAAAAAGTTAAGCAATAAGATATGAAAAATTTCTCAGATGCATTGTTGAACTGCAACAATAAAAAAGCAAGACATAAAATAGCATTTATATAGTATGTTCCTATTTGTATAAAAATGTGTATAGTATATACATATCCCTGTATAGACATGTTTTTTCAGGGAAATTTTCTGAATGGTATGAAAAAAAATCATCGCTGGTGGTTACCTCCAGAGAGGGAGTCTGGTATGTGGGGTCAGAAAGACATATTTGATCATGTATCATATTACATTGTTTGTTTATCATGTGCATGTATTTCTTCAATATTTTAAAATTGGAGACTTCTGGCCATGATGGAGGTATAGGAAGACACACTGTGCCCCCTCGCACAACCAAAATGAGGACAACAACAATTTAGAAACAAAATAACAACCAGAACTGACAGAAAATTGAGCTGTATGGAAGTCTGACAACCAAGGAGTGAAAATAGACATTCATCCAGATGGGTAGACAGGGCAGAGTGGGACCTCTGGGCAGAGAGGATTTGAGACAAAAAAAAAGCGGTGGTACCAGGCATGCAAGGCAGCAGCTGAAAAACCCTGGGTGCACAAGACAGCAGTTGGCAGGCCCTGGGCACACAGTTGGTGGCTGGCAGACCTGGGGTGCGGAGTGGCAACAGGCAGACCCAGCAAGGCGGCAATTGTGAAGCAGGGCACCGTGTGCAAGTTGGCTGACTGACCGGGTGGTCCCACATTTGTTCACAGATAAACCAGGCAGAACTGGGGAGTGAGACAGACCACACAACCTGGGGTCCCAGCTCCAGGAAATAAAGCTTCAAAACACCGATTGAAAACACCTGTGGGGGTTGAGGTGCTGGGAGAGACTCCCAGCCTCACAGGAGAGTTCATTGGAGAGACCCACAGGGTCCTAGAATGTGCACAAGTCACCCCCCAGGAATTAGCACCACAAAGGCCCAGTTTGCTTGGCGAAGCGGCAGAAGGGACCTAAATCCAACAGAGAGCGGAGCAAGCACCATTGTTCCCTCTCAGATCCCGCCACATACAGCATCACAACCCAGTGACTGGGTTACCCCACCCTGGTGAACATCTAAGCCTATGCCCCTCACTACATAAGAGGTGCGACAAGACAAAAAAAAAATAGCCCAAACAGAAGAACAAAGCTCCAGTGCAAAAACAACTAAGTGATGAAGAGATAGCCAACCTATCAGATGCACAGTTCAAAGCACTGGTGATCAGGATGCTCACAGAATTGGTTGAATTTGGTCACATATTAGATGAAAAAATGAAGGCTACCCTAAGTGAAATGAAGGAAAATGCACAGGGAACCAATAGTGATGGGAAAAAAACTGGGACTCAAATCAGTGGAGTGGACCAGAAGGAAGAAAGAAACAACTAATCAGAAAAGAATGAAGAAGCAAGAATTCAAAAAAGTGAGGAGAAGCTTAGGAACCTCCAGGATATCTTGAAACGTTCCAACATCCGAATTATAGGGGTAACAGAAGGAGAAGAGGAAGAACAACAAGTGGAAAAGTTATTTGAACAAATAATAAAGGAGAACTTCCCCAATGTGGGAAAGGAAATAGAATCCCAGGAAGTCCAGGAAGCTCAGAGAGTCCCAAAGAAGTTGGACCCAAGGAGGGACACACCAAGGCACATCATAATTACATTAGCCAAGGTAAAAATGAAGGAGAGAATGCTAGAAGCAGCAAGAGATAAGGAGACAATTACCTACAAAGGATATCCCATCAGACTGTCAGCTGATTTCTCAAAGGAGACCTTACAGGCAAGAAGGGGCTAGAAAGAAGTATTCCAAGT
>CM052544.1:67456695-67516380 GCA_028533065.1 Trachops cirrhosus
GAGAATAAGTAGCATAGATGGTAGGTAGAAAATAGACAGGGGGAGGGCAAGAATAGTATGGGAAATGTAGAAGCTAAAGAACTTATGACACATGGACATGAACTAAAGGTGGGGAATGTGGGTGGGAGAGGCTGTGTAAGGTGGAAGGGAATGAAGGGGGGAAAATGGGACAACTGTAATAGCATAATCAATAAAATATATTTAAAAAAACATATGAACCTTAAAAAAATTTTAAAATTGTAAATACAGCAAATATAGGTTAAGTGGCATCACAAGTCAAGAAATAACTGTATAGAGAGTAAACATATGAGGAACTAACATTTACTGACTGATGCCTATGAGCCGGGCAGGAGTCTGTCCCTGTTACTCCCGAACACTGCCATCCATGGGCGTGGCTGTGATGTTTCTGGCCCCTGGAAACCAGCCTGCCACCTCTCTTCTGCTGTTCCACCACCTCGGGCAATCCCCACAGCTGGCCCAAACTCAGAGCATTTCCCAGCATGTGAAATGTGGCCAAATTTGGGCAGTTTCCCAGGGAGGGTAAATAATATGTTGGAGATTGAGTTAAATCAACCAAACTCCTTTTTAGCAAACCAATGGGATCAATCTGGGACTTGTAAAGTACTGCCTAAATTGTTTTTAGTTCCTTTGATTGCTTTTTATCATCTTGAACGCTATAAAAACAGATACACCCTTTCCAAATTAGGATATACTGCTTTAAGAACTACTTATTCCACATAGAAACCAAGCACTCAGAGCTTCCTTTAGTTGTGCTGATGGAAGCAAGATAAGTACTTTCGACTATTATCATTGTTAATAAAACAAATTAAACTTCTGTGGTCTACAAATTACAGTTAATGTACATTTTAATCAAACCTTTATCAAATGCTGCCCTCTAGTGACTATTCAGTAAAACCTGTTAAAAATAGATTTTGAAATTAATTTTTCACCATCGAATAATAATTTCAATTACCTTTGTCTTTCATTAAATGTCGACATTGTCATTATTTCCTTAATCTTTAAAGTATTTACCTTGTTTCCCCAGCCAGTGTGGCTCAGTTGGTTGGAGCACTGTTTCATAGACCCAAAGGTCACAAGTTCTATTCCCAGTCAGGGTACATACAGGTTTTGGGTTCAATCCCTCTAGGCAACCAATCAATGTTTCTGTCTCACATCAATGTATCTCTCGTTCTCTTTCTGTCTCTTTCTTTCTCTTTCTCCCCACCTCCCCCACCCTTCCTGTATCCCTAAAAGCAATGAAAAAATGTCCTCGGGTGAAGATAAAAGTATATATTGACCTGCCTGATCACCTGGAAAATATTTATCTTAACACAAAAATGCAGTCTATTTTCCAAGGCATACCTGAGTTGACTTCACAAATTCTCCCATCCCCACCCCCAAAAAATATTTAAATATATCCTGTTTCATAAAAGTTACTTCTAGTTACTTCTTGTGTGAATATGCACAATCATTTTAAAATCAGGTATCAGCAGACTTGTTTTGAGTTTTAGAATTGTTTAGGCAAAGGGTAAATTTTTTTCTTTTTTATGGCCAAGTAGAATTCCATTGTGAAAATGTCCCATAGTTGTTTTAGCCACTCATCTATTGATGAACACTTGGGCTGCTTCCATATCTTGGTGATTGTAAATAACACTGCAACAAACATAGGTATGCTTATGTTCTTGCAAGTTAGTGTTTTGGGCTCCTTCAGA
This sequence comes from Trachops cirrhosus, assembly GCA_028533065.1. Classification (NCBI taxonomy): domain Eukaryota; kingdom Metazoa; phylum Chordata; class Mammalia; order Chiroptera; family Phyllostomidae; genus Trachops; species Trachops cirrhosus. Next base: position 67,458,408 of record CM052544.1, read on the forward strand.
TATATTCCCAGAAATGAAATCGCTGGGTCATAAGGCAGTTACATGTTTTATTTTCTGAGGAAATTCCATACTGCTTTCCACAGTGGCTGCACCAGTCTGCATTCCCAACAAGAGTGCGCTAGGGTTCCCTTTTCTCCACAACCTCACCAGCACTTGTTGTTTGTTGATTTATTGATGATAACCATTCTGACAGGTGTGAGGTGAAAGAGGGTATAAGGGGGATAAATGGTAATGGAAAAAAATAAAATTAAAAAAATTGTTAAGGCAGAGCTTAAAAGAGAAGTAACTTTTACATATAAGGGTATTTTAGCAAGACAACAGTATGGTCACCTGGGTATGGTATTCTTGCTCTGGACATATTGACAGCCTCTTGGAAATATCTGCCCCATTGCCTGGAAGCCACTCATCACTTAGTTTAACAGAACTCAGAACCCAGACACACACACACACACACACATACACACACTGCCAAGTTCTCTAAGCTTTAAAAATCATTCTTTTCCAGCCAGGTCACATTGTTTTTACAGTATACTTTTCCCCCTTGAGAAGTCCAGAATGCTTTACCCAGACCTCCACAAAACAATTCTCAACCCTGTCACCTACAGATCGTGGGGAGAAACAAGGGACCCAGCATCCTTTCCACGACTAGGGCAGAATCCCTGCGTCTGATTCCAGCTACATTCCCCCTGTCATACATTACACAGCTTTGACACCTACCCATTCAAAGACTAGAAGAAAAATACAATGAAAATCTCAAAGAGCCTGTGACTTTCACAGGAGGTCCTACTCTACCTACCTTTCTAAGTTGCAGTGCCAGGTACTCTGCTTTGGGGAACAGCTCAGCGCAATGTCTGCCTGGTGCTGGGGACTGTTTCTGGAGGCCTGGTCCAGGTGAGGCAGGGGCTGGGTGATGTAGTCACCCTTGTGATGAGTGACCCTCTGGGTCCCAGTTTGGAGTGAGAACACAGTGAGCTCAGCCACCTCCCCAAGGTCATCTTGACAACCTCACACCTGCTCAGCTACCCTGGCTTCACACTCCCAGTTCAACTTTCCTTACCTGCTCTCAACTAATTATCCTTACCTCCTCTTAGCTAGCCATCCCCTGTCCTCACCAAGGTCCCTATTTAAAATGACAAAAGCATCAGTAAATACCACAGTAAAACACCCCTCTGTTTGAAAAATTTCTTCTGTTTGAATAACTTGGAGAGAATTAATATTCTCTCCTCAATCTAACCACCCACCCAACTCCCAACATGAACTTCTCATAGTTTTCCCCTAAGTGCCTGTTATTATCACCTTTATTCTAAAACTCTCTGTCTCAACTTACAATTATGAACCTTTCATCTTCCAGGAGGCTTCCCTTTGATCCAGTGTTCTGCATGGCTTCTCCCCCAGTGGAGGCCCCTACCATGATATTTCTACCACACGTTCTCAGACTTTTCTAAATGCTTTTCCTGTTCTTTCTCCTGCTCACTTTTCCTTGCTGGGAGAATCCCATCCATGGTGGAAATGCCTCATTTGAGCCAACTTTAATTTTTTTATACACTAACATGTGTAATAAGATAGGGTAGCCTTTGAAAAACTTAATGGATAAAGAGATACTTCACATGGGTTTTGTTTAACCAGAAAGAGGAGAGGCAGGACAGAAAACCTGTGTGCATTTTTTCATCAGGCCTCACAGAAAGCAAAACAGAAACCCCAGCTCCCTTGCCACATAATTTGCAGACTGGCCATATAACGTGTGGGACCCATAGCAAAATGAAAATGAGGAACCCTTTCTTCAAAAGTTATGAAGACTTTCAAATGACAACAGCAGAACATTATACCAAGCATGGGCCTTCCTGAGCCCAAGGCTGTGACTATGGGACCCTAGTTACACACCCACAATGCCAGTCCTGTTTCCTACCAGAAATCAATACAGCAGTCTTCCTGTGCTCCATACCAGTTTGGGTTTTTCCCTCAATGATCAGCCCCTGCCACTGTGATTAATTTATCCTGGTTTGCCAGAAACTATCAGAGGTTTAGCGCTGAAAATCTCACATCCCAGGCACCTCCCTAAACCCAGGCAAATCCTGATGCTTGGTTACCACCGTTTTCCCTGTGGACTCGTTCTAGTGACAGACGGATCCTCTGGTTTTCTGCGCATCTTAATTTCTTCCTCTCAGAAATAGCACCAATCTTAGGCTCAGTGGTGGGGTATGAAGCCATTCGAAATGTCCTCAGATTTATTCTCCTATTCCTCACATCCCCAGAGAGAAGGAACTGAACTATGGTTCTGGCTGCTCTGTGAGTCAGAAGTGAGCTGAAATGTGCTCGTATGTGGGAGCATCTGTTGGGTCTTCCTGTAACCCTACTTTAGAAAGAAAACTGTATTTCAGGATTTGGTAGTTGTGTATTTGTCATCTTTTTTTAAGGTGTGATATCCAACAATATATGAAGTGTTCTCTCTCTTAAGAAAAATCACACATTATATAGTGTCTGCCCACAAAACAGATTTTTTTAATTCATTAAAAGTCATCAAAAATATATCCATGTGAAAAGTAACAAACTGTCATTTTGTTCCAGGGAGACAGTCTAAACTACAAACTGAGCTTCACATGCTCATTGACTGTTAAATGTGAACTGAATATTCCTCAAGCACTTTGCTGAGCCTGAGACATCTTGATGAGTGTTGTGCCATATCCTCCCTGGAACTGCGTCAAGTTTGATATTTAGATGTGCCAATACAAAGATGAGTCAGCTAACTCCTCAGGCAGGTACAGCCCTGATAGAGTCCTCCTGTCGTTCCCCAGTATGCCTTAGACGGCCCCAGGATATGGGATGTGCCTGGCTGTTGTGTAGTTTCTCCTCACCCTGCTAATATCCTTGCTTCAGGTAATGCTCTTGCATATTCGTCACTGAGAAAATAGAAGCCATTGGACAGCAGCCCTGTGGGCCTCCTCCAGAGCAAAGAGAACAGTCTACCTTTTTCTGGCCCCAACGGGGCTGGCCTCCTTCCTGGAGGCCACACGCAGCACTCTGATCCTCTGAGTCCAACACTTCCAGATACTCCAGCCCCTTTTGTGTCTTCAAGGACTTGCTTTCCATAGCCCAACTATTTTTAAATATTCTTCCTCTTTTATAGATCACCTACCAAGTAAAAATCATAGCCTAGAGTAATGGCTCTCAAAGTGTGGTCCCTGGACCATCAGTACCAGCATCACCTGGGACTTGTTAGCAACATAAGTATGTGGGCCTCACTCCAGATGTACAGAATCAGAAACTCAGGGGATGAGGCCCAGCTGTCCGTGTTTCAACAAGCCCTCTGGGTGGTTCTGATACACAATAAAGTTTAAGACCCACTGATCTATGGCTGGCTGATGCTCCTCATTTTCCCTCCACACCATCCCACACCTGTGTCCAAAGGCAAAGTGGATAAATAACAAGAAGTCTGGTGAGAAACCTCTCCGTCATAGGCAGTAGGCTATAGTCTTTGGCCCTCTCCTGATTCTATTTTTATTAATGACTAGGAGGGAGGCACAGACAGCACACTGATCTCGTTAACAGATGATAGAGAGCTGGACAGAGCAGAGATGTTGGATGATGGCATCAGTACCCAAAGACCAGAGTCCAAATCCATCAACATGAAACTTAATATGGTATACTAATTAGGATTACATTCAGCTTTGAGTTGACAGAAACCCAAAATAGAATTGGCTTCATAAGAGAGAAATATCTCATTCTCATAAATGAAGTCTGGGAGTGTCAGGCCAGGATCAATGTAGTGGCTCTGCTCCCTATAATGCCCAGGACTCCAGCTCCCTGTCCATCCCATTCCTTTGGTTTGGCCTCATCATTACGTTGAAAATGATGACATCCATGTTTCAGATGGCAAAATTGAGGAAGGATGGAGAAAAGGGACAGTTCTTGCTGTCTTTTAAGCATTCTGGATGCTACCTCATTATCTTTCTATTTGCATTCTATTGGCCAAAACTTCATCTTATGGCCACAACTGCAATGGAAGTTAAGAATTGTCATCTTTATTTTTCTAGACAGCTTAGCTAGATATTACATGGAAGAAAGAGAAAACAAATATTGGGACACAATGAGCTATCCCTGCCAACCAAAGCAAAAACAAAGTTCAGCATATAAGGCCTAAGGTATATATGAGTGCTAGGAAGTGATAGCCATGCAAGTAACACTCCGCTCACTCCCTGTACCAATCCAGAAAACCCAGGACATCCTGGCTTAAGTAAAAAGAGAAGATACAGGATATACAACTGGAATTTCTAGACACAAGAATATCTCAAATGATGTCATCCAGATTTGAGTGTTCTCTGTGTCTCAGCTCCACAGTCTTTGTATTGGGTTTATTTCTGTGCTTCATGGCGAGAGGTCTTCCCCAGGTCCAGGACCCTTCTTCCCTGAATCTGTTCATAGACCAGGAAGAGGTCCAAGTTCAATTCTTCCCTACTCTCACCTCCACTTGTTTCTCAGATCAGCTTCCTCTAGCAAGTGGTTCCCAACCCTGACTACTTACTGGAATGCCCTCAGGAGATTTTTAAAGTCCTGATACCTAGGCCTCTCTTCCTAAAGCAAATTGTATTGGCCAGGGCAGGGCTGTGGCATTAAAAAAAAAACTTCCCAGGTGATTCTCCTGAGCATCCAAAGTGTACAACTCTGATGTAGCATATTGTAGGTAAGTAGAATTTTGCCTTACCAGTTTCTCTGGAGTCATCTCCCTAGATGCTGTGTGTGGGTGTCACATGTCTCCCGCACTGGGTCTCGTTGCACTGTGGGCCCCCTCACTATACTGGGTACCACCTGGACCTCCACACCTCTGTTCCCTTCATCAGATCCAGCTTCTCTCTATGGGGCCTGTGGGAGGGCACCCTGTGACTGCCCTGCCTTTCTGTCCCTTAGGATCTCTGTATCTGTCTGTAAAAGTACACTTTATTTTATTGAAGGACTGGGGTTATTTTAAAAAAATCAGTAGAAAGAATTAAAGGTTTGGGGAGCCACCTGTTCACAGACAATAACTGAAATGTAAACCAAGACTTGAAGAATGTCAATGTTTAAAAGCTCCATAGTGAGGATTAGCCAACTGAAGAAGCAGTGGCAGATTATCCACAGAGATCACAGGAAACCACAGCAATGGGTTCCTGGAAGCTCAGAGGACACAGGTTGGAAGTTCCAGGGACTGGCCCCCATTTCACTCTGTTGTCTATTGGCCCCAGCCTCTTGACCTCTACTCTGGTGACTTCTGCTTTTAATGAAAATGAAATATACAGAACAATGGCCACACTGCTCCAAATTTCACATGTAACTCATATCACTACCTTCTGATATGTTGGCAGTAGATTTTCTAATTTCTCTACAACAAGACAGAAGCTTTTGAAAGGCTATAAACTTCTCAAAGGATCTGAGAGGATATAGCTCCTCAAATCCTCACAAATATTACATCAAAGATCTATAGTTCTCTAACTATGTGTGCAGAGGCGCCCTGAGCCACCAAAGTGAATCAGATGAGCCCTTCAGGAGGTTTTTCATTTTTGAGGGAAATATGACACCACCATGCAAATTACTAACAGAAAGTTTTTACAACTGAGCTAGTTAATAATCTAAAGTTTTATAAATACACATATATGGGCTTAGTTACTATGAATAAATTTCTGAGTTGACAATAACCACAGAGAATGATAAACAGTAAATGTGATAGCAAATAAATGAACAAGAAGATAATCAGCAATCATGGTGTGAATTTTTCATTAATTCATTCAGTAAACATGGGCTCAATGCTGGTCTTGTATCCGGTGTAAGTCTAGAGCCAGAGCTATAGCAATAAACAAACAAAATCTTTGCTCTTATGAAGCTTATATTCTGTGGGGAGGATGGACAACCAAAAGCAATACATAAAAATAGTTAAGTGGAGATCAGAGCTATAAAGAGAAATGAGGCCGGGGCTAGAAGACTATTTGCTATTAACCATGTCTCCCCTCCCATCCATGAATGGACCTCGATGTTGAGATTCCATTAGTTTTTTTTGTTCAACAAGCAAAGATTTTCAAACTATGTTAAAATAAACTTTTAAAATTCAGGTTAAAATATGTCAGGTGCACAATATCCCATCCCCAAAACTGAACTGTATGATAAAATAGAGAAGTGTACACATCAATATGCGAACAGAGCAAATTTTGGGTGTTGAAATTATATATTAGTTTTTTCACTTATGGAAATTTACATAATTTTCTGTAATGCATCTGCATTAAACATTGGTTATTATATAATAATCAAAACAAAAATGTGTGAAGGCTCTATGTGGTTTAAAAGGCTAAGTAATTCATAGGTGATACAAATTTCCCTGGAGAACAAAGAAGGTATATAATTTTTTGAATTTGCTCTTGAGAGTGTCAAGAAGGCAGCCAAATTTGGAACATGTTGGGGTGTTCTCAGAGTTAGAATTTGTTTTTCTCTTGAAGGTTGAAAGGTAGGTTTTCTTGAAAGAGAGAGAAAAAAATAATAATGCTATGATCTGTGAAGAGGGAATATATCACTCTTCTGGGATAAACCTGAGAGGCTTTGTACCTCTACGTGCATGCAGTACAAAATTGTCAGTTCTAAGGAGGTGATGTGCCACTCACATGAATGAGGATGCCACTCCAGGTAAAACCTAGATATGCTCCAGGAGGTTGCAAGGGAATGGCAGAGCCCACTGGCTTTGGGCTAAGCACCCAGCAGCAAAAAGCACAAATGAGCCCAGGGTTACTAGTGAGGGAAAAAAACACAGGACAGTGATAAGGGAGCCTGGAGATTCCAGATATTATAACAATAATACCCACCACCACCACCATCATCATCATCATGCAGGGTTATGAAGGGGTTTTTTCCTTTAAATATTTTATTGTTTATGCTATCATAGTTGTCCCAATTTTCCCCCTTTTGCCTCCCTCCACTCAGCCTGCCCTCCATTCCCACAGCCAATCTCCACACTGTTGCCCATGCATATGGGCCATGTATGTATGTTCTTTGACTAATCCCTTCACCTTTTTTCACCCAGTCTTTATCTACCCCCACCCCTCTTACACCTGTCAGTCTGTTCCACGTTTCTATGCCTCTGATTCTGTTTTGCTCATTAGTTTACTTTGTTCATTAGATTCCACTTATAAATGAGATCATATGGTATTTGCCTTTCATTGACTGGCTTATTTCACTTAGCATAGTAATCTCCAGCTCCATCCCTGCAGTTGCAAAAGGTAAGATTTCCTTCTGTTTTAATGCTGCATAGTATTCCACTGTGTAAATGTACCACAGCTTTTTTATCCACTCATCTACTGATGGGCACTTAGGCTGTTTCCAGATCTCAGCTGTTGTAAACAAAGCTGCTATGAACATAGAGGCGCATATATTCTTTGGAATTGGTGTTTCAGGATTCTTAGTATATATTACCAGAAGTGGAATCACTGGATCAAAAGGCAGTTCCATTTTTAGTTTTTTGAGGAAACTCCATACTGTTTTCCACAGTGCCTGCACCAGTCTGCATTCCCAACAAGAGTGCACTAGGGTTCCCTTTTCTCTACATCCTCACCAGCATTTGTTGTTTGTTGATTCATTAATGATAGGGGTTATGAAGTTTTAATAGAATTTCAGGAAATGTATTACATGTGTTAGTCCATGATTTCATTCACTATATTATGTACAAATTCACTCATATTTTAGTTACATGATATAGTCTATTATTTTCATAACTTGACATAGTCTGTGCAAGAGTATTCACAAGGTAGGTCAGGTAATGAAGAAAACTTCAAGGCTCAAGTAGGTAACAATCCCAGGTATGAAGAAGAGTCCTAGAAAGAGCAGGCAGGGAGCCCTGCGACAAGCAACACAGAGGTTGCGTTAATAATAGATATATAAAATTATTTCCTATTTCTGGATGGGAAAGAATTCTTTTTCTCACTTGGGAGTTCTCCACTGAACTCTAAATGAAGACTAAAGGAATAGAATTCTAAAAGCAGGCAAGTGAGAATGACCAGGAACATGACAAGTTAGCCTTGCTTTCTGCTCATTCCATGAAGCACCAGCTCCATTCCCACCCCATCTTGGGGCAAAATTCTGAGAAGCATCTGTCTTCTACTGGAATTGAAGGCTAGGGGCAAAAAGATGTTAAGAAGTATCTTGAGTAGCTTTTCTTAAGGCACATACAATAGAATGTATCTGTAAGGAGATCTAGGAAGCTGCCCATAATCAAACACTAGTATTTCTGTAGCAGAAAACACACACACACACACACACACACACGGGAAAAATTAAACAAAAATAGCTTTATGTTAGTTCAAGCCAGGTTTTGTGCATTGAACAGCAATCATCTGCATCTACAATTCTCCAGTTCTTCATAGCCTGGCTTTCATGTGACTTTATTGTCTGCTCTCTCTGTCTAGCACACCCTTCATCAGTTCTAAATGACCTGCATATTTCACCCACACTTCAGGACTTCCTTCTTTAAGAACACTTAAACATTTTATTTTATCTTGAGTTTTCCCAGCTTAACTGCAATTAAGGGTTCATAATAGGGATCTGTAATTAAAAAATTTAATGTGTACTTTTCAGTAAAAATATTAGCAATTTTTAAACAAACTTTGTAAAACTAAAAAATGGGTAGAAAAACCCTCTAGTCTCTGGCTGATAACCATACCTTCTAACTGTCCTTTATGTATGTTCTAACCTAACAACCTACTGTCCTTTCATTTAAATTTTTTTCATTTGTGTTCTAGACAACATCTCCTTTACCCATTTTCCCCCGGAATGACATGAGTCTGCCAGGATTGTGCAGTTACCTTAGCAGGGCCACCTTTTGCCTGGTCCTTCGTTCTCACTTCTATCAGGACCTGCACTGGCAATTACAGGCCCTCCCTCCCTGCACTTCCCACCCGCCCCCATCCCACCCCTGACACTACACTCTTTGTCTTTGAACTGGAACCCAGTGTTTGACGGATTTTTGACAACTTTATCCAAAAAAATGAGCTGCTTCTTCAGACACTGAATTCTATCTTGTGTTTACAACATATCAATCTTCCTTAGGATGAAACAGTCCCATCTTTGGCCTGCAACATTTTGCCTTATAACTCATTCCTGGTTTGTCCTTAAGGCCCATCAACAGCTGTATTCTAAATCTAAGACAGCCCTGGACATGTCTCTGTCCAATTCTGGCTCCTTTGCAATTAACAACATTTTTTTCCTCCAAATATTTGATTTAATTATTCTTGTTCATCTTACATGGATTCTCATATTCAGTAAAAACTCACGGGACATCACCTTCAGTCTGAAGTTAGATAATTAAAAACAAACAAATGATAGATGGATGGATAGATAGATAAGTGGATAAATAGATAATAGACAAACTTATGATAGCTGGATGGATAGATAGATGGAGAGATTTTTACAGAGGGCAGGAGACTCTTCCCATAAAAATCGGGGGAGCTGCCACTACAGTTATTGAAATCCATAAACAAGCAAATAAACTTCTTGGCTAAAGAAATTATTTAATTCAGATTTTTTATTAACAGTTATAGCAGGGAATGAGCAATTATAACAGCTGTCTGGAACACCCCAGGTGGCACAGGATTTTATCTTGCCTGAAAAGAAGTTTAATATAAGGTGGGAAAAGGGCAGGGGGAGTGGGTTGGAACACAAAAGAAAAACCCAGAGTTTGAATATGTATAAAGGACCCATGGACAAGAACAATGGGGTCAGGGGGAGGGCTTAACGTGGGAAAAGGGGAGAGGACAGGGTAAGGGCGAGTAATAGGGGAAGAGGTGGGGACAACTATCATTGAACAATAAAGAAAACTTTTAAAAAGAAAAAGAAAAACCCAGAGTTCAATTGCATGAATAACAGTAGGTACCTTTCATGAATTATCACTATCTGATTCTGGTCATAGTCTAGGACTTCCTAGGACTTTCAAAGATGTTTTATAAATATAAATGGCTAATTTTATGTGTCAGTTTGGCTTGACTATTTTGCCCAGTTGTTTCACCAAATACTGGTCTGGCTGTTCCTGTGTAGCTCCATCAGCAGACACTGAGTAAAGCAAATACCCTCCAGAATGTGGGTGGGCCTCACCCAATCAGTGTAAGGTTTTAAGAAATCCTACAAAATCCTCCTTCAAGAAGGAAGGAGTTCAGTCTCCATAATCCCTTTGAAGTCAAGACTGCAAAATCAACTCTTGCTGGAATTTCCAGGCTGCCAGACTGCCCTATAAAATTTGGACTAGCCAGCCTCATAATTGTGTCAGCCAGTTCCTTAAAGCACCCCACATCTCTTCAAATAGATAGTAGAGAGATGACAGATTGATTGACACACATAAACATTGAATGATACACATGAACCCTGACTAATACATTCAAATGTATGTGTGTATGTATGTATACATGTATACACACACACAGAACAAATTTATATTCCAAAGGAGTAAATTCAGGCTCTAGAGTAAAATGATTTGACAGATTCTACACAGACTTAGAAAAAACACCATGGAAAGAAAAGGTAAAACAGGAGGGGGGATCTTTACTTTTTTTTTGGTATATATGGTTTTTTAATTTTTTTAAATATATTTTATTGATTATGCTATTACATTTGTCCAGTTTTCCCCCCTTTATTCCCCTCTGCCTTGTGCACCCCTCCCACCCACATTCTCCTACCCCCCACATTAGTTCATGTCCATGGGTCATACATATAAGTTCTTTGGCTTCTACTCTTCCTATACTATTCTTAACCTCCCCTGGTCTATTTGGTACCTACCATTTTTAAAGTATATTTTATTGATTATGCTATTACAGTTTTCCCAACTTTTCCCCCTTTATCCCTCCACTGCCCTGCACCCCACAACCCTCCAGCATCCCCCCTTAATTAATATCCATGGGTTGTACTTATAAGTTCTTTGAATTCTCTGTTTCCTATACCAGTTTTGACTTCTCCTCATTTATTTTATGCCTACCAATTATGCTTCTTATTCCCTGTGCCTTCCCCCCTCCCCACCCCGCTATTCCTCTCCTACCACTCTTCACAGAAAACCATCCATGCGATGTCTATTTCTCTGATTCTGTTCCTGTTCTGGTTGTTTGCTCACTTTTTTTATTTTCATTGTTTCTCTTTTTTCCTTTTTGTTTTTTTGTTTTTTAGGTTCATTTGTTGATAGTTGTGAGTTTGTTGTCATTTTACTGTTCATAGTTTTGATCTTCTTCAATTTCTTAGATAAGTCCCTTTAACATTTCATATAGTAAGGGCTTGGTGATGATGAACTCCTTTAACTTGACCTTATCTGAGGAGCACTTTATCTGCCCTTCCATTCTAAATGATAGCTTTGCTGGATAGAGTATTCTTGGATGTAGATCCCTGCCTTTCATGACTTCAAATAATTCTTTCCAGTCCCTACTTACCTGCAAGGTTTCTTTTGAGAAATCAGCTGACAGTCTTATGGGAACTCCTTTGTAGGTAACTCTCTCCTTTCCTCTTGCTGCTTTTAAGATTCTCTCCTTACCTTTAATCTTGGGTAGCTTAATGATGATGTGCCTTGATGTGTTCTTTTTTGGGTCTGACTTCTTTGGGACTCCCTGAGCTTCCTGGACTTCCTGGAAGTCTATTTCCTTTGCCAGATTGGGGAAGCTTTCCTTCATTATTTGTTCAAATAAGTTTCCAATATCTTGCTGTTGTTCTTCTCCTTGTGGCACCCCTATGATTCATATGCTGGAGTGCTTAATGTTGTCCTGAAGGCTCCTAAGCCTCTCCTCATTTTTTTGAATTCTTGTTTCTTCATTCTTTTCTGTTTGGTTGTTTGTTTCTTCCCTCTGTTCCAAACTGTTGATTTGAGTCCTGATTTCCTTCTCAACACTGTTGGTTCCCTGTACATTTTCCTTTATTTCACTTTGCATAGCCTTCACTTTTCCCTCTATTTTGCGACCATACTCAACCAATTCTGTGAGCATCCTGATTACCAGTGTTTTGAACTCTGCATCTGATAAGTTAGCTATGTCTTTATCACTGAGTTCTCTTTTTAGAGCTTTGACCTGTTCTTCCCTTTGGGCCATATTTTTTGTCTCAGTGGGTCTGCTAGATAGTAAGGGGTGGAGCCTTAGGTATTAGGCAGGGTGGGGCAAGCCAGGTCACTGCATTGTGGGGCTGTATGTGGGGGAGGGGTCAGAGAGGGAACAATGGCACTTGCTCGGCTCTTGGCTGGTTTTCAATCACTTCCCCAGCTACCCATAAGCAAATTGGGCCTTCTGGTGCTGATTCCCAGGTGGGTGGGTTTGTGTATGTTCTAGGACCCTGTGGGTCTTTCCAATGAACTCTCTCATGAGGCTGGAAGTTTCTCCCAATGCCTCAACTCCTGCAGGTTTTTCAGTTAGATGTTTTGAGGCTTTATCACCCCATGCTGGAACCCTGGGTTGGGAGCTCTGTTTCGCACCCCAGTTTTTCTTCCCAGCTTATCTGCACACAAATGTGGGACCACCCAGCCTGCCAGCTGCCACCTGGTCTGCCCTGGTCCACCAGCCACCACCTTGCTGTGAGTCCTCTCCACTCCGGCTGCCCATCTCCACCCCTCCTACTGGTCTGGGTGAATGTTTCTTCTTTAACTCCTTGGTCGTTGGATTTCTATACAGTTCAATTTTCTGTCAGTTCTGGTTATTTTTGTTTTTAAGTTTGTTGTTGTTATCTTTCTTTCAGTTTTGCGAGGAGGCAAAGTGTATCTACCTATGCCTCCTCCATCTTGGCTTGAAGTCTTCAGATCTTTACATTCGATCTTGAATCCTTTACTTTAGCCTAATTAATAACACAATGCTAGATTTTTTTTGTTATAGTAGGGTAGTTCCAAGTGATCTGCTTCATAGATTCTCTTTAAGTAAAGCTTTAATTGTAGCTCAGTTGGTTGGGCATCATTCTGCAAAGGGAAAGGTTGCCAGTTCAATCCCTGGTCAGGGCACATGGCTGGGTTGCAGGTGCAGTCCCCACTTGGGGTGCATATGAGAGACAACCAATTGACATTTATCTGTCAATTGATGTTTCTCTTCCTCTCTTTCTCCCTCCCTTCACCTCTCTCTAAAAATAAATAAATGAAATATTTTTTAAAGCTACTTTTACTGCTTCTCATTAAAGGAGCTTACATTTATCTATTTCCACAGCAAAGCAATATTTATTTGGGTAAAAAGCAAGGTTTCTCAAACTTTAATGGTCAAATGACCTGGAATCTTTTTAAAAATGCAGATTCTGACTCTTTATGTCTGTGTGGGGCCTGAGATTCTGCATGTTTCACAACCTCCCAGACACGGCCCATGGTATAGGTCTGGGGAAACATTTTGGGAATCACCTGCAGTACTTTAAAAACTATGAATCCCTGTGCCCTTCTGTTATAGAGTCTGACTCAGTGAGTGGATGCAGGAAAGACCCCATAATCTGTGTTCTTAGCAAGCACCTCAGATTGTTCTTTGAAAGGTGAAACCCTGAGCCAGAGTTCTCACTGTCCTTGATGTTCTGCTAAACCCTGTGTCAATAAAGAAAAGTGAATCCAAACTCAACCCCTGGAAGTGAGGCCAAGTATTTACACATTTGAACATTCATGAGTGATTCTAACACATCACAGAGCTGAGAATTTTTAGAAATACTCCCAGTACATTCGAAGGTTCAGCGAAGGTTGACTGAATTAAAGTTTCAGTCCCAGAACAGCTCCAGGGACTGAAACTTTAATTTCAGACTGCAAGAGCCATGTGCCCCCTAAGCCCTGAGTTGGGGAAGCAAACAGCTGACCCCCTTCCCCTGTGCACCCACGGGACACACCTAGTCCTGAAAGGCAAAGACTCTTCCCCTATAAAAGGCACCCTGAACCCTGTCTGACTTGCAGCATCTTCAAAGAAAGTAAAAAAAGTGAGTGGTCTCTTCCATTTTCACATCTGGCCAAACTCATTCATTCATTCATTCAAAGTATTTCCATTCTTATTATGAGCCAAGTACTAAACTAGAAGTTGGAGATATAATTAAACAAGTTCTGTCCCTGCTTTCGAGAAGCTTATGATCCAGTAAAAGATTCAAGCACATCAATGCTACTTTGACTCCCATCAATATCCCTAACCCCTGGGATTTACGTGACCGAGGGGCCACTCAGAGTTCACCTCAGAATTAGAGATGAAATACCAGGTGTGATACCTGCACTGTCACCCTGCAAGTGCAGCCGCCACCACCACCCTGGGAAGGGCTGTTACTGAGCAGCCAGCTAGGCACCTGCATCCTCTGAGTGCCTTCTGAAGGGTACCAGAGCAGCAGCACTGGAGGTTTATTTTCATTTGACATGAACGTTGTGTTTTCTGTCACCCTCCATAAACAGAAGTGCCCACTAGAGGAGTTGTTGGACCCTGGTGACCAGTCTAGAAAAGGCCGCCACTCACCACAGTATGTGAAGCTGTGTAAGCAAAGCTCATCCTTGTCGCCAGTCTCTAAGCCATCTTTCCATCCTGCACACAGGTCAGGAAATGACTACAGCCTCACGCTGCCACAGGAACCCTTGAACATTCACTCCACGTTCCTGATTCATGGCACCCTGTTTTTGTCATTTTGGGTTAAAAGTAAATAAAATAGTTCTCGGTGCTTCTTGCCAGCCCTCTTATGAGAAAGAGATGTTTCCACGGATCACCCATAGCCTGGTTGTCAAAAGTGCAGTTTGTTGTCAACAGCTGGAGAGGAGGACATTGGTCAGGAGAGTTTCAATTTAGTTAAGAGTTTTCCCTAATGAATCTTATTTTGTCAGGAAGATGGCAGGACAGGCCATTTAATCTGCTGCAGCCTTAGAGAGATGCTATTTTTCCCTTTCCTCAATCAATCCTGTGATTTCTTTCAACGATCTGGAGGGTCAAGACCCTGTAGCTAGAAAAAAATAATATACTAAATGACTAGCTTTTCTTTAAATGAAAACCGTTTCACCACACTTTATCTTAATTTACCTTTTGTTCCCTCTGAATCGTGTAATCTGTGCCTGGCTGAAGGAAGACCACGTCTATCTTAGTTTAATGTTTAACACACACAGTCTTAAGGCTTTGCTGCAAAGCAAGTTAATTTTCCAGGAAAACCAACATGATTAACAAATCTCTACTGAAGATGGGTTCCAATAAGCAAAGCTTAAACCTGTACTATGGGTCTCTTGGCTTCTTCAGCTTGCTTCAGGACTAGTTGATATTTTTTCAATTTGTGAAAAATTTTTTGGGGCAGGGAGAATGAGGTTCAAGACTAAGATACAAGAGTAAGATCAGTGGTGTGCTTGTGAATAGCACTTAGCTGCTTGCTGTAAAAACCTGGGCAAGTTTCCTAAGCTCTACAAGCCTCAGTTCCTCACCAGTAAAATGGGGCTAAATTAGTACTGATGTTCTGGGGTTATCATGAGTGTTAAATGACAGTAGATGGACACCAGGCTGAGTGCCGTGCTCGACCCAAAAGAGTCACTCGGTAAGTGGGGTTGCTGCTAATAGTTTATTATTATAATTCTCTTTAGAAATAATAAGGAAAGGTTTGGATTAAATAATATGCAGGCAATTATTTATTTTCTTTTAATACTTTTATCCTAAATTGTCAGATCCCAGACATCTGTTTGCACATAGGTTTTTATAGCACTCCTTAATTATTTAACAATGCCCCCAAAATGAAGGTGAGGGGATGGTCAAGATACTTGAAGTCCATAGTTCCAGTTCCATTTCTGCTACTATTTCGTGACCTTGAGCAAGATTCAGGACTTCACCATTTTGGGGTGATAAGTTGGTTAATTTATTTGAAAGACCTTTATAAGTTTTTTGTTAGAATATTTGAAAAATTGTGACATCATTTATTAACAAATATAACAATTTGCCATTGACTTTAAAGAGAAAGCTCTTTTCCACATTGACCTTGTCCCAGAATTTTACACTATGTGACAAGAGGAAGGTGGTTCTGCTGTGAACAAAACAAGGATGCCCAGGGTGGCCCGAACTGTCCACTCAACGATTCTCAAAGCCGAGTCACAACTGCAGGTGTCCCCAGGAAATTCCACACTGCTGCCAAAGACTTGGACAAAGATAACACAATAGAGAGAGACCCATGCAGTCAATTCTCTCAGGTTGCCTTCTGGGGTCAGATGATGTGAGATGAATGCAAGCTGTCAATCATGTTTCCTAGGGACTGCTACTGAACTTTCGGGTTGGTAAAGGATGTTAAAGTGGAACTCCCCCAACCCAATTTAAGTTTCATTATAATCAAATAGTCTCTCAGTATGTTTTTTGTATCATTTAGACTCACACAGATAGCTATGCTTTGATAGCAGTTTGTCTATTATTTCTTCCTTTGAAACAGTCTTCACTCCCTACCTTGGGAGTATACGTTGGCTTCTTAAAGTCATTTCATAAACAAAGTCAATGTGGTTTGGCTTTCTCCCAAAAAGAAAATTATTTTATAAAAAAGAAAAATGAAATACATTGGCGCTGTAATGAAGTCTAGAAATTGCAGTGCTTTCAAAAATAATATTAAATATTTTGGTTTTCTTCCTTAAGAATGAATACCTCATACATTCAGTTTCCTAGAGAAAATATACCCTGATCCATGCAGCCAGATAAAGGGTCAATGCTCAGTCAGAAATAGTAGTCAGCGCAGGGAGGAACCAGTTTGCAGCCATGCCTCAGGCCCAGCTGACTAATGTTCTGACTCACTGTCCCTAGACCTCCCAAGCTTGTCCATATATACACATCAGGTCATACTAATATTAATTCTAAATGACAGAGGTTCTTGAAACCACCAGGGTAACTGCAGGACCTCAACTGCTCAGTCCAAGTTTTCCTGGCTATTTCTGGAAGGTTCCAGAGTGATGTCTCCAGCCTACCCAGTCACAAATCTACCCTTGTTTTCCATTCCTGCTGCACTTCAGGATGTCTCACCTTCCTTTGCTGCTCACCTGTGTGACAATGCTGACATCTGAAAAACTCCTTTCCACATTACCAGTCTGTGAAATGCCACAGAACTGCTTGGGTGCTAGAAGAAAGGTGGGGGCATGGCCCTCTCCTGATTTCAGGACACCTCTTTGTTACTTACACCTGAAAACTTAGGGCAAGACATTCTGACAATCACCCATGGTGAGTTCCTACAGCTTCCAGCTCAACTTCCTTTTCCACTGGGGCTTCAAACTAGACCTGGGGCCTAGATGGAGATCAGACACACACCCCTTCTCTTCCCTCCACAAAAGAAGCAAGAGAAACAAATAAAAACTCTACCCTCCTTCAGTTAAAAAAAAAGGCTCTAGAATATCAACTCTTATCAGTCAGGATAGGCCAAGTTACGCAGCAGTAACAATGAAACTGAGAGGGGCAGAGCACAAAAAGGTTTATTTCTTGTACTTCCTGTGTATTCAGTGCAGGTTGTCAACGGGTCTCTGCTCACCTGAGTCACCTAGGACACCAAGCTTGACGTGGCAAGCCAACTTGACATGCTCCTATGACTTCTGTGCCAGGAAGCTTGTCGATGTGACTCAAACCATCTCTAAATGCATTTCATCAGCCAAACAAAGTCCCATGGACATGCCTGAACTGAAGGCAACTGAAAAGTGCAACTTTACCATGTGCTTGGAAGAAAGAGGACGAAAATAGTTGTAAACAACCTAATAACGTCAAAGGAACCTATTCAAAAAGATACTTGCCCCTCTGCTAGGTGTACACCACAGCCAAACTCTGAATCCACTGGGATCTCAGCCAGAACACTTGCTATATTATGAGAACAGTGAACTTATTTGCCTTGGAAATCCAACCTGTCACCCTAACTGTGCAGGGTTCCTTTCTGTACTCCTTACATAACTGCTGTGGGACCAGGAGGCCCACATGGAACTGGGAAAAGAACATTACCATATTCAAAATCTTATTTCTGATACCCAAATGGTCATGTTTTATTTAAAAAAATACAATTATATCCAGGAAAAAAGTGATATACGTTTTACTTCCTAAAGTGTGTTGTGAAGCAGCCACACCTACATTTAGGAGTTACCACACTATCCTCCGGCATCCACCAAAGGCCAGGCAGTATGGTAGTCTTTAATTATATTGCCTCTTCTTACTTCTGCTTTCTAGGAAGCCAGCCCCCTTTTTCAGACAAAAATCAGGGACATTTATAATTTGCTCATTTTCTCTATTTCATGTATTTCTTAAGTTTGCCATTACTGTGTATTTTGTCCTTCAGTGAACCCTATTGTTTTTCGTCTTTTGTTTCTGCTTCAGTCTGCCTGTTTTAATTGTTGGTTGTTTGTTCTCCGGAGAACAAATATCTCAGCCAATCCCAAGCCTCTCTCCTAATTGGCGGTTTCTTCTCAGGCTCAGGAATCTCCTGCCTGACTCCACCCACCTTCACACTTACCCGGCAGGTGATATTCGCCTTCTTTTTCAGCTAACTAGGAACTGCTCTGCCTAGACCCAGTGGGCTCCCTTCTCTGTAGGTGGGGCATCTAGCGTGCAAATACTTCAGGTGAGCAGGTGCAAATACAAATATGTCTGCAGGGGCCACCCAAGGAATTAAATGACCAATCTGGCCTTTCAGTGGTGAGGACTTGAGATGTGGCTGGGGAAATGCCTGGTGAGCCCATAGGCTGCCAAAAGACAGTGGAGGTCATTGGTGGCATTATGGGAAAGGTGGCCTAATGTTGCATGATCTGATTTTCAGGGGAAGTCATAAACCCAGATTTTTATATATGAAATCCCCCAAATTGTTAAATATCAGCTTTTTGGAATTTGTACCATTTTCAAGTGTCACTTGTTCAAAATAAATAAAATCATACTTTTAAATATATCTGCAAATAAGGTTTTAGTCTTTCAACTTTCAGTCTGCAAACTTTCTTTTCAACAATGGGAAAATTACAGAATACATGAGCACACAGACACACACATATACTTTAAGACATCTAGAGTAAGAAGTAGCTACACTACAAATGGGAGTAAAATAAAAATTAAGAGGTATTACGTGCAGCATTATTCACAATAGCCCAGGTGTGAAAACAACCTAAGTGTCCATTGATGGATGGATGACTGGATAAGGATGTGAGACAGATACAGATAAATATATATGATGATATATGTGTATATATGCTGTGATACACACACACACACACACACACACACACAATGGAATACTACTTGACCATAAAAACGAATAAAATCTTGCCATTTGTGACAACATGGATGGACCTTTAAGGTAATATGCTATGTGAAATGACAGAAAGAAAAAAACAAATGCCATATGATTTCACTCATGTGGAATTAAAAAAAAGAACAAACAAAACAAACACAGACAGGGAACAGAGTGGTGGTTACCAGAGGGGAAGGTGGTTGGGGATGGGTGAAAGGAGTAAAGGGGTCAATTGTATGGTGATGGATAGTAACTAGACTTTGGGGAGTGATTACTTTGTAATGGGTACATATGCCTTATTATAATGCTGTACACCTGAAACATATTTTTTTAAAAAGGGAAAGGTAAAAAAAAATAATAAAAATAAAAAATAAAAAAGGGAAAGGTCCTAGGAAAGCCATTTCACACAGAGGAACATGAGATCGGTAACTCAGGAGGCATAACCGTTAAGTGCAGGCCATGCCAGAACACTGTGGGACCACAGAGAAGTGGCAGGATCCTAGTTCCTCAATTCTTCATTCTGAAAGATATTTTTAAAAAATAAAGACCAATCTGCCACACAGGGTTCTGCAAAACATGAATAAAAACTGACGCTACTTTCACATCAAGCTTCTTCAGACTGACTAGAAAAGAAATGTTTCTTGGAATCATAAACCATTACAGGTGCAAGATCTTAGAAATCATCCTGGACAATGTCCTCATTTTACTCCTGAGGGACAGAAGGCATGGGAAGACTGGTCCAGGCCACACAGACAAAAATTGCCGAAGCCTGGCAGAGGGAGCAGTGATAAGACCAGGGGGGAAATAGCCCTGCCAGAGACCCCCTGTGTTATGCAGGCTCCACCCCTTACAAAGTGTGCTTGACCTTGAGTCTGGACACCCTTCAGCTGTCTCCTCCTCTGGGCATCAAAGGAATAATGCCTGGCTTGAGCCTGCAGGTAGGGAAACTACCAGGAGGGGAGGGGACAATGAGTGTAAAAGGACTTCTGCAAATGGGGAGACATGACACAATGACCAGTGTTCCCTGATGTCCCTATGCACCCCTCCTCAGAGCTCCCACTGCACCCTTTTCCCAGTTGTACCCTTTATCCCCCTGGGCCGAACCTGTGTGATGTGCAGATCTACCCCCAACATGTCAAGTCCCCTGAGGGCAAGGGCTTTGCCTAACTGCATTTGGTGCACTCAGTAGATCCTCAATGTTTGCTGAATGAAGGAACCTCTAAATCTCCAAACCTCTAACCCAAAAGATCAAAAAGTTAAACTAGGCTAATTGAATGCTTATGGGCCTCACTAATGATAAGGCAAACATGTTAGTATAAACTTGTAAATAAAACCTTTCTGAGAAATGTTTGCAACATTTAAATTTATAACTTGGAATAGTCATTGTGTGGGGACTCTATTGAGTATCACTCACAGAGGGAAATTATTCAAATTTAGGTTGTCTCTAGGCCCCTAACTTTCCAGATCCCTCTCTATCCAAAATAAGATATCTGCCTATCTACCTGGAATCAAGCTTCTAGATCTGAAAGCTGCCCATCTGAGGAGTTAGTCACTCAGATAATGAAACTTCAGATGCTCACTCCAATGTTCAACACCTGGCTTTCTCCAGGGAGTCCCAAATTAGCCTGCTACTAAGTATGGACATATCCAAAGCTCCCCCTCATGTAACTAAGCATTTACGCCTACTTTACCTCCTATCTTATCATATATCGTGGTCAAAAACTAGAAGCACAAATGTAAATTTCAAGGAAATAAAATAATTAATACTGCAAAGGAATTCCCCTTTAAAGCATGAGCTCAATAAAAGTCATTTACTCTCTGTCTTCTGGATTAGGTGGGATGAAGGAGAGAGAGAAATTACTGCATTTCTGTAGACCCCAACGCCCAGCAACAGTAATGTGGGTAAGTACTGCCCTGTGCCCCACACCTCTTGGAATAGTTCAAATCCAAAGGTCTTGAGAATTTTATACAGTCAAATTTTGAAAGTTTTATATTTATATTATTACTATATAAGAAGCAATATGTTTTCTACCAAAATATATGTAAGACCCACCTCTCCCTACCACTGATTATCTGCTCATCTAATAATCTACTTTTATGTTGTTCCTGTTCATATGTTCTAGAGAAATATTAAACTATTTTGAAGTCAAGCAACTCTTTTAAAGTCTAAGAAATGTTTATCTTAAACAGCCAGTGGTTTCTGTAGTCAGCAAATATGAACAATAATCTTTAATTCAGAAGATAAACTAACAAAATTGCATTCTATTGCAGGCAATTTGGCCTTTAAATACAAGCCATCATAATTAATGTGATCCACTTAGTTGACTCGTCCAATATTTATTAAACATTTACAATGTGCTGCAGTCTGGATCTTGAGGATGTAGCAATAAATAAGCCAATGAAAGTCCCTGACCATATGGAGCTTTTGGTCTAGCAGGAAAACTTCCAAGTAAGTAAAATAGATGTGACATGTTGACATGGGCTGTTTCATTGCCCTAAAGGACCCAATTTTTTACCCTCCCTCTATCCACCCTTTTGTCATCGTTTTTGCAGTGAGCTGGGCTTCATCCCTTCTCCCTGAACTTTGAGCTCAGCCATGTGACCCACTTTGGCCAATAGAATGAGGTAGAGATGACAGTGTGTCAGCTCCTGACTCTATTGACACATAGAGCTCAAGAGTCCTTCGTGATTCCGATGCCCATCTTGCTCCTCTAACATTACCATGAGAAAAATATGCCTACGCTGGTCCACTGGTCCTGGGAGAAGGATAAGAGATGTAGATCAGAGCTGCCCCAGCTGAACTTCGTCTGCCAAGCTCAGTCCAAAGCAGAGCCCCAGGAGTCTCTCAGATGCCTGTACGAGCTGAGCCAACATCATCAGCCAGGCTATCCAATGTGCACAACCTAGGTCAGCTGACCTCCTGCTGACCCCAGATGCATGTGTTGTAATAAATGACTGCTGTTTTGGGATTGTTTGTAACACCTCAATAGCCCACCAACACAAAAGCTAAAGAGCACTCAAAATACAGCAGTAAAGGGAATGAGGCAGTATGTGTGTGTGGTGGTGGTAGGAAGGTCAATTTCAAATAATTTCCTTGTATACAGTTATTTTAAAACTATAACACATTTTTAATGATTCTAAAAAACTCTCCAAGAATTGAGAGGTTTTTATGTTGATTATCTAACAACTTCATCACATACTTGGCACTCTCATCCTGGCCCAAGCCAATGGGAGGCAGAAAAAACTTGCTAACTTGATCTGGTATGAGAGGCAGACCTGAAATTAACTGCATTTCTACTTGCAGTCCAGTTGTATGCTCTTGTTCTTTCTCACATTTGAAGTATTATACGGTGTTTGAATTCACACCCTCTTTCAACTTGGCACTCTGTGATTACTACCCCTCTATCAATATCTGCCCAGTCCTAATTTATTGCAAACTCACTTAGGGTTTTAAGGCAGAAGTTTTAGCCAACAGAATTCTTCCAACACACTCCCTGAAGTAAGGAGACTTCATTTCCAGGACTCTTGTCAATGGCTAAAAAGACAGCTACTGTTGTTCTGTGGAGATCAAAGCCTTTCCAAATTAGCCACCCAACCTTCTAGATTCCATCAGTCATTTGTCCTCCCACCTGAAAAGAAAACCCCAGAGGGTTCCAGCCCAGCTTTGATTTCCCACTTCATGCAAATCCTAGCCATGCATTCACAAAGTGATTGCTCTGATGGAAACAAAGTCATGAGTTCCAGTTCAGGGTTCTGAAGGATTCTAGTGGCCAGAATTGGCTCCAATACTGCTAAAGTTAAGGAATATATAAAGGCTGAGCAGAAAAACTTCCTCTCAATCCCTGCCTTCTAGGCAGTTACCTGTTGGTGGCTCCAGTGGACCAGTGCAAGGTTTGAGACTGTCCCAATTAAGATGTTTTCATGGGCTCCTAAATCTAGTGCTGTAAAGCTTCCAACTTTTATGGACTCAAAGAATTGCGATCATAAATTCCAGAGCTGTATGATCTTAGGCAAATCACCTAACCTCTCTGGGATTCAAATTCCTAACTGGTAAAATAAGAAGAATGAAGTTCCTCCAATGTTCTAACATTGTCATTTAGGTACATGCTTTAAGCTACTGATTCCAAAGTAATGATCGCTTTCAGCCTGCTACAGGTTATACAGCACCGACTCAAACCAGCTAAGTTGAAGTAGTTTAATAACATGAATTAGATCAGGTCTTTCATCAATAATTTTTATGTCCTAGCAGTCTTCTTTATGCCTTTTAATTTTAAGCCTGGCAATTTTTACAAGCAGACCAAAGAACAAAAGTGTAAACCATAAGAATTTCAAAATCCTCCCCAGATCCAAACTATTTGGCTTTCTGGATTTCTGGATTAAATGATAAGCTATAAATTCTGTACGAAAGCATCAGAAGTCCTAGGGAAGACTTTTCCCTTCTATAATCCTAGCAGCTGACCAGGCTGATAAAATTTCCTTTGTGACACACACAGGGTTTCTCCAAGCCAGACCTAACAGCTACCGGTTCCCAATCAATTGCTATTCACATTCACACATCTGCACACATAAAGCCACTTTAAACATAACGCTGTGGGGTCCTCACAGGATGACAGAGCCACCAGCTGTCGGGGCACTGCACTGAACTGGGGATACAAACCCCATTTTCCTATGTAAATTGGCCTGGACGTTGCTCTGGCTCCCAACAAAAGGGGCGAGTTCTGTTAAATGGGGCCATCTGGCCATCCCCAGGCCCTAGTAACTCCTCTGGGATGGGGGTGGGGATAATGAGAAGCGGGAGTAACCTTGGGGGGCCAGAAAGGTACTTCAGTACTCGCAGTTGTCACCCCAACCCTAGGGGTCCTACCCACAGATGTGGGGGTCGAGCGGATTCCCGGTGGCCTTAAGACCCCTGCCGGGGGCACTTGAAGGTCTCACAGTGCACTCCCGAGATGGGGGAGGGCACGCTTTGTTCCTGGGCCCCGAGGGGGCGAGAAGCCAGAGCCTTGTGCAGAGTCACTGCCCTGTCCCCAGGGCCTCAGGGCAGCTCCCGCCAGGCGGCGTGCAGCCGCGGGCGCCTCCATAGCAACCGCGTGGGAGCTCCGCTAGCCAGGTGGAGAAGGGGTAGAAGAAGGCAGGGTCCAGGGGAGAGGGTTGGGGAAGCGGAGGGAGGAGGGGTGGGGGTGCAGGAAAGGAGGGGCTCAGGGGAAGGGCTCAGTGGTGGTGGGGCGGGAGGAAAGGAGGGGCTCAGGGGAAGGGCTCAGTGGTGGTGGGGCGGGAGGAAAGGAGGGGCTCAGGGGAAGGGCTCAGTGGTGGTGGGGCGGGAGGAAAGGAGGGGCTCAGGGGAGGAGGAATGGAGGAAGGAAGGGCGCTTGGAAGAGCGGGGTAGGAGGGAAGAAGGAGCGCAGGGGAGAGGGGTAGGGGGTGGGGCGGAGGGGATCTGGAGGATCCTGGGAGAAAAAGAGTAAAGGAGCAGAAGAGGGGAGGAGGAGCCGGGAGAATGGGCTCTGGAAAGGAAAGAAGGAACAAGAAGGGGGCGGTAGGGAGCCAGAGTGCTGGAAAGGAGGGAAGTTAGAGAGGGAGGAGAATGGGGAGACTGGGAGGGAGGCAGGGCGGAGGGAGCAGGGGCCAGCGTAGAGGGCGTAGAGGGCAAGTACCGCACCGCCCCATCCTGCCCTCCAGGGCACGAAACCCGGGCAGGGTTGTGGGCTGAATTCCTGCTCCCAAGGAAGAGAGGCAGAACGGGAGCCCTAAGGGACACAGTGGCCAGAGGGTGACCATGCGCTGGGAGGAGCCACGAGAGGGTGGGGCACGGGGTGCTGGGAGATGGTAATAGGAAGGGAGAGGGGGCTGGGATACCGCGCCCACCTTCCCGCCCCAGACTGCCTCCCGACGACCCCCAGCGGTGTCCCGTATTCATCAAGAGGTGCTGTCCTTGTCCCCAGGCCTGCAGGCAAAGCCTGGGGGGAGGATGCAATCCAGCTCAACACCAGTTCAGACTGTCCCACCGGAGGTTCCTTTCTGTTGCAAGACTTAAAAAGGTTATATGGATTTTGTTTTGAGTTCACATTCCGCCTCCCCCGCAAATGAAGGGTCTCATGGAGAGAACGTATTACCAATATTAAGCTTGGAAATAGAAACAGTATTTTCTGATATCCAGCTGAAAATGGGAAAAGCCAAAAATCACAAACTCTTCGTGATTCTTCACTATCTGCTGGGCACTGACTTGCACACTGCATCTCACAAAGTGGGTGAAATGGGTGTGATCCTCGCACTGGAAGAGCTGACCACAAACTTGGGCTAGACTACACTCCTAAATGTGTGAGAAAAAACAATGTTAAGACTTAAAATTTCAAAAGAAAGCCAGTAGATTTAATTGCTGTATATTTTATTTTTAAAGTATTATAAAAAGGAAAAGGAAAGAAAAATAAACTTTTGGACGTTCTCAGCTAACATGGCCTATGGGAAAATGAAAATAAACCTAATTGAAAAAACAGTGCTCACCATAAATAGGTTTAGCTTTCAGGCAGGGAACTTGATTATCACCCCCCCAACACACACACACACACACACACACACACACACACACAGAGAGAGAAAATGGGCCAATCAAATGTAAGATTGTCCATTTTTCATAAAGTAAAGGTCATAAATTCCTCTAAGCCTTTAGGAACAGATTTGTATGTGTAGAGCCAAGGCTTTTATTTTATTTTATTTTATTTTATTTAGTTTTTTATTCTGAAAATCCTAATCTCTAATTCTCGTTTTCAGGTATTACTCGAAGGAATATTTTTTTGGTTTCTTCTACCCACATACTCCCAAATTAGGTACCAATCTAAAAGATACATAAACACTTGTAGGTTTGTAATTGTAGGTATCCCATCTGGTTTCAACTCTCTCTTTGACCAAGACAAAAAAAAAGGAAAAAGAAAAGATGAAAAGTGTAGACAAACATCCAACTACGTCTATAAAACTGTAAATGTTCACTTACTTGGACATGAAATGAATGTCTTCCAGTCTTTGCTTCCCAACTAGTTGACATGGAACCTTTGAGGGTTCACTGAGTTCCAGGCATTATTCTCTGTGATTTATAGATATTAGCATTTTATTTAAACTTCTTAAACTTAGAAGGCAAATACTAATACAGTATTATCCCATTTTATAGAAGAAGAAACTGAAGCTTAGAGAGGGCTACAACCTGCCCACATTTGCACAATGGCAGTCAGCAGGCAGGGTTGGGTTGAAAACCCCAAACCAGCCATCACTGAGCAAGGCCCTTCGCTCCCTGACCTCACACCCCCAAGGGTGGGACTACCCTTGCATCTTATCTAGAATAATTCTGAATATAACCATGGGTCAAATTATGGGTTAACTGAACTTCTCAATGTCATCCAGTTTTGCAGCATTGGGTAGACATGTGGACTTACGAATCATCATTTTCTTCTAATAAATTTTTGTACGATATTGTAAACTTTAGAAATATAGAAAGTAGCAACCTACCAGGCCCAAAGCGACTAAGCACAGGTTGTTTGTATATGTTCACTTGAGTATTTAGAATTCTGGCAATATTTTAAAATATGTATTCTGACTTCAGTGGTAAGCCATATTATTTTTTATCTTGTGCACACTTTTTTTTTTAAGTAACAAGTATGACGTCCTTCATTCAAAGGAGAACAATCCATACATTGGGGAGTGCACAGGGCCTCACAGCAATGAAGCACTACTCCAGAGGGGTTTGGACCAAGAGTGAGTTTTATGGAGTCTTAGAAGAAGCAAGGAGAAAATAGGGCAGGACTTACGGGGGGAGTGGGGGTAGTTAGAGAAGGATTTCCTTATAGACTAGCAAGATTCATGTGCTAGTGTAAGGTGAGCTGGCTAAAGCTGAGCTGGAGGATTGTGGTTGGTACGGGTGAGGTTTCCTTGACTGGTATTTCTCCTAAGCACAGGCTCACAGGTTTAGATTTGTGACATGGGGTGGGCCACTAGGGCAACCTCCATTTTGTAGGTCCCAATATACAAATTAACTTTATCAATTCCTCCTTTAATCAATACTCTCAGTTGTACCGAGGGCATTGATCAAAAGTTAAGGTATTCTGAGCTAGGTGCCATTCTCAGCTACCACTTCCTGTTGATATTGGGGTCAGGTTGGACCACCGACTGAAACACATAGGTTAGGACAGCAATTTTCAACCTTTCTCATCTTATGGCACACATAAACTAATTACTAAAATTCCATGGCACACCAAAAAATATATTTTTTGCCAATCTGACAAAAAAATAGGTATAATTTTGATTCACTACACCTGACAGCTATTATTGTGTTGTCTATTGTCATTTTTTTTATTTGACAATCTAAGGGAAAAGAGGTCAGTGCCCCTAACTAAACAGTCAGGTATTGCATGTTTTAAAAATTCTTGCAGCATACTGGTTGAAAATTGCTGGGTTAGGGTATCAAGGTCTCAGTCCCCTAGTTGACTTTTCTTCACCCTGTTTTTGGCATTGCAGGCAAAGGGAGATCATTTCAAGAACAAGCTTGGTTGGAGATTTTTGTTAGGCAGCTAGTGCTTTAGCAGCAGATCTTGAAATATCTTTAAAAGGTAAACAGAGATTCCTGATCACAGCCTCACTTACATTCACTTCTACTCAGGACAGTAGGAATCTGCCCAGGGAAGCAGATTTTGAATCATGAATGCCTCCTAGGAATTCCCATTTGAGTCTGGGGCTCAGGACTGGAAAGGTGACAAGGTGACAACCACAGGAGTAAGTACATTTAAGGGTTTATACACCATACAGGTGGTTTTATTCTGTCCCTCATGTGGTTTTTTTTGTAGAGAGCCAGAACACAAGACCCTGTTTTGGGGGTTGTCCTGTTGCTTATACTTTCACTTGTTTCTTTGTTACCTTTAATACTTAGGTACCTGCAAATTAGGAGGCATAGACTCAGCATCGCTTGTTATTTGTTTGCATATTCACTGTCAAGGGGGGAGGGTTGAGAGTTTCCTCCTGAATTTGGCCTCTGTGAATAGATATGTGAATATACCGACCCCTAAAATCTTTGCCTGTATCTTTCTTCTATTTCTATCTGAATCAGTCCTGCAGTCCTTCACCTGACTAAGCTCAGGGACAGAAGGCGTGAGGAGGAAACAAAAGTGGAGCATTTGGAACCAAAATGAGCAAAGTACTAATGCTTCTCTATGCATAATCAGCAATGCTGGTGCTAAAGACTGATGCACCCAGGATGGGGGACAGATGGGGAGATGGGATAGGAACCACTTGAGGGGCTAAGGCCCATCTTTTAGGAAAGAGCTTCTTTTTCAGACTCAGCTGAGGGATCAAGCTCGAAATTCAGTTAACTTACTGGGAATGGGTTGGGACCCCTGCTTAAGAGTCCAGGCACCCGGTAAGTTTCAGAGCAGGGACTTACTCTGTCTTCTTCCTCCCACTGAAAAACTGAAGGACATTGGCTCACGGCCAGAGCCATTTCCCTGATGGCCTGTGCTCCTTTCCAAAGGCCTCAGGAGCAAGGGAAGAAATAGGGGCCCTTGTACTCTGCCTGTGTAGACCTCTGGCCAACCCATCTTCCTGCTATAACTGATTGTGATTTCCAGTCTTTTAATTTCTTTTCATTTTCTAAAAAGAGTTTCCCCTAAGGAAAACACTCCCTCATAAACTTCAGTCCAAAGGTGATTTGTTTTTCCTTTTACAGAATTTAGGATGAAAAAATATCATGTGACTATTTTAACACATATGACACAGAAGAGATTATTTACAATTTTGCTTAAATATTCTGATATTCCCATCACTGGTATTTGACTTTTCCCAAAATTAAACGTAAAATTTCCCAGTAGGATTACAAGTCTGAATAAGATTTATTAGAAAATAAGAATGAAGAAATAGGGACTTCCACCAAAGATGGAGGTGTAGGTAGATATACTTTGCCTGCTTGCACAACCAAAAGAAGGACAACAACAAATTTAAAAACAAAAAATAACCAGAACTGACAGAAAACCGAACTGTTTGGAAGTCTGACAACCAAGGAATTAAAGAAGAAAGATTCACCCAGATGGGTAGGAGAGGTGGAGACAGACAGCCAGTGTGGAGAGGACTCATGGTAAGTTGGTGGCAGGAGGTCCTGGGCAGGCAAGGCGGCGGCTAACAGACCAGGTGGCCCCACTATTGCATGCAGATAAACCAGGAGGAACAACTGGGGAGCAAGACAGACCTCGCAACCCAGGGTTCCAGTGCCGGGAAATAAAGTCTCAAAACCTCTGACTGAAAACACCTGTGGGAGTTGAGGCAAGGGGAGAAACTCTGAGCCTCCCAGGGGAATTCACTGGAGAGACCCACAGGGTCCTAGAACATACACAAACCCACCCACCTGGGAATCAGCACCAGAAGGCCCAATTTGCTTATGGGTAGCTGGGGAAGTGATTGAAAACCAGCCAAGAGCCGAGCAAGTGCCATTGTTCCCTCTCTGACCCCTCCCCCACATACAGCCCCACAATGCAGTGACCTGGCTTGCCCCACCCTGCCTAATACCTAAGGCTCCACCCCTTACTATCTAGCAGACCCACTGAGACAAAAAATATGGCCCAAAGGGAAGAACAGGTCAAAGCTCCAAAAAGAGAACTCAGTGATAAAGACATAGCTAACTTATCAGATGCAGAGTTCAAAACACTGGTAATCAGGATGCTCACAGAATTGGTTGAGTATGGTCGCAAAATAGAGGGAAAAGTGAAGGCTATGCAAAGTGAAATAAAGGAAAATGTACAGGGAACCAACAGTGTTGAGAAGGAAATCAGGACTCAAATCAACAGTTTGGAACAGAGGGAAGAAACAAACAACCAAACAGAAAAGAATGAAGAAACAAGAATTCAAAAAAATGAGGAGAGGCTTAGGAGCCTTCAGGACAACTTTAAACATTCCAACATCCGAATCATAGGGGTGCCAAAGTAAAAGAGGAAGAGCAAGAAAACTTATGAACAAATAATGAAGGAAAATTTCCTCAATCTAGTGAATGAAATAGACTTCCAGGAAGTCCAGGAAGCTCAGAGTCCCAAACAAGTTGGACCCAAGGAGGAACACACCAAGGCACATCATCATTAAGCTACCCAAGATTAAAGATTAAGGAGAGAATCTTAAAAGCAGAAAGAGAAAAGGAGACAACTACCTACAATGGAGTTCCCATAAGTCTATCAGCTGATTCTTTAAAAGAAACCTTACAGGCAAAAAGGGGCTGGAAAGAAGTATTCAAAGTCGTGAAAGGCAAGGACCTACATCCAAGGTTATCTGTCCAGCAAAGCTATCATTTAGAATGGAAGGGCAGATAAAGTGCTTCCCAGATAAGGTCAAGTTAAAGGAGTTTATCATCACCAAGGCCTTATTATATGAAATGTTAAAGGGACTTATCTAAGAAATTGAAGAAGATAAAAAATATGAACAGTAAAATGACAACAAACACACAACTATCAACAACTGAACCTAAAAACAAAAACAAACTAAGCAAACAACTAGAACAGGAACAGAATCACAGAAATGGAGATCACATGGAGGGTTATCAGTGGGAAGGGGGAGGGGGGAAAATGGGGAAAAAGGTACAGGGAATAAGAAGCATAAATGGTAGATGCAAAATAGACAGGGGGAAGGTTAAGAATAGAATGGGAAATGTAGAAGCCAAAGAACTTATATGTATGACCCATAGACAGGAACTAAAGTAAGGGAATGCTGGTGGGATGGAAGGTATAGGGTGGAGGGGAATAAAGCAGAGAAAAAATGGGACAACTGTAATAGAATAATCAATAAAATATATTTTAACAAATAAAAGAAGAAATGGAGAGGGGAAAGACAGGGAGAGGGACTCTAAATATTTTTCATAGAATTCTAATTTAATCTCATCAAAAGTTCATTTTAGTTTAATTCATAAGCAGCATTTTGCTGTAATATTATTGCATGCCTTTTTTTTCTTTTTATATCCACAGTTTGATTTTTAGGTCTGAAACTGAAAAAAATACAACTGAATGATTTTTTTTCCTTACAGAGGAGATCAAATGAAAAGAAGACAATTTAATCAATATAGAGTTTGGATTTACTAATTCAAAGTGACTAGATGAAAGTGTGGAATGAAAGCTTTAAACATCCACAGAATAACTAATTACTATTGATCACCAAATAATTCTAAGCACATATGCTATTTACTTAGAAAGGAAGTGATATATTGTCTTAGAAAAATAAAAGCAACAATACTATATCTGGACCTCATTAGTATGAGAAAAGAAAAAGGGGCAACTCATGAGACTGCCACAGGAGAAAACAATTGTATTCAGCAGGACACGTTATTTAGTGGAAGAGAAGACAACACTTGGGATAAGGGCTATGCCAGCAGAGAAGTCTGAATAGGGACAAAAGAAACAGGCTGAGGTGTCCACCCTGGCTTTTTTGCCTGTGTAAGAGAGCAGCTGATGTTGTTTTGTGTGCTGTAAGGTTAGCCACCTTCTCTGCAATCTGCATACACAACCAAGAAGGCCTGCCTGCACTTGGGGGATTGGAGAGGCTGAAGGACTGACTCAAGGTCACCCAGATTATAAATGGCAAAGGTTGGATTTCCTCTTCA
Organism: Trachops cirrhosus; assembly: GCA_028533065.1. NCBI lineage: Eukaryota > Metazoa > Chordata > Mammalia > Chiroptera > Phyllostomidae > Trachops > Trachops cirrhosus. The sequence goes on from CM052544.1 coordinate 67,490,155, forward strand.
TTCTCCCTCTTCAGCCACCCATTATAGTGATCCACAAGTGGGGTTGGAAGGGAACCCCTCTCTAATTCCCAAACAGAAGTACATATGGACAAGCACGTTACAGCCAGGTAGAGCTCCCAGTTTACTGCTCTGTGATACACACGTCACTGCAAGAGGCCTCAGAGTTGGGGATGTTGCTGCCTTTTCCTATGGAGTGAAGTTTTAGAGACATTTATTTTACCTAGAATCAGGTAGAAAGCAGAGGCTATCTCTTAGGCATCCAGAAGTGCTCAGAAACATCCAGAGGACTGACTACATTTTTCACCTTTGAACCAAAAGTTTTGGCCTAGTAGAACTTAGGGGATGAAGTTGGCTCACCAGGTGAATTGAAGGAGAAAGGAGAGAAAATTTCTCAACTGATTAGTGGAAACTTGAAATAAAGATGGAGGACAATGTTAACACCATTACTATTAAATCTAATGGAAAATCTTTGCTGTGTGGAATTTGCTAATTTGAAAATCATTAGTCTATTTCATTATGGCTTGAGGGAAAAGTCAGAAATGGAGGGATCTGGAATTGGGGAGGAAAGGCCTTCCTGACTCTCCAGCAATCTGTTGGTTAAGAAGCCAACCTGGAGGAGCAGTAGGGGGAGGAGAGGTTCAGGTGGCATGGGCCAGCTTGTACAAAGGATGCTGTGTGACTGACAGAGTGGATTTCACTGGGATTCATCCTTCCCTCTGCTGTCTAAGAACCCAACTTCTGGGCCAAGGACAAGTTTCTTTACTGATCTTCCTTGATAACCTAAACTACACAAGAATGTTCCCGCCATTTGTCATAAGATGCCTCGGTGACATTGACGAGGGAGTTTAGTGGATGAATTCAGGGACATGGGAACCTGGACCCAGAAAGGATGTGGTCCCCAAACCAAATGTCTGCAGGGACAAAGCAGAAGGCCCTTATTTCTGCCTTTTGCCTCTATTTCTCTTCAGGAAGCCCCTAACCTGTCACCTCTCTGACCAGCTCTGTTGCTCCTCTGAATATGTGATCGGTGAGGTCATAGAAAGGTTTTGTTTATATCACCTCTGTACAAGGAACAATACTTACTGGCTATCTCTGAATCTCATTTCCAAATACAGAGCAAAGATTGACTGATCCAATTCAGTGCATTATTCCCTTCTGAGCTAATTATCTGTAGTGAGAGTGTTGGTTTTAAATGGAGAGCTAGGTCCCCCTTGGAGAAAGGGGCCTGATACCAGCCAGGTAGGCAGTCTCTTGCATCATGCTCTAACTCCATAGAACTTGGCTTTCATATTCTCTACAAAAGACGTCTTTCCTTGTTACTTGGTTAACTGCTTCTCACTCCTATTACTTTAAAAAACAATCCTGAATGTGTTCTCTGCTTTCCCAGCCCCACGTTACAACTCTTCCATCCTGCCCTGAGATAGAACGTAGCTCTTCCAGTGTCCCTCTCATTGTTCTTGCTTCTAGATTAAGGGGCAGGAAGGAATACTGCATTATTGCCATGCAAACAAGCATGGCATATTCTCTTAAAAACAGAAGTGAAAAATTTGTCTTCTTTTTACTGTTTGATTGAGCACTGTTGTTTTTTCTGCTTATCTCAGAGATCATTGAATCTGGTCCATTATGAACTGCAGGTACTAAGTGCCTTGCCTGGGGTCACATACGGCATTTGTGCAGAACTCTGTGTAAAGGTGGTTTTCAGTTATAACACGCTGCCTACCCCACCCTTCCTACCCCATTTCCTGAGTGTAGGGACCAAGGAACAGAACAAGGAAGGGAAAGGCAGGACTCTCACCACTCCATGTCTCAGCTCAGAGCTGGCAACCTGGAGTGATGGGATCACCCTGGCACATTCATGTCACCATGCGGATGTTTGGCAACTGGACTGTGATTGACTAGGTCTTATGAGTCCAAGTCTTTTTTAATTCTGCAGAGGCTTTTCTCATAAGAAAGGCTACTGCTTGAGTGTTTGGGCGGCTGCCCACCTTTTGGCACAATAAACCCTCTTCTGCAGAAGAAGCTGCCACATTACAGAAATTAGATCTCTTTTACAAATCACATAGAAAATTGACTCTCTGAGCCACCATTACCAAATTAAATAGCTAGATAAGCACTAAGTGACTTCCATAACTGCTCACAGCTCTGAAATCCCACAATTCCTTGATGAAACCAGAGAAAGAAGTTCATCATACAATAAAACACAAAAGAGGCAGCTAGGAAGTCCTCAGACTAAATGCAATTTTAAAAAATCCAGGCATTTTGAAAACAGCCCAGATAATTAACTGCTTAGAGATTTTAAAGAAAATGCTCTTGTAACCCATGTGTAAAGGAATAAACAGTTCAACAATAAGCCATTTTTAATTATGAAATAAAACTCTACATACTCCATTTTTTTAAAGACACAGCCAAGCTATTCCCTTCTGCAGCTTATGAAGATCTTAAAAATGGATCATCATGGCAACTGACCTGCCCTGGAGGAAGTGAATACCTATTTTATAAATAAACACACGGGACTTCAAAGAAATGGGTCTTGGGCAAAGCACCTGTTCACGAGACATAACCCAAAGTTTCAAGAGGTGGGAAAATTAGAATTTTCCAAAATCAAGAGAAGCTTTATTTTTACCCAATAAGCATACAATCATTTTGATTTTTAAAACAAGGTTAATGACAAAATCTTATTTAATAAATGCCAAAATGATTATACAAATGAAAGATGCCATGTCATTTTTAAATTCTACAGTTTTATGATTATATATTTGAAAATATGAATAAATTCCTTCAAATATACTAAAATATTGACATCAATAATCTCTGTAAATATAAAAGCTGAAAATTTTTCTTCATGTTTAACAGTTTGAAAAACATCCTATTAGAGAATGTGTGTCTGTGAATGTGTGTGTTGTGTTTCTCTGTGTGTGAATGTGTCTGTGCAGTCGTGTTGATGGGGCTAAGTGTGACTGTCACATGGAGCAATGAAGAAATATCTGAATTTCATTATGCAAGAAAACATACCTCAGTATTTTTTAAGATGAGAAAATCCCTATGTACTTACTTTCTCATGAAGGACTTCTTCAAAAGGAGCCAGAAGGTATAAAAAGAGTATTATTTCTAGGCAGCATTTCCCAAACTGTAGCAGGGTAGATAATTTTATGTGGTATATGAATAAACATTTTTATTTGAATAATCATGCATTTATTTTTATCATTCCTCCCCACTCCTCCCAACACTCCGCCTCAGGATCACTGGTTTTATTCACAGCATTAATTCGGATCCTCATGTCTGCCTCTAGCAGCCCAGGCCTGAAGGTCATTCCTTGCCCTCTACTCCACCACTCAGTCTTTTCTGACCTGTCCCCCCACACTCCCTAACTACAGGAACCCTTGCCTCAGCTCTCTGTAACACACTAAATCATCAGCCAAAACACAGTCTAGAGAAGTCCAGCTGTTTTTCCAATAAAGCAAAGCTATTCCCTGTTAATCATGAGATATGGTGCCAGTGAATGGTTCGCCTTCTATTTTGGTTATTTCTTACTAAGAAACAAATTACCCTAAACTTACTGGCTTAAAATGACAACGCTTTGTTTGTTTTCTAACTTCTGTGGGTTGACAGCTCAGTTGGTGGTTCTGCTGGTTTCCCTTGGTGTTTTCCAAAGGATGGCTGGAGTTGGAGGCATCTGCAGTGACGACCCCCTCCCTGCCCCCCACAGGAGACCAGCAAGCTCAGCCTCCTCCCTCTCCATGCAGGGTACGTGGTGTCTCTGGGTGATTGTTTGGGTTCCCCAAAAAAGCAAAAATTAAAAAGCTCCAGGTCATCTTAAGCCTTAGTCCCTGAGCTGGCACACCTCCACTTCTGAGGCTTTCGATTAATTAAGCAGTCCCAGAGCCAGCCCACATTCAAGGAGAAGGGAAATAAATTCTGCCTTGGGGAAGACTGGGGGAGGTTGTGACAAAGAATTTGCAGCCATCTTTAATCCCCCAGTTTCTCAAGCAAGAGAGATCCTTTTAGTTTCTTCTATGCAGAACAACCACTTTAAGGATTTCAAAACCTGCTTACCATCCTTTGAATTAAATTTAGGTGTCTTGGATATAAAAAGTGTGATGTTTTCCCAAAGCAGTACAACATTAAGGCTAAGAACTGGTCCAGAGAGACTGTAAGTGATTATAAAATGATGGACACATGGGTACATGTAAATATTACTTGCCTTTCAAACAACACTCTGAAATCCAAGTTTTATGACAAGGAACCTCACTTTGTAGGTGCTCTCACATTCTCTACTTTTCTAGGAAATAAAATTCATTTTCTAATCAGTAAAGGCATTTTTGTCCACACTCCTAAAAGTTAAAAAAAAAAAACAGGTTATAATTCACAAGAAGTATCAATAAATTAGTTTTAAATAAATGGGGGAATTTTTTTCCACCTCAAATATATCTAAGCAAATGAAAACCATAGTTTAAATTAACCTAGCATGGGAATCCTTCCTGCTTTAATTTAGCACCGTCTTCATCAGGAAAGTTTCCCAGAGTATACAGACAATTACAGGATAGGTGCCTCTATTTCGGGCCATTTCACAACCTACCTCTTCTCCCCTCTTTTTAATTTAATCTAAATGTGTAAGTGTATTTAAGGTAATTAAAGTCAACCTACAGGTAGCAGTGGTGTGGACAGTTCAAAAATTACTTACATTGAGTGTGGTCAATATATTTGTATTTATATTTGGAATGGCTGCAGGAAGATGTTTTTCAATCAAATCTGGCTGTGTAGGGCAAACTCCTGCGCATTGAGTCCCTGCAATTCTGCTTCTGCTAGAAGTTGATGCCCAGGGGTTTGCCTTTCCTCTGGCCTCTTCTGGCCTACTCTGGGATTAGGGTCAATAAATATTTGGGTTCAAAGGGCTTTTCTTTTTGCAAAGTAAGTAGAAGGAATGGACATATGAAGAGTGCAATTAATTAAGTAGGAATATATAGTCAGTTTGCTGGAATTTGCAGATTCGCTGGTCATTTCCTGCACATGTCATTACTCACTACATTTGTTATATCACGTACTGAGGTTAACAGGCTGAGAAACAGCCTAGTGGTTATTGACAGCGATGTGGAAGTTTATCTGTAACCACCCCTTTGGAGTGGTTTGAATGAAAAACAAAAGGAGGAATTGATGTGCTAATGAAGGACCCATCTAAAGAATAAGAACTACGTACACTTTAGGTTGCTGGTTTACGCATTACTGCAAATATGTTGATTTCCTATCCCTGTTCTTGCTTATAAAAATCTTAGCTAGGCGTACAACAGAATCATCCTACCCGTGCACGAATTCTTCTTTCCATGCTATCAAAAGTCTCCATGTCCCTCATGGATGGCCGCTCCAAGGAGGAAGCTTTCCATTTAGGGCAGCCTCCTTCGGGGAGGAGACTCTTCCAGACCCAGACTTGAATTCTCCCGGGAAAGCTGCGCGTCCTCCAGGGAATGGCTTCCTGTTAGCATCCAGCTTCATCGGCCTTCTGCCTCATTCATCCCGCAACTGTCCAGCGGCGCAGGACCGCGTGGGGCTGAAAAGAGATCCCCCGTCCCGCCCCCGCGGTGGGTAGATACGTGGGTGCCGGGTATCTGCGCGGAATGCAAACTTCCGCCATCCACCCGGGACCCCCACGAGGCCCAAATGTCTCACCCGCGGCGCAGCTGGGCGTGAGGTCATCAACCCCGCCCACTGCGCGCGGTTGCCAAGGTCACGGCGGGCAGCACTGTGGCTGTTTGATTTGGTGAGGCCTTCGCCTCGCGCCTCTGCTTCGACGACAGGGCTTTGTAGGTAAGCGTGACAGACTAGGAGAAAAAAAGGAGAACGCCCACGCAGCCCAGAGAAACCGCGTAAAACAACCTCTGTAAGCGGCCTTCTTGTGGGGAAGTAGCCTGGACGTTTCCAACGACTCATGGAGAAGAATCATGAAATGCTGAGGGTAAAGCAAGCGTGGTTTCAGGTAACGAATGATAGACTAAGGAGCAAGTAAATTTTCCTAACTTAGTTAATTACCAAAATTCATTCGCGAAAAAGATTTAAGATTGAAGCTCAGACGGGCACTCGAGTTTCTTAAAAAATGTAGTGAGACTGGAAATGGAAAGGGGCTGAGGAGCCTCCGACTACACTGACCAAGGTGGTGCTTTACATTCTGAATCCTGCCTTACATATGCTTAAGTTTCACAAGGAAATTGTTTCTTTCATACATTCTGTTTGGCGTCATAGAGCAGCCAAAAGAAAAATATTGTCGGTATCTATTTGGGAACTTGTGTGTGCAGTCACTTCTTATATAGAAGGTGAGATGGCGCCATCTCAAATATTCAGAAAACAGCATTACGCTTTGCAAAAAGAAGCTAACTCACTAGTTGGAGGAGGCCGCGTTAGAAAAACCACCTGTGGGTTGGGGGAGTGAATGGACTTGAGCGTGCGTTGGTGGGACACCTATGTGCTTGGTTTACACTGTTGTTTTCTGTGGATTTCTAGAACTTCCTGCGCCTGTCAGTCGGTCATCCAGTCAGCAGGCTCCCGCAGACAATGCGCTTCTGCTCTGTTTTTCCTGATTTATGGTGACGCATTCTCTCCGTCAACGTATTTGTACTTTTTCCCCCCCTCTCAGCATGGACCTTTATATTTTTCTTCTGCAGATGACTACAAGGTGATAAAGAGAACTTCATTTAACTTCACTTTTTATTTTTGTACTGAGTCCTTTTTTTCCATTATAGTAATATAATGCTAAAGTGAAGGTATTGTCATTTTAACAAGGTCATTTAAGCAATTATTCAGCATTTTGTATTATATTTGGTTAAATAAGATTAAAACAGAATCCTTTAAAAAGGAAAAATACATCTCCAACATGTATATGTATAGATGTATATAATGTATGTGTGTGTGATAAAGTATATGCAAGTAGGTATTCTTTACCATGTTATTACTGATACTTACTTTCAGATGTCATGGTCAAGCAAGATGCATTGCCTAAAAATGTAAAAACACAATTGCAGAATTCCCCATACTTCCAAAGTTTCATCCACTAACCCCTATGCTAAGAAATTTTCCTTTATTTATATATGTGTGTAAAATATGGACCTAATTCGATAACAAATATTTACCTCAGTCTTTACATGCATTTCTGCATAGTGAAATGTCTTATTCTCCTAATTGTAAGCATATTACTAGAAATTATATCTTTGGTTTTGCAGTCTCAAATACAACACTCAGCCTCTCAATCTCTAAAAACAAGCAATCAAATTGCAAACAAAAGTTAGAGCCTTGAGCACTTAGAGAAGCTTCTCCTAGAGTGTGTTCTGTAGACAGCTGTGAGAACCTCTGTGAAAGCCTGTTTTTAAAAGGGGGGAAGAAAGAGTAGGATTCCTTGTTAAAAAACATTTGGGGAAACATTCTATATTCTCTATATTCTCCCTGTTGGAGATTCACAACATCATTAACATATTAAAGGCTCTTATATTTATGCTCAATTGAATTTCAACAAAGGTGTCAAAGCAATTCAGTAGGAAAAGGATAGTATTTTCAACAAATGGTGCTGGGACAATGGGATATCCACCTGCAAAAAGATATATTTAAATCCTTCTCTCCCATCATACTAAAAATTTAACCCCAAATGAATCATCCGTCTAAATGTAAAAGTTAAAATTATAAACTCTTAGAAAATATGGGAGAAAAATCTTTGTGACTTTGGAAAAAGTACAAGCAATAAAAAATTTCATAAATTTAACTTAACCAAAATTAAACATTTTTATGCTTTAAAAAACATTTAAAAAGTAGAAAGAAATACCACAGAGGGAGAAAATATTTGCAAATCATACTTGATTAAAGTCTCGTATCCAGAATATAAGGAACTCTTGTAGCACAATAATAAGAAAATAACCCAGCTTTACAATGGACACAAAATTTAAATGGATACTTGAGAAAGAAGATATATGAATGACCAATAAAAACATGAAAAGATGCTCAGCATTACTGGTCATCAGGGAATGCGAATCAAAACCACAACCCAGCTACCACTGCATATCCACTAGCTGGTAAAGAGTACTAGTTGGTGAGGATTTGGAAGTAACTGGAACTCTCATATACTGCTGGTGGGAATGCAGTTCGGATATTTCTTTAAAAATCAAATAGAAATTTACCATGTGATCCCCCGCTTCAATCTCAAATATATTCTCAAGAGAAATTAGGACATGAATGTTCCTAATGGTTCACAGTAGCCAAGAGTGGAAGTAAGCCAAATGCTCATAAACTCATAGCTGGATACAAAAATAATGTGGTATATTTGTGTGGAATACTACTTTTCAGTAAAAAGGAATGAAGTCCTAATACATGCTACAAAATGGATGAACCTCAAAAACGTTATGCTTACTAAAAGCCATATAAAATTTCCAGAAGAGGCAAATCTATAAAGAAGGAAAGTAGATTAGTGGTTACTGGGGCTGGAGGGGGGAATTCAGAGTAGTGGTCAATGGGGACAAGGGATGTTTCTGAGGTGATGGAAATGTTCTAAACTTGGATGTTAGTGATGATTGCTCAACTCTGTAAATTCACTAAAAATAATTTAACCTTACCTTTAAAACAAGTGAATTTCATATCATGTAAAGTATACCTCATTAAAGCTGCTGTTGTTTTTTGAAGGAAAGAGTGTTCTCTGTTCAAAGCAGTTTGAGAAACATTTTATATCCCACCTCTTGGAGATTCACAACATCTATTAACATATTAAAGACCAAGAAACCCTATGGTAAAGAAACCTACTAAATCTTTTAATCCAGCATTAATCAAATTTATGTGACCACAGGAACTTTTTTAAAAAATTAACATCAATTAAACTCTTTCAGAGTGAGTGGTGAGGGAAAAATTGCTCAGTGTTCCCTTCACTGGCTATCCCTTAGCTTCTCCAAACCCTCAGGTCCAAGTAAGTGGCATAAACTTGACTAATTCCTGAGGGTTTTTTTAGCAAAAATAAATACAACTTATATAATTAGTGAGTCCATAGAAACCAGCTGGCTGAAAACCTCCCTTCCCCCACCCTCCACCCACCCATGACTGCTGGCGTGTGTCTGGATTTCTGCTGGGGTGTCTGGCTGACAGGCGGAGATCAAACAGTAATTATAATTGAAGCTTAGTATAATTAATTACATAATTTTGATTTGTTTGAGGTTAATTCCACTACTAAAATTACATCCTAGAATTAGAGCAGTAAAGATTACTGTCAAGAGAAAAGTAGGTGTGAATCAAGCACCTGACTCATGTATGAATCATGTCCAAAGCTCTTGGCTCATATTTGGATTGTGCGTAACAGTTGAATGACAAACAATTGCTCACAAGATTCCCCATAGTCATTAGTTCAGTCATTGATGCAGACTCTTCATACAGAACCCTATTCCTGGGACTATCATTGGAAAAAACTGGAAGCCCCCCAGGCCCTGTCTCTTCTTTTTTACAAGGGATGAGTGATTGTGGCAGAGAAGATGTAAGAAAATTTTGATTAGGGTTGTTTACATGAGGAAGGAGAAGAGGGATTTTTAAAGAATTTTTAACAAGATGCATTCTCCAAATAACTATTTTTGTCAAATAACAATTTTTGTCAATAACAATTTTGTCAATAACAATTTTTGTCAGAGAAGAATGAATGTGGGGATAAAAAATGGATAAACAATTTGTTATACCCAATTGATTACTTTTCCAAGAATTTCTTATAACCATGTTAACAAAGAACCATGACAACCACATACCAAGACAATGAAATGGACTCACGAAGAGGACAATACTTTTTTTTTTTAAACACTGCAAACATGCTTTATTGGTCTGGATTGTTCACAGTGAAGCTTCTTGCTCAGAGAACCAAAGGGCCAGCTAACGGTGAGGGAGGGTGGCGTCTGGACACTCCCAGGGTCTGCAGGACTCCCCCAGCTCAATGCCTGTTCACTGTCCTTGTGCCTGGAGAAAAGAAGGGAGGTAGCTCTTTGGGGGTGGCTATAGAGTAATTTTGTGGGTCCCAGGTTCTGTTCTTCACAGCAACAGGTAGAAGGGATCACATCAAGTTCTTTATTGCAGACCTACAAAAAATGAGAGAATTATATATTACTCTCGTTTGCATTTCTTTTTTCCTTCTTTTTCTTTTTACAAAACAACAGCAAGAAAGAAAAATGTAGGAGGCAGATGAGCTAGGTACCAGGGTTAGGATCAGAAGAGACCTGGGAGATGAGGGCCAAGCTATTACGGCTGGGACAGTAATGCTGAGGGCTGGCCTGCGGCTCTCTCGAAGTATCTTGGAAGAATGATGACAGCCCTAGAGTAAGCAGATACAAAGAGAGTGGGTGGGAGACAACTGTCCCTAGATTAGCAGGAGTACCATTCCTCAGGTGGCCACCCTGGCAGTAGGGAGGGATGGGCTCTGCATCCCTCGACTCACAATGCAGGGAGATGGCTTAGTGACTTCTCCTGGGGATGTTCCTGGTCTCATCTCCAGGGATGCCCCTCAAGGTCGGTGGGCAACCCTCATCTCCAGGGCTCTGCACATCCCACAATGCAGTCCTTGTGAGAACTATACTTTTTAATGGTACTCTTTGGGGGAAAAATGGCTTCAAGCAAGGCACAGATAATGCTGCTGGCCCTTTGCCTTTATTGCAAGTATATGGGGCTAATAATGAGACCAAAAGATATCAGCCAGAATTTCAGAAATATTGGTTTTCATATTTGGGAAGTGAAAATAAACTTTTGATGGAATTATTTTGTATGCATGGAGGGTGGAAGGCAAAATGAATGTTTTTAAACATCATTTTATATAAATTTTGCATTAGCTTAATATCAATTACTTATAACTAGAATAATCTTTTAAACAAAAGTGTGTATTGAACAGAAAAAGCAAAATCATCCAATATTAAACTTGTTAGGCAAGAGGAGAAAACTCTCCTTGTTAAAGCAAAGGGAAGAGAACAAGAGCTTTTTGATAATCTCTAAAATCTGAACTTGTGTTCAAGTACACATGTAAACTGCAGCTTAGTAATGTGCTTGTGACAAAACAGCAAGCCCAATGCCTGCAGGTATACAGCCCTAGACTGCTTTGGAAACCCAAAATCCCCTGCCCCCAACCACCCCGTCCATGTTAATGTGATTTTTGTTTATAATCTAACTTTTGTTTATACCAACACTTTTCTGTAAAGTTTGTGGTTCAACTGCATCTATTTTGCAAATTCTCCTTCCACTTCTTACTGGCTTTCCTACATGAGTTTTAAGGAATTCTCCCCACCCCCAAAACCAGGCTTGCCTCTCTGATGGCATCATATCTTCACCTAGTCTTTGTTACCTCTTTGTGTAGATTGAATCTTGTTTTCTCAAAAACAGCTTTGCAATTCTTGATGTGCATATTGCTGTTTTCTAAATTCAAAAGTAAAATATTATTCACTAAACAAAATGCCTTTTGTGAACTCCAGGTTTTGTGAAGGTTGTGTGAGGGTTGAGGATGTGAAGGAGTTAGATGGAGAAGTCAAGCAAAAGCTCTTTTCAGGAAAATTAGGAATGGGAGCAGAGTTTATTTGTGAGGGGACTGTGTCCACTGATGGAAGTCTCCTTTAAGTGCCTTGTGAATCTGGGTAATACAAAAAAGGAAGGACCACTGTCAAGACTTTCTCTATATTTAGCCATAGTTCAAAATGTTCTCTATTCCCTCCTGCTCAGTTCAAGCATTGTTAAGTATTTGACAGTTGTTTTAAAAAATTGTTTATAGCAATAACAATCACCTTTATGGGATGTACAGAGAAATGAGAGAAGAGAAAATAATCAGTCTTTATTCTACCACCCTAGTGCAACCTTTGTTAGGATTCGAATGTTTTCTTCCTTTTTCTATGAACTCCCTTTTGCATAGCTGTAATCACAGTCTACTTACAGTGTGGGGTACTGTCATATAAGATCTCCTTAGTTGCTGAACTAAGTCTTTGTAACCATAATGTGTCAGCTCAGCATAATGCAATATATTTGACAGTCTTTCACTTTTTTACATTTTAAAGATCATAAGCAATACTGAGATGAACATCTTTCTGCATAGACTCTATCAATATTTTGAGTTTAATAATCATCTTTACTGAATCTTAAGCCTCTGAGACTCAGGCAGTAGGGCGGAGGGGAGCTCAGAGAAGACATCGACATAACAATGGATGCTAACCACCTCCTCTTAGAAATTGGCACTGATTTTAAAACTTGAAAAAAATGTGATTAGTAATCAGACTTCTAGTTTGCTTGAATCAGCAACCACTCAAGATTATGGGCAAAAGAGAAAAGAGGAAAAGAGCATTAAAGGGAAAAGCAGAGGATGTTGATTTCTGCTTTTTCCAACTTTACCAGTGAGGGTATTGCATGCCAGAGAACAGGTTAGAAATGCATTTGTTCCGTTGGATGTCTAAAGGAAGGCACGCTTCTTGGCCAAAGTCAGACTCCTGTGGACTTGACATCTGCCATTTCAAAGACAAAAGTAATTTGACTTAAGTGGGAATAAAAGCAAAATTAGAATCTAAAAGACTTTAGTTCTTTATAAAAAATAGTTTACATTTTATCTTTCGTAAAGAACTAAGGCAGGGCTACTCAAGGTTATGTGCTGTGGTCGTTTTATAAATTAAAATGGTTGATAAGCACCAACTTGGTTTCTTCAATCTCATTCTTCATAGCTTCCTCCCAAATAATATATTTCATTGTTAATATAAAAGTGCACTGTTGTGCTTTCAAAAGAACTTGGCAGTTCATAAGTAATGGGGGAAAATATGCAAATCTTTGCCAACCTCCAAGTCCCTTAACGTTAATTTAACTGTCACAAATAATTTCCCAGGAAAGAAAACAGCCTGTGTCTATGAACCAGGCAGTTAACATCACACAGTTCACTCCTGTGTGATTTTTTTCATCACAATATGATTTAATGTGTCAAAAGCACTGATGAGGTCAGTTACCACATTCTGTCCCCACTGACTGTTCAGTAACTTGGGCCAAATTCTGAGGCATTCCACAACAAGTAACATGCTCTTCATCACAAGATCACAAAACATCAGCTTTAGAAAATAAATTTTCCATACCTATAATAGGATTTTAACATGAATAAGATATTAGAAGAGTTTGCCACAATCATTCCATAATAGTGTAAAATATTTTTCTTTGACTTTTCAAAAAGAAAAAATACAGGCATCATAAATGCATCTTCAGTGTTTCTGTTTGAAAGTAAATGGGACCTACTTAATTTTCCAGGGACTTTTTGTCCTAGTTTTGGGTCATCCTGCTGGTTTTAACCTGACTTCCATTTGATCATGTTGCTTCTCACTGCACCTGGAATAAGAACAGGAAATAGAAAGGTCTTGGGGGCCCCAGTCCTTCCCTCCATTTCCATGGCATGTGAGCTCATGGTGGCTGTTCTGGTTACCTATTGCTGTATAACAAGCTACCTATACTTAGTGGCTTAACACAACAACCACTGCTTATTTTGCTCATGAATCTGCGATTTGGACAAGGCTCACAGGGACAGCCTTTTTCTCCCTGCAGCATCAGCTGGTGACAACAGCTCAGGGCTGGAATAAAGGTTGGAAGACTCACTCTCAGGTCTAGTGTCAGTGCTGGCTGAGAGCTGGGACTTCAGCTGGAACACCTGCAAGGGGCCTGTCCCTGAGCCTACTTGGCTTCCTCACATAGTGGTAGGATAGCAGGAGCAAATGCCCCAAGAGGACAAAGCAGAAGTCCATGGCATTTTATGGCCCACCTTTGGGAATCATGTGGCATCACGTGCAAAAGTGCTGCGTAGATGTAGGTAGTCACTGAAGTCTGCCCAAGTTCAAGAGGAGGGCAGGTAGGCCACACTACTTGATGGCAGAAGTGTCACCTTCTCATTGGATTAGATATATTTTGGTGGCTATTTCTGGAAAATAAAATCTTTCACAATTGCTAAATAAATTATTCAGAAGAAATATTCATTTAAAAGAAGACCTGCTTTTTAGATACTACCATTGATATGTAAGTACCATAATCTAAACATTGGCAATATCTCAGGGATAGCACTGTATGTGCCGAGCACTAGTAAGTATTCTAAAGAAGAATAAGACATTATCCTTGCCTTTAAGGAGTGTATCATCTACTGGGAGAGACCTTAAAGTAAGTAACTACAATTATATGTGAAAATGCAATCATGCAGATAAGTATTAACACATATGTGAAAAGAAAATTGCATCTCATTCTACCTGGGTGAAACAGGTGCCTTTGCAGAGAAGAACCCTTTAGGCTGGCTCTGAAAAGGTGTGGTAATAAAAAAGCAGGGCAGAGAGTCATTTATAGTGGTGGGAACAGGGTACCCCAGTAGCTTTATTTCTAATCAGGGCACCAACTTCAAGGTGATCTGCAGTAAATGATATTGTATTTGGATTATTCTGGTCATACCTTGAGGTTAGCTTCTCATGTGATATATCTGAACAAATCGTACTTGGTTTAGTGGCACGTTACTGGCAACATCTCATGAAAGAGAATGACATGCTAAAAATCATGAATTAGTCATAATAGGAAATGTTACAAATGTGATAACTCTAAATACTTGACATTTCCACAAGACACTTGTGTATTCTTTTCCAAACCATTATTTACCAATAAATAGGCACCGATAAAGCAAATAAATAGCCATTTGTCACTGTCCTCAAATAGCATTGTCTCTCAGGTATAAAGTGTTCCTTAATGACTCCTAAAACAAACTTAAGTCATGTCTATGTGAGACCAAAGAACATGTTTTTGGATAAAACAGTACATTCAAATCCTTTTTCATCTATGCATTTTTAACATAAATAAGATAGCATTATACATATAGTTCTGAGACTTTTTCACTTACAGGTTGATGTGGATATTTCCCATGTTAGTTCATGTAGCTGTACTTTATTTTTTTAACACATCCATTCAGAGTTTCTTAGTATGTATGTACTGTAAACTAACCATTCCCTACTTATGGACATGAAAATGTTTCCTGTGTTTCGTGTCACAGAGAATGGTATCTCTGGGTGATGGACTGTGGGTTGGTTTGACTTTTCTGTATTTTCCAAAATTTCATTTTGTTAGGTAATATGAAAATATATTTTGGTTTTTAAAAGGGAACCAATTCATCAAATGTATAAGACAGCCAGACACAGGTTATTTATTATATAGATCAGTAGTTCACATTGGATTTTAATTATTTCCACTTCATTTCGAAATATTTGTTTTCTAAGGGGAGTCTTCCAGAAAAAAAGCCTTCTGATTGGCCTATTTGTCATTCCACTTTTACTCCAACTAAGCAAACAATATAGGGGTGAGGGAAACGTTTTGGGTAAACAGTTGAGAACAGGTTGGAAATACTGCCCTTTTTGGATGACTTTTAAAGAAATGCCTTCTTGCATGTGGGTTGATTTATTGGACAGCTTACATTATTTTCTTGTTGAAAAGTGCATCCCTTGGTAGGAATGGCAGACTTCTGGAGTACTGGCAATGTTGTTTCTTAAAACTGGTGCATATTATACACAGATGTGCTCATAGGTGAAAACATCAAGTTCTGTACTTTTGTTTCTTGTAATCTACTGCATGTACATTATTGTTAAGTACAAGTTAATAAATAAAAGGTCAAGGTGGTAGGAAAGACCATGTCATTTTGACAGTCCCAAAGAAGTCAATGAAATAAAGGGCTGAGGTGAGAGGACATGTAACTTAACGAGTAGTTTCAGGACAAAAAGCTGACATAATTCCCACCATCTCAAGTAATATTTTTACTCTTCATAATAAAGTTAATGCTTTTGTGGGCTTTGACTATTATTCCTTTGTTTTATCCTAAAGTGTTCATTGTGCCAGTCACTTTTCCCAGGTGACTCCCCACCTCCATACTTGATCCCCCATCTCCACCCTCAGACCCATCAACACCTACTGCATCAGTTAATCATGTACTGTCTTTGCCTCTCTAGGGCTTCCTTTCCCTCGACCTGTAAAATATTTTCAAATTTCTTCCTATCCTAGAAAATATCTCCCTACAACCAGGCTCCTTCCCAATGTTTGCCCTCCTCTCCCATCATTTCCTCCCCTACTTGCAGTCTCCATTTTCTCTAACTATTCCTTAACTCTGTGCAACTGCAAAATGGTTATGTTGGTCTAATGTGTTATTATATTGTATTGTAATTATTTATGTGTTGCCTGCCCCACCCTATCAGATTAGCAGCAGTCAAAGGGACACTGTTTATTGATCTTCACATCAGCAAAGCCAAGTATAATGTCTTCCTTTCTGAAAACTGCATTCATTGTTAGTATCAGGAAACTCTTGAGTAAATGACTCTCCCAGTGCCATGATATAAGAGCACATTCCACCTCTTTCCTCACTTTACTGCCCCTCCTGTGGGAGTGAGATCTCTTCTGACTCAAGTTTCCTTAGAGCTGGTTAGTCCTGTAGGCTCCACATCTCTCCTGCCCACCTCTGTATTCCCAACAACTGGCCAAGTGCTCAACTCATGGCAGGGGTTTTGTAGATATTCCTCTGATAAATTAAGAAATGAATGAATGAAAAAGAAGTGTAGAAGTGAATCTGACATAGATTGGCAAAGTTCTTGGGGCTGGTAGAGAAGACATTTCTTTTTTTTTTTCTTTTTTTTAAATTTTAATTGTTGTTCAAGTACAGTTTTCTGCCTTTTACTCCCATCCCAGCCCATGCCCCCCAGTCCTCCCCACCTCCCTCCCATTGAGAGAAGACATTTCTTGTTTTTATCCATTCTGTATCCTAAACTAGAGCAATGTTCTTCAAACTACTCATTAAGATCAATTAGAAAATTGTGAGGTCAACTTTGTGAGCCACGATTGACATTTTAAAATGAAATAGAATAGGATAGAACAAAACAGATAGAGGAGTAGAATAGGATGGAATGGGATGGAATGAAATAAAATGGAAAATAATGAATTGCAGGTGATAAAGAAAAGCAATATTTTATAAAAATTTTTCTCAATTATGTGTATACACACACACATTTAAACACCTGGGTGGGTTTTTTTTTTTTTTTTTTTTTTTTTTTTTTTTTTTTTTTAGCATTGAAAGGTAGATACCCATGAGAGAAGTTAGGTTATTGTAATGACCATCAAAGTCATTATTCTTTATTATTTTTGTAATCTTTTGGTGTCTTTGGCAGCACAAAGTCTTCTAAACAAGTTAATCTTCAACTCAAAGGCACAGTTCACTTTAAACTATCTAGAAATACTTTTTGAAACAGGAGATGGATAAATCAACTCTTTGTAGAGAATATATTAATGTACCAATGTTGCAAAGAGCATTCTGTACAGGGCTCAGTGTGGAAATAGCATATGTTACTTTTTTCTTTGTCAAAAAATAAGTTTTGATATATTTCAGATGTATGTGACATTTAATATAGTTTAGGAGTGTATCTACTTGACTCAGTTCTCTAAAACTGTTCTCAGAGGTGGGTCTGCCTTTACATTTTCTGAATTTATTAGCAGTTTCTTAATGGAATCTCACTTTATTTTCATATTCTTTAATATATCTAATTTCCAAGCTATCCTTCTGATTATATTGAGCTGGTGACTTTCATTATGATCTGTTTAATTCTTTTTGACATGTTACCCTATAGTTGAAAACTACATTATAGTACCTGTTACTGGATCTTACCCTAGACATGCATGTCTGGCAGGAGGCAATTACCAGATCCCCAGTTAGAGATGAGGGGTGATGTGGTGGCTTCCATCACCACCATGGTTGGAATGACATGCTTGCCCATTAAGGCAGGGGTGGGTTAGCTCTACCTGAACCACATGGACTAAGAATGGAAGGAAGGATGACATCAGTGATTTTGAGAAGACCAAAGACCAAACAACATAAATGAAGGTCGCTCCCAGTAGGGCTCCCAGCTCCCAGGCTCTCTCCCTCATTCAGCTGCTGTCTGTACTGCTGACTGTGAAATGCATGGGTGAACTGTACTGATGTGGAAGACTCACCTGCCACATATTAATATTCTGTTTATTAACATATTTTCTTTTAATTTCCTAAATCCAGATTGTGTTTAAGAGGAAAGAAAGCAAGCCTGAAGCAATCAAGACACAGAAGCAGACCAGACACGTAGCTCCAAATACTTTAAGGTACATAAGAGAGCAGTTTTGTGATGTTTTCTCAAAACCTATAGCAATCATAAAGGGAAGATAATGAACAGTGACCTCAAGTTCGGTGAGACATCTGTCATTAGTGCACATCATGTGATTATTGTCTGAGCGTGGAGTGAAGGAAAGAATTCTAGCATTGGGGAGCAGGGGATGAACCCACAGCTCTGATGCCCTTTTATCTCCTAGAGCACATTTCTTGAAGTTCTTCCAAAGCACACAAACAAGCAAAAGGTGTCCCAACTCCTTGGTACTACCCGGGGTCAGAGTACCTGTTAAAGGCCTGAAGCCACTGAGAGCTCTCTGACAGCCTCTGATTTCTACAGGTGGATAAAAATGACCCATAGACAGCAGTTTTTAATTTCTTCTGTACTTAGGAGACCTACACAAGAAAAAGGATTGAACTGTATAAGCTTTGTATATGAAAGCCATACAAAAATATTTTAGGGAGGGAGAAAAAGGGAATTGTTGTTCATGGGTACAGAGTTTCAGATTTTCAAGATGAGAAAGTTATGGAGATCTGTTTCATAATAATGTGAGTATATTTGGCACTAGTGAACAAAATAGTTAGAGATGGTTAAGATGATAAATTCTATGTTGCCTTTTTTACCACTGTAAAATAACATGTCATTGTGTATATTTTTAAAAATACTATTTAAGCAGAAAAATTAGATCAGCTAGCTTCTCTTTACTCTATAATAGTCCCTAGAGTCAACAAGGAATTACAAATCAAACCAGTGTTTCAAAATTCTGTGCCATGTGGTTATCATGGTTATCATGGTTAATAATAATGGTTATAAGAACCAAGGCACACGGCAGCTTTAATGGTTGTATCTAAGCAACTGCCCGGGTGCAAAATACTGTTAATCACCTCCTCCAATAAACAGATGGAGCTGGGTGTACCCCATGAGCTAGAATGCTATTCTCCTGAGCACCTACTTGGTGCTGAACAGCGAAGAGCTATGAGCCAGAAGAGGAGCTTGGTAGATTTTACATAAAGGGATAGGGCATAGTTAGTAATCATTGGATGCTGTCTTTTGCCACTCACAGTAGAAAAGAGATTAATGTAAATTGGAAACTTTCCCCAATTCTCTAGGTTGAAGTGCACCACGACAGCTGGAAAGTTAATTTTCCCAACATGTGACTCGAAGATATCCTTGTTTGTTGAAAACATCCAGCACTGAGCCAGATACAGAGCAGATTTCTGTCTCTTCTCTTTTATGATACATGTACAACAGTGCTTGGCATAGGTTAGATACTAAGTACATATTTGTTGACTAAATGGATAGTAAGGGCTCAGTAAATGTTAACAATGTCTTAGATTTCCAATGTGAAAGAAAAAAAACTCTCTGTGGAAGATGTGAGAAAACTGACAAAATTGAAGCAAATCATAGCGTAAGATATTGCACATGAGGAAACTTGCAAAAAATTCACACCCACTAAGAAAGACAGTGAAACCTATGAAAGGTAGTACAAAAGAGGCAGCTCTGGGGAACCTGAGAACATGCAATAGGTCATACATTGTGTTCTTGGACAGTGTTTTCACAATATGACATGCAGCTTTCAGGCGTTTCCTTCCCTCTTAGTGACTCGATTTATTCAGTATTCATTTAACACACATTTAGTAAGTGCCAGGGCCTGGGCTTGCCCGAAGCTATGAACATGTATAACACCTAGGCCCTGTCATATAAGGGCCTCACAGTGAGGGGGAAGGCTGACATACAACTAAATATCATAATGTAATCATGTAACACAACACAGCATAACACAGCACAACATAGCCATGGCTACACAGAAGGGTATGAGGGATGGAAGGGGTGGAAAGGGCTTCCCAGAGAAATATTTTGAATGGGAGTGGGAGTTTGCCAGGTAAATAACTAAACATCAGGAAAAAAGATAAATGAAGGGGAAAATAAACAATATTACTTTTAAAATAAATTAATAATAAAAATGTTAATAGTAATAATAGGGACCTATCATGTATCAGGTACTGTAGCTGGCACTTGAAATGCATTATACATTACTTCATGTTATAGTTCATTGACGTGTGTGTGCATGTGCACATCTTTGGAAACATGATTGTAGACAGGAAGAGGTCCTGATAGAAAAGAAAGGGGAGGGAAGCAGGGAAGCCAGTTCCCAGGCCCAGTTCCCATCCCCTTACATGGAGTCCCACCACCCTGCTTTCTCTAGGACCAGGTTTCCTCTGCCTCTTTCCCTACTTCTCTCCAGTGCCTGCCCCCCTCCTTACTCATTGCATCAGGAGAGATTCAGGTCTGAAAGATGGGGGCATCACAGCTCAGGAAATTAGCAGCATCAAGAGACAAAGTATAGAAGAAATGACAGTGATTCTCACTTTTTTCGGTGTCATATTAAAAACAATATCAAGATAGCATCAGTCTTTGTTTGGCTCTAGCACTGGGAGAGCTCTGCCCGTGAATGTACATATTCTGTAGAAATACAGCAAAATGTACTGACAAGTTATCAAGGAGTCTGCAGACATCAATTACTTGCCTACACCATGACGAGCTGAAGAAGAATTGTATACACACCAAAAAACTCCTAGAATGGATCACAGTAAGCCTGAGGCTGGAGCAAAGGATTCTGCAGTTAGTGTTTAACCACAGAGGTTCTCTTCCTCTCCCTCCACATCAGTCACTTGGTAATTAATCACAATCCATGGTTAATTTTAGTCTTGATGTTTTATCCACTAACTCAAATCTCACATTGTTACTCTTGCCATCACTAAGAGTAAGCAGAACCTAATCTGGCTTCTTGTATGTCCTCCTCCACCTAGAATTCTGCATGACACTTGGTTGGGGCTCATTAAAAATACAACTTAAAAAAAGACTCTCAACCAGTCAGTTTATGGTATAGATGTTATGTATGATATGGTATATGAAAGGATGTATGGTTACCCCTCAGTATTTGCAGGGATGGGTTCCGGGACCCCACCAATACCAAAATCTGGAGGTACTCAAGTCCCTCTTGTAAAATGCATAGTACTTGCATACAACCTACACATATCCTTCATGTACTTGAAATCATCTCTACATCACTTATAATATACCCAATTGAATGTAATAAATGCTGTGTAAATAGTTGTTGTACTGTATTGTTCAGGAGATAATGACAAGAGAACTGTCTGTACCATGTTCAGTACAGACACAACCATAGTGGGTCTAACCACATAGCGCAGGTCAGCAACAACGTGACATTTTTTTTCTCTGAATATTTTTCATCTGTGGTTGGTTGAATCTGTGGCTATGAATCCAACTGTATACTGCAAACTTAGGGCAGTGGTTCTGACTTGAGCACTTCAGAATCCCCAGAGAGCCTGTTACAACACAGATTGGGGGTCCCAGCCTCTTGCAACTCCCTTGCACCTAGTGGACCCAGTAGATTCTGAGTAGTGCCCAGAATCTAGTATATCTTGTATAATTAGCAAGTCTTGGCTGCTGATGCATCATTCTCTGAGAATCAATGGCTTAGGGTAATTAAATTTATTTGGCCTTTAAACCAGTGTAGGGAAAACGATGTTCAGTTTGTTGAGCTGTAGCAGCTGACTCAGATGTCAGTGAACGCAGGAATTCCATTCAGAGATCTGCCTGTGCTTTGTGGCCCTGAGAGACATTGTCCTTCCACCTCAGAAAGTTCACAGAGGAACCACAGTAAAGGCTTTGCAATACCACTTCTTCAGTGAGAGAATACTGTTTGCTGTTAACAAAACAGAAAAGAAGGGTGGCAATGGGGGCGTTGGTTCCTGGAGGAGAAGGTGATGAGCTGAATCTAAGTGCAGTTCAATGAGCTATGCCATCTTGGTGACACAGCACTAGATTAAGGTTTTTTCTGCCAGGGTGTGCACCTTGGCACTCTGCTGAGTGGTCCATGGAGGCAGACGCTGCTCTTCAGCTCACACTGGTGCCAAATCTAATGTGATGGAGGGTGTCAAAGGTTTCCTTGTTCAGCAGTATTCCCTGCCTCCATGTTCCCCTACCCCAAGAAATCTTACTTGAATGCTACCATTTGTGACAACATGGATGGACCTAGAGCATATTATGTTAAGTCAGATACGCCAGACAGAGAGAGACAACTACCATATGACTTCACTTATATGTGGAATCTAAAGAACAAAATAAGTGAACAAACAAAATGGAAACAGACTCATAGATACAGAGAACAGACTGATGCTTGCCAGAAGGGAAGGAGATTGGGAGGCTGCGCGGAAAAAGTGAAGGTATGAAGAAGTACAAATTGGCAGCTACTAAATAGTCATGGGGATGTAAAGTACAGCATAGGGAATATAGTCAATAACATTGTAATAACTATGTATGGTGTCAGATGGATACTTGAATTATCAGGGGGAATCATGTTGTAAATTATATAAATGCCTAACCATTATCCTGTGTACCTGAAACTAAGATAAAATAATACTGTAATTGGGAAAAAAAAACCCTTACTTGGAGTTCAGAGCACTGAGGCTGAGCCATGGGAGGGATAGAAAACCACTACCTAATACTGAGCTCAGAAAAAAACAGAAACAAACTTGTAATCCCAGAATCTAAGAGGTATCTCAAAGAAAGTTCCAGGTAAACCACAGACTTCCAGGGCTTAAAGAGGGGGTGTTGAAAGCACAGACCTGGGTTTTCATTCAACCCTGCACTGTATTTGATGTGAGTTTTGAAAATTTGAGTCACTACTTAGCCTGGGTTTTCTTTCTTTGTGATTAATAGGCACTGAGGTTTTTTTATTTTTCACAGTTGTGTACAATGCTGTGATCATTATCTGTACAAACATCCTTGAATTAACCTAAGATTATTTAGAAGAGACTATTAGATGTGGCATCGCCTGGTCAAAGTTATGAATTTGATACATATGGTCAAAGTGCCTTCTGACAGTTTCCAGCATTTCCTACGTATTGACAGCATACGGGAGTGGTTTCCCAGTATTCTTGATATCATGGGTTAGCTAATAACAAAAATCTTGATTTTATTGATTTTACATGAGAATACACATTCCATTATCGTGTTATGTGGCAACGCTGTAATTACTAACAGGTATTTTTCACACATTTATTGGCCATTTGTATTTCTTCTTTTGTGAGTTGCCAGTTTTATGGCCTGTATCCAATTTCTATTAGTCTTTTTGGGATTTTCCTTACTGTTTTGTAAGAATTCTTTATACACAAAGAGTAGTACATTTTTATCTGCCATAATTTGCAATTTTTGTTTTTCTTTTCTTTTTATGATGGCTTCTCATATATTTAGAAGCTTTAAGTGTTAAGTGGACTGAATAATTTCTGATTATTTCTGTAGTTCTGATGCTCTTTGAAATTATCTATGACATACACTCCTGATGATTTTGGGAAAAATGCATTTATATGTACACAGAATTACATCCACAGAGGGTTAGATGTGGAGATATTAGAAATATAGAGAGAGTATACAAAAACCAGAAATGAAGGAAGACACTCATATATTTAGTTACATAATTAAATGTTTAATGCTTAGAGACATGTATATGAATCAATAAAATTTTTAATTTTGGGGTAATTTCAAATTCTGAGTATGCTTTTATATATATGTATCAAGTATTTTGGTGTTTAAATATTTAAATAAAACTTTTGCTACTAGAAATGATGCAATGTGCTTTCCCTGGAGCTAGTAAATGTACAATACATCAACAAAATATCCCACATATATATTTATTCAGGCTATAATGTAAATGTGACTGAAGCCTAAGAAATATATGAGTACCTTTTCTAAAATCAGATATGATGCTTGTGTGTAGGAGAAAATAATCTTATATACAATTGAGATAAATAAATTAGACACATGTAGCACTATGTCTATTATCTTCTTTTCTTCACTCTTTTCTTCTTCCCTCTGGCTAAAGCAGTTAGAACTGAGTCACTAATGTACTGTTTGATATTTTTTAAAATGTGGTATGAATCCTTTTAAGAGGATCTAGAAAAGCACAAAAGAACAGCATAGATGAAGTAGTTAGTCCATTTCCAGACCTAGAGGTAGTGCCATGCCCAACAGTCCTGTCTGCTGGGCTCCTTTCAGAAACATACCCAGGCTCACCATGAACACATTGAAGAGAAAATTAAATGGTTAGAAAGGAAATCTTCAGAAAAGGTTATAGCCTGGGCTGGAGAGACCAAGCCTTCAGAATTTGCTCAGCCCTGTTGTTTAATTCTGTTCTGCCTAAAGCAAGTGACTCTGCAACTATAGATGACGTTTAGCTATTAGGATTTTGTTATTTGGGTACTTGAAAATCGAGCAGTAGAACCTATTTTTTTTTTAATCTTGCTCTTTTTTCTTTGTAAAATTCATTCTCTTACATGGATTCCATAAAGCAAGAGGAGTCATGGGGAACATTTTCCTTATCCTCAGGTTAAAGAACCTGGCATTTTAACCAAGAAGAGAAGCAGGATATGAAAGGCTATCAGCTTTCCTTCCACCCCACAGAGAGCTGGCTGATAACAGGAGGGACCGAGATAGGGAGGAATAACTTCCTGACTCTCTGGATAGTTACAGTTGTTAGTAGCACAGTACAAAAAAAAAAAAAAAAAAAAAAGTGGAGGGAGAGTGGACAGGAATTTAGGGAAATATTAAAATATACCAGTCCTATCTCCATACTTGAAAACAATCTAGCTTTGGTCCAAGTTAGAAGCAGGTAGACTCTCATGGGAGGCAGCCAGACCAGATGTTCTGAATATACCCATGAAGAATATAGCAGACTATATTTCTAAATTATATGCTGGAATTAACGCACCAACACCTATTCTACCACCTGGAGTCCCTCCACACAACACACAGAGGGGCCCAAGGAAGACTCTGATTGGCCCTGTTTGAGAAGCATACTCATCAGTCACTGAGCCCAGGAGATAGGCTGCTGTGATTGGGCAGATCCTCAAATGGGGGATGTGAAGGAAGTGTTCTGGGGAACCAAATACAGGGTTACCCCAGTGGATTGCAGAAAGATAGAAAAGCAGAGCTGGGTGAGATTTTTTTTCAAGGAAGAAATGTTGTGTATCTTATACATACAAAAAAGCACAATTAAAAAAAAGTATTAAAAAAAATTTTTTTTTTAAATTACAAGTATTAAGTTCGATGAATGTTTACAAAGTGAAAACACCAATATACTATCACCAAGATCAAGAAATGAAACATAATTTTTTTTTAAAAGTTCACTTAAGTCTTGACTGGTTTCATTTGAGCCTCTCTGGGGCAGTTTTCTCTATATGCTAATTCAACAAATATTAAGTTTCCTCAAAATGGCAGAATTATAATCATCAGTTCTTGTGATCAAAGAGTTAATTCAGTTTTCTAAGTAATACAAAAATCTTTTGGTTTTCAAGAAGTTTCTCTCATTCTAAGAAATATTTCCATTTAAAAAGAAAAGAAAAAGGATGTGAAACAATACTTAGAACCTTATATGTCTTCCCACCATGTATCAGTCACCTGTCTGCTTTCCTTCCCCATGTTCTGGGTATTTCTTCATCTCCTATTCCTTCCAGGCCTATGGAATAAGTTAATGGCTTGATAATTATTTTTTATATTTTGCTTTTTTATGTTTTTAGAAATAAATAACTCAGAAATAAAGTTATTATACTTATATCAAATAATATATAATCCAGTATGTTTTAGTAAAAGGGAATATAGATCTATGTTTTCTTTTCCAAATAATTGCTTTCTAATGTAAAAGTAACATATTCCTATCTAAATTTTGAAAATAATGAAAGAAAGTGTAAAGAAACTGAAAATCATTCCTAATTCCACCACTCAGGAATAACTACTGCAAACATTATGCTCTTTGCAGGGTTTTTTTCTTCTGTGGATATATACTCTTCTTCTTTTGTTCAAAGTTCATAACCTCTGTTGGTTAACTATACTACTTTTTTCTCACTTATTTACAGTCTTATGGCTTGGCATTTCTTTTTTTTTATTTATTTTTTATTTTTTATTTTTTTTATTTTAGATTATTCAGTACATTTTCAATCTTTTACTCCCATTCCAGCCCACCCACCCATCCCTCCCCACCTCCCTTCCATTTCCAAGCCCCGTAGTTTTGTCCATGTGT
>CM052544.1:67516880-67544486 GCA_028533065.1 Trachops cirrhosus
CAAACAACTAGAACAGGAACAGAACCACAGAAATGGAGATCATATGGAGGGTTAGCAATGGGGGCGGGGTGGGAGGAGAAGGGGAAAAGGTACCAAGAATAAGTAGCATAGATGGTAGGTAGAAAATAGACAGGGGGAGGGCAAGAATAGTATGGGAAATGTAGAAGCTAAAGAACTTAGGACACATGGACATGAACTAAAGGGGGGGAATGTGGGTGGGAGAGAGGCTGTTCAGGGTGGAGGGGAATGAAGGGGGAGTAATGGGACAACTGTAATAGCATAATCAGTAAAATATATTAAAAAATATTTAAAAAATCTCTCTTTGGGCAGTAGTTTTCCATGTTAAATATTTGATTCTTAGCCTTAAGATCACAAGTAGAACATTAAACTGGTAAATGGCTAAATGGCAGGCAGTATGGGATTTTGATACTATTCTTACAGAAATGAAAACACAGAATACTGTTTCTTAGGAATGAAAAATTTTTAAGGGCCTAAGCTCTCCTCAAATACAGTGCCTGCCTCTTTCCAATTTCCACTGTCACACAGACCACATGTGAAAGAATATAAATTTCCTTGGCATCAAGAGATGGAATATGCAGATTTCAACTTTACTCAGCCTAGAGAACAAACAGAAGAGTCTCAAGCTCAGATGACCTGCTTTACGAACAGTCATGGAGTTCAGAGGCTGGCTAAACATGTATACAGTCCTTGTTTCTCAGGTTCCTTCAGTTTAAACATTTGATTAATTGCTATAATTCAGAGATATATACGTGCTGATATGACATGATAAAATCAGCCAAGCACCACCTCATCGAAAATAGTGTGAACATGGCTAGAATGCTTTAAATACCTTCAGAAAAGTCAAGGTTATAATTCTCCTAAGGGTGACTTTGCTAGGCAGTATCCGCTCATGGTTAGAGTTCATAGAGTATAATGTCTAAAGACCCTTCTGGTCGTCCAAGAGGAATGAAAGAACCAAGACCCTAATTAGGATTGACTAAAATCCTTTATGCTTCAAACAATGCATGTATTATTTAAACAAATATCTGTAAACTTTGAAGAAAGGTCAGTGATGAAAGTCACCAAGACTTGAGTCACTGTGATCATTTGAGACTGAATGAGAACACTAAGGGAAAGAACACTGGGAGAGTGCCCCCTCAAAGAATTAAGGAGATACCATGCTTATGGGGTCAAAAGAGGAGAGTTGAGTGAAGGAAATCAGTTATTAACAGTGCCAAATGCTGCAGAGGTAAGGATTTGACTAGTCACTAGTGGCCTTTATGAGGGTAGTTTCATTCAAATATTGAAGCTCCTCTAGGTTGCAGCAGGTGCAGGAGTGAATAGAAGGCACAGACGGTAACCCTAGTGTAGCTGCAGCGCCCACAGTTCTGAGTGCCATCAGATGTCCTTTCAGAATAGGTCTAATACCCCCAATGGGACAGTGTCCCTATGGATCAGACTATCTGTTCTATTAATTTGAATTTTAGTAAGGAAAAACTCTTGAAACTATTTTAGATAAATGTTGAAACTGTTTAAATAGAACATTTTTTTTGAGAATTTTTAAAAAGAGTTTATGTGTCAAACTAATGACATGGGCTGTGGAGCAAGATCTCAAATGCTCTCTAAATAGAAATTCTGACTAGAATTGTCCTCAATACTTGGTACATTTGACACATAGAGACTAAGCAACACACAGGCCACCAGGCTATCCTCAGTAGGGCTCACAATGGGGAATCACTGTATCTGTAACAAAGACAGACTTCCAGTTCAGTTTGACAGTCTTTGACCTTGGGAATTTATTTCATCAGACGTTTGATGGAAACTGTTATTAAGGTCAGATGTATTGGTTCAATTACTCACTAGCTTAGCATTTTCAAGCTATGTCCAAGTGACTGACAAGTCTAATTTATTGACACCTCTTAAGAATGTAGATATTGATGAAAGACCCCCCCAAATAGTTTACATTCTAAAGGCTACAGAAAGTCAATGTCATAGTCCTCAATTAGGGTTGAGACATGACATAAAATAAAAGGACCTTTTAACATGGAATATACTGGCAAGAAGAGTCTGAATTAGAAAGATAGTTTTATCAGCAAGTCCCTTCCTATTAATTAATCTCTGAATGGGCTTCTGAATTGGATGTATTCTTTCTTTACTTCTCTTGTTCAGGAACCGGGGAGTATGGAGGGGCACCTTGTATACTGGGATCTGGTATTTAACTTAATTCTTATGAAGGGCTTATTGTTTAACCAGAGCCAAGATGGTTAAGGTTTTTACCCTTCTCAGCTAAAATGATATCACCAGAGCATTAAATCCTGTTGCTACTCCAGACTTTAATGCTGGAAAGAATTCATTGATGTTAAGACACATCACTCTTCAGTGTGTGTACTGCAAGGACAGAAAGGTGGGGGGAGAAATGGATGCAGTGAGAACTTACAGAGAAGTCAGCAAACAGCAGCCTGCTGCCTTGATGTCCTAAGTGAAGTTTTATCAGAACACAGTCACATTACTATTTTACACATGGTTTATGGCTGCTTTCAAGGTACAATAGCAAAGTTGACTGGTTGTGATGGAGACCTTATGGCCCACAAAGCCAAAAATATGTACTGTCTGGTCCTATCAGAAAAAGTTTGCTGACTCTTATTATAGACTATTAGAATCTTAACCGAGAGCAAACTAAAACACACACGTGCGCATGTACAAAACAGGATGATTGGGATTTTGAACACTGATATTTGCTATTAGAGTTTGGTGATGTGGAAATATGCTATGCTAAAAAAGCACGTGAAAACTGAGTAGAGATACTTAAGCTACCACTTTCCTTAAGAATAATCTGGGAGAGGGGAACTCAGGAGCTTCCTGATTTCATCCTTTGAGAGAAGGTGATGTTCTTTCCCTACCCAATACGTATGTGGAATGAACATTAACTCTAAGTGACTGTAATTTTACTGATTTATTGGATAGGGAAAACTTCACAAGATCAATGTCCCTTCATCTAGGCCCTCACATCTTAAATTAAGGTGTCAGTTTCCCTGAGTACATAAATGGTTCTAGGGAAAAAAGAGCTTGTCTAATTCTAGAGAGTGGTCCAACAGAGCTGACAGAGAACTAGGAGGCACTAAAAAGTAATCTATGCATATTCCTGTCCCAGAAAAAGATACAAATGGCTATTATAAACATTTTTGTTTGCCAGTTAAGACAGAAATATTAAGGTCCCTGAAAAAATTATATGGGTAACAAACGCTTTTCCCAAAGACTTAAGATATGTTTTCAAGGTCAAAGCATTATATTACATTGAAGGTGAACAATATAAAGTGCTGTGTATGCATTAGCTTACCTTAGTCTGCACCATTTTATTTTTAGTCATCCTACCTGTCCACTCCTCCCAATTACTCCCACTTTTCAAAACTGCTGAAATGAAAGGCGTTTCTGATAAAGTTCCCCGCTTGTTTAATCTTGTAGCTTTTCCCATTCCCAAATGGCTTGTAGAAATAGCTGAGAACAGAATATTCAGTGTGATCTCATTATTCATCACAGGTAACCATTTCTCACAAATAGGTATTTATGTGCATCTGGAATCTGTGTGGCCAAAGAAGAGGTCCATAGATTGAAATGGGAGCTCCCTTCTGAGTGTGGTGAGTCACCCATAGTAACAAAGAAAAGCCAACAGACAGACTAGAGCAGTCAGCTATCTTCAGAAGGCAAACCTGAAGTCTAGTGTAAAATTCTATTCAATATCTCTAAGCCTGTGTAATAAAATCTTAAAAGGAGGCAAATTGAAGAACATCAATGAAAGAAAAATCATACCTACATATATAAAACTGTAGTTGTTTACACAGCCTTTAAGTAATGTCTTAAATTTCTTTTGTCATAATGAGGATAAGGCCCTGGGCTAGTAGTACTCTTGGAGTCTAATTCTATAATTGCCATTCTTTAGAATGAGCTAATCGTTTTACTTAGTGATTTAGGTGACAATTACCTGTATTTTGCCATGTATAATTTTTCCCAAAAAATTTTGAGGGAAAAATAAGGATGTGCATTATACACGGGTGGTACTAATTCTGTACCTATATAAATATTAATTCTTTTATTTAATGCTCATGCATTAAAAGTGTAATTCTAGAAAGCAATTGATATCCATATGCAAAATAATGCCCTAGAATACAATAATCACTTTGTTTTTAAATATAAATAATTGAATTAAAACTAAAGATTTTTTTTTCCTGAAAGTTTGGGCCAAAAACATGGGCGTGCACTATACATGGGAGCACATTATACATGGCAAGATATGGTACTTCAGAAATTAGTGTGATAAAACCTGCTTTGGAGAATTGCCCATGTCTCCATGTAAACAGCACCATCCCAGTTTAGGAAGGTGGATAAGTCAAGAACAGGGATGAGATGACAGAAGTATTCAGCTCCATGAATCTTTCACATGAACACATTTGTTTCATATGGCAAGACATAAATGCCATCCCCTAAGGTGCCTCTTCACAAATACAGAAATCCTACTGGCAACTTAACCATCAGCTCCAAGTACCTTTATTGATGCATTATGCATTCTACACTACATCAAGGAAAAACTCCAACAGGGCTTTCTTCCTAGTTTTCACTTCTTCCTTATATACACTGAATATTAGACATTTACATGTTAGTGGTAGCTAAACCAATCATTTTGAAACAAGTATTTTTGCAGCAAACAGGTAATACTTAATTTGTCACTAAGTATTCTGAGTTATGGAGGTGGTGTACATTAAAACACCACAAGACTTTCTCATTGAGATCTCTAAATATTTTCTGTAGGTTGGGTTCAGTCATTGTCTTTGGGTATGGTCACCTATGGGTGTATTGCAGGTAAGGGTGCCAAAGGCCCAGGATGCGTGATATCCAGTGCCTGGAAACACAAACTACTTCTAAACAAAATTAGCTTGAAAGCTACAAGCCATTAGATACTAACAGGCAAAATCCTTAAGTTACTGATGCCTTTAACTATCATTCATTTAGTAAGTAATACTGAGCTCAGACTATGTGCCAGGTATTTATAGTATTTGAATATACTTTGTAGTGTATAATTTCAGAGTTTTCCCAAATCTAAAATATTTACTGAATAATCTTGATATAGGGAAAAATATTAAAATGGAAGTTCAGGAGCCCTGTCCTAAAATTCATGGCAAAGTCATCATAACAACCTCTTTGGGAATCATTTCTTTACCACTCTCAAGTTTCTTCCAACCTGAAAAATTCCAGTTACCTTGAAACCATTTTATGTATTGTTCTCTCACCAGCTGTCGGGACATGTGCCAAGAAGTAAGATTGTCTTTTGTGCATCTTTTACTAAGATTCAAAAACATACCCAATTGTGCTTGGAAGATAAATGTTTTCATATTGCCAAATTTTGGTGATGTTGGAAAAAAAATATCTTGCTGATGGTCAGAAGGTAGTATTCATAGCAAGTAAGGCACTGTGCAGTTATGGAGCATATTTTTTATTCACTTTAATCAATTTAATAGATATCTTGTAGTTCGCTTTTATATTTCCTCCTTTAGTACAAAAATCAGTTATGACACAGACTAAGGCTTGAAGGACCTCTGATTTCCTATCTAACCACAGATCCAATAATTAAATTTGTTTGTGATGACTTGTAGGGAAACAGAAAAAAGTTCAACAGCAATTTTTTTCCATAAAGTGAAACATAATTTCTAAATTTTAATTGTGCCCTTTTGGTGTCAAAATATCCTTCATGATATTTATACATACATAACCTTATCAATGTTTTTAGTAAAGCAAAACAAAAAACTAGCAACTACAATGGTCTGAAAAATTTAAAACAAAATATAGCACCCTTCAATAGAAATGTTTGGTCAAAACTGCCTTAACCAAATATGCTTGTCAGGTAGTCATTCACTTTATCAGGAGGATCTCCAGTAGTAGATTTGGGGTTTTTCTCAGGCAATCCCATTTCATCTTTGGGTAATTTTTAAAAACTGCCCTTTAAACTTGACCAAAGTGGTCTCAACTGCTTGGAACCATACAGGGTATATATAACTGTTCTGTCTCTTGACAGTTTTCTTACAAGATTAAAGAAACTGGGCATTATATGCTACATAGGCTCCCTACCCCCTTCTTTAGTTTGCTCTCCTCCCAACTAAATCGTAACTCTCATTCCTTTAGTAAAGCATGAACATCTATGTGGTCATTCTGTGATTGCCTTTGTTCTACTGTTAACACCACAAAAACCTAAAAAAAACCTAGTTAAGTATGTTTTATCCATATTATTTAAAGACTTGAAATTTATATATTTATTATAACCCATTAATCTACTAATATGCAGTAAATATAGGATGAAGTGATTTACCTTTGCTTTTCAGCTCATCTCCCAAATCATGAACACATGTAAATTTATAAGGGAAGATTTTAATGTTTTCTAAAACCTGTAAAGAATCCTTAAAGTAATTGTGATAAATGACATGCTGATTACAAATCACTGCTGTTCTGAAGTAGCTCTCTAAGCAATACTAGGAGGTAGTTTGAGTCACTTATTTACTTTATAAAAGCACACAAACAGGAACCCTTAAAATATTCTATAATTCAAACTTTTAAACCTTAAGTACAAAGATATCTGAATTATACATTAAAAGTCTAAGTTTACAGAGGCATTCCCCTACCCCAATTAGTCTAATTTTGTACACTTTAAATGCAAAGAAATCTGAATTAAATGTCAGAGTCAACAAAATTCACAAGCCAGAAGCCATTTAGTGCTCACAAGTTTATATTTTTTAGGTTTGATAGAGATTCTTGTGTATTTTCTAAATACACAGACAAACAGTTTTGGAAGTTTACATACATGTCTTAGGACACTTATACTAGGTAGGTAAATTACATTAAAAAATTGGTCTTCGTAAAAGATCTTTCCAAAGAGCTTTTACAAACAGCAGGCAGAAGAAAATGTTCTTTTTATGTTTACAGTGTTTAAATGCTGATTCTCCCATTTCATAATGGCCTCAACCATCCCTCTCCATCAACCCAAAATTTTATTCTCAATAGCCAGTGTACTCCAAAATTTAAGTACCCAATGTCAAAAAATTCAGGGCTTAACGTGTGCTTATCCCTGACACATCTTAAACTACAGTTGTTCAACTTCATTTGAAAGCAGGGATACAGCAGGAACAAAGCTCTCCATTTTAAATCCTAAAGTGACTAAGAAAAATCACCTGTTTTAAGCACGTATACTGTAGCATGTATCATAGTTAAGTTTAAGGATCTGGGTGACTGAACGGCACAAAAACTGGGGTTCACATTTAGTTCTTCATTTAAAAACCATCCATTTAAAAATGAAAATGCCACAGCCAATTCATAGCATATGCCATACTGTTGGGCATCTTATTTGTAGTCAGGTGACAAAACAAGGGCTATATCAGTGAGGATATTTGGGGGAGAAAGGGTTAGACACTCCAATTCATAATGTACCTGTTTTAAAGGGAAAATACGTCTCCATAGAAGACTCCTTAAAGAGCTGAAATTCTACAAAGTAGTTCAAGGAGGCAGCAGTAGAGCCCCTAAAAAGTGCCTGGGCTTCAGATGAGACCTGCTCAAAGCCAGCTCTGCCCCTTGTGGTGGTGTTACATTAGGCAAGTTACAGCAGGTGGCTGCTCTGGAGCCTTTCCTCCAAATGGAGACAATAGCACCTACCTTAGAGGGGAACAGGTAAAATAAAGCGCAATGGCACGTGTAGGCACTAAAAAATGGTAGCTTTTGGAATCATTATTCAGAAAAATAAACTCTTCATTCTATGTTGACAAAGTCCTAAAAATATAAATAAAGCTTATCAAAGTTTAAAATTTGTGATTTTTAAAACCCATATTCCTCATACTTTCCCCATGATTATACTGCTCCAGTTATTTTCAGGCCTTTACATATTGTAGTAAGAGAAGTTTCCAAGACCTAATCCTTTCATCTCTTACTTTTTCCCCTTTCCCCCCTTTCTCATTTCTTTTCCTCTTGGTTCACATCTATTATTAAACTGCCAGATACTGTTCTAAAGCACTTCACATGAGTTTACTCATTCATCTCACTCTTCTCATTAGGATGGCTCTACCCAAACCAACTAGTGTTTTCCCCCTAAATTTCAAAGCTACTCATGAATGTTCAGTTCCCCTTCCTATGTTTCTTCTTCTTTCAGCCTAGTAGCTAGGGTATTAAATTTAGCAAAACATGTAGTGAATATGAAAAACAAGGGCCAAAAACAATAACAAAGTGGGGACTATATGGAGGTAACTGTCTCTGAGAAGGTTAAGAAATAATGCAAGATCTTGATTTATATGAGAGGGTCTGTTGCTACAGAGGGAATAGGAAAGAAATAGTCTATACTCTTCCCCTTCATTAAAATTAAAAGCTCTAACATATTTTTCATTTAAAATATAAGTTACAAGAGAAAAATTCAGCAAACGTGTAACACATAATTCTGCCAGGGCTCCACAGACAAAATTATGAGTATTCCATTGTTACCTCAGAGACCAATCATAAATTCTTAGTATTTATCAACTTCCTGAATTGTACTTTAAGTCAGAAAAAGAATATACTTAAAAAAATAGAAATGTCCAGTAGTATACCTTAGTACTAAAACTATTTTTTTTAAAAAAAAGATCTAGAGGGGTAAAGGCAGTCCCTCGAGATCATGGAACAAAATAAGTTAGGCAGTCAGCAAGTAGAAAAATCTGTCAATTCTGTTTCTGGTAAAACGTTTACTTTAAAGAAGAAATTTTTATATAGGCTGAGGCTAATATATTCAAGAGTATAAACATTTTTCCTTTGGATTACCTTCCTAAAAACAAAATTGTAAAGTATCATATTTCAGTTGACTAAAAACATGGCCAAATCTGTCACAACACAATATAAAAGGTAATGGACAATTATAGAATATTTTAAATTAATAGTAACAAGCCATCTACATCAACCCTTGTTTCCAACTAAAATCAAACAAAAGCAAAACAATCCCGTAGTGTACCAAGTGTGTGTTTCAATTTACTCTATGCAATCTAACAAAAATTTGGTCATAATTTACCAGATACACATAAATGATTTAAGCAGGAAAAGAAAATTCAGCTTAAAGAGAGTAAGTTCATGTCTTATGGAAAAGTAAAAGTACATAAGAATGTAAAGCCAAGTCCAGTTTCTATGCAATAAGTGAACTGTAGTCTAATAAAGCAGATTTAGGTGGTTTTCAGATATATATCTTTTCTCTTTAATATATATTTATATATAGACAGATCTACCAATTGTAAACTATGGTTTATTTTAAAGGGGGGGATAAATGGTATGGAAGAAATCTTTATACTATACTTACATATTCACAATGCAGAACATTTTATGCTTAAAATACTTTTTCATTCATAGTATCTTTGCCCAACAAACATCTACTTTGGACCCCACCAGCACTACATTTTACTCATTTATCTAGAACATTGAGAATAAGATACACTCTTCAGTCCTAAACAAAAATCAAACCAAAACTATGCATGTCAGTTTTACACTTATGTAGAAACTACAATAAAGTTTAGATAACGAAAGATGCATCTAACCATGTAGCTACACTTTACATCTTTGATTGATCCAAGCAGAAACATCAGTGTCTAACGTTTAACCATCATTCTACTGAAATCAGAGACAGTGAAAAAGCTCATCTCTTAAAACGTATCAATGTTTCAACTTTGATCAGATGGAGCACCAAAAGAATTGTCTGTCAAAGTGTACTCTGCAACTTTTCTCACATGACTAGCATAATTTAGTTACCTGATATAAAATAGGAAAATATACTCAATTTCTATTTAAAGAAAGCTGAAAATATGATATCCCTTACTCTTATATAATATACAATATGTTCCTGATAAATGTTGTGCATGTTAATATTAATTACGTGAAATGTTGCTATGAGTTTTACAATCAGCTAATTCATCTATCATCAGGCTAAATAAATCTGACAATTTCTACTTTGTAATACATCACGGCTTGTACCCTGAAAAATTTATTTAATAATAAATTGTAAAGCCTCTCAATATTTTATTTGTAAGACTTTTGCAAATTGCTGAATCTGGGTGACTATTAGAAAAACTATCAATGTGAAAAATTAATTGTCTTTATAATTTTAAAACAATATCCCAGTAAGTATGAAACAAAAGAGAATGCAATTTTTGTGTTAATTTTAATAAAAGGGCACAAGAGTAAAAACCTGATATGTCACTTATGTTGCATAACAAGCTAACCAAACTGGACGTGGAGGATAAACTTAAATAATTTTACTTATTGTTTCTATGACTCTTCTTTCAATTAGATTCTGTCTCTTCAAATAGGACTGAGGTATAGTACACTGGCAAAAATAAAAAGAGGCAAACTAGAATAGTGCCAAAGTAACAGATTCCCAAAACCGAATACCATGTCAGAAAACGTCATATAGTAACCATTTATCATATTAGAGCAGCAGGAGAAAGTTACTTCAAAATCATAATCATTTAGTGGTATTTGTCAACTTCGCCATGGTAACTTTGCAACATCATTCTTCATTTGTGAAGTAGTAAAATTCATGTCAAAAAGGAAGGGGGAACGGAGGAAGTCAGTTAGTTCATTCCAATAAATTACTTCTCCAGTTCTTATAAACATGCCCATCAGCACAAAATTAAGAAATACTAAGACTAGAAGAGACTTGGTTTAACTTATGAAGCAAATTAAAATGGAAAATACAGAAAAGTACAACCAATGGGGTTGAAAAGGCCCCTCACTGAAAATCTGTATTAAAAAAAATAAAATTAATAAAAATAAAAATAGAAACAAACTCTACTAGTACAAACTAGCCTGAGTGGTTTGATGGACAGAGTAATTGGGCCAACTGTCACTGTATTCTCATAAATGGATTTTCTTCATTCATGTTAAACTGGTACATGAATGTCAGCTCTTCAGGGACAGGTACTCCATTTTCCTAAGACCCAAAGAATTATTGTATATCCTATAAATAAAAAATATTTTTACTTTGATAAATGACTGAAGTTGTGGGACTCCATGTAATCCAACCACAAGGTTGTTTGCTGTACAGTCCTGTGCAAATATAAAAAAATTTTTTTTGCTATAAGGCTTTGACCCTACAGTTTTCACAGCAACAAAACTACCATCCAGCATGTACCATATTTTGCAAGCCTTCAAGTTCAACAATTCAAATTGTTGATTCATATTATGTCCAAATGCAGCATCCTTGAGGAGTATAGTAGGCCAGTTAATCATCTAGAGACATACAAACATCTCCTGACTCATCCCATCGAGATGGGTCATTTTGATCTTCTCCATCATCAGCCAGCTCTTCATCAGCTTCTCCTACTTCGTTCTCCTCGTATTCTTCATCCCGAGGGAAATCTGTATCCTGTCCCTGATCTACACCTTCTTGCCCTCCTGGTTGTGATTTATCTGCACAGTCTACACAAACACCATAGCGTCGAGATCCATGTCTTATTCCAACACTGGCCGCTAACATGAAGATCTTCTTACACACCATACATTTGTATTTTTTATCCTTTTTATGCACCTAATTGAAGGGGGGAAAAATCCAATAAGGATGGTGTAGACAATACAATGCGTTTGAACCACTCAAATTTAATCACCCATTTAACTCTGAGTGAATATACCACTGTTTTGCTGTATAAAGTTTAGTATCAGTTCATAAATCATATTCTTTGTTTAAAATTATGTAACATTCAACCTTCCTTAAAATTGCAGGTAACAGTGTTAAAATACCTTCAACTTTACTGACATAAACATCAATTATATTTAAATACTTACCAGGGAATGTCTTTTTACATGCTCTCTGCGAGTAAACAGTTTTCCACAAATATCACAGCTAAAGGATCTGACTCCCGTATGAATAAGCAAATGCCTTTTTAGTGTTCTTCTGTATTTGGCTACATAGGTACAATGAGGGCATTTTAACTTGTTCGTGTTTAGAGATGATTCACCTTTGAGAATAAAAAACACACACAAAAAGCACTTATATATAAACAGAAAACTTGCTATCAACAGCTTACTATCCCTGAAAACAGGGACTGATACAGGGCTACTGCTCTATTGATTTTTTTTTAACTCAGAATATGGAAGCTTTTAATTGTTAAGCATTTAAAATAATTCCAC
This sequence comes from Trachops cirrhosus, assembly GCA_028533065.1. Lineage (NCBI taxonomy): Eukaryota > Metazoa > Chordata > Mammalia > Chiroptera > Phyllostomidae > Trachops > Trachops cirrhosus. The sequence continues at coordinate 67,529,046 of CM052544.1, forward strand.
AGATGTTTAGTTGACTAATACTTGCCATTTTCCCAAGTTTCTTGTTTTGGCCAGGATTCAGGCAATAATCCATACTTGAAATCGTTTGAAGCACCTGGTATCAATCCATATTTGAAATCGTTTGAAGTACCTGGTAGCAGTCCATACTTGAAATCACTTGATGGGCCAGGCATTAGGCCATACTTGAAATCATGTGAGGTACCTAATACAATTGAAAAGTGACTTTTGAGGTAATGGTGGTAATAAAGGTCTCTTGCTAAAATAAAAAAACACGATATATAAGAACATCCCATCATTTTGACAGAAGGGCTTAATATAAAATAGCTAAATAAAAAAAATCTACATTTTAGTGCAAAACTGAGATGTCTTCATTCTTTATTATCCTAGTTATATCCTGATTGGCAAGCATCTTAAACAGAAAACAATCTAAAGTTTCAAATACAATTCAACCATAGGAAAAATTCAATGAAATAAACCTGAATATTATTTAATGGTGTGTGGAGACCACATGAAACTGCTCCTTTAAATACTGTTTCAAATACATTCAAGACAGAACTCTGTCTTAATAGTTGCTATCCCTGACTATTCTATCACTAGAGAATATCACCTTGAAACCCAGCTGTGGAACAGGATAGTCTCCTTTTGTCCCCCAATCACAGTCTTGTTTTAAGACTGATCCTAAAGAAAGATGGACTAGGGATGAAAAATATAAACACAAGTAAATTACAAATGTAGATTATTAGTCTCTTGCTTGTGGTTTCAGACACCTTGGGGCAAGGTAACTGGCCCTTTTGGGGCTTCATCAAAACCTCTTGCTAAATCCATCCTCTTAAATGGAAATCCAGAAGGTAGAATCAAAATAGAATAATTGAAGCCCCTTAGGGGATTTGTGCCTGAGGATCTTCAGCTAAAGTAGGAATTATCTCCTGTGGACTTAATTTCATCTTGAACATTCCTTGTGATTGGTAATCCTTTAGTAATGTGAATCCAGAATCCTCCAGGGCTACTGCCACCCTGATCCAATTGACCATCAACCCTTGCCTCTAGATTATTTTCAATAGCCATCAGTTTATGTGCCCTCCTGGAGTTTTGTTCAATACAACCATCATCATATTCTTTTTAAATTTTAAGTCAGAGTTCGGCACTATGCTCAAAAGCCTGCAAGGACTATCCATCTCACTCATAGTAAAAGCCAAGGACTTCCAATATCCTACAAAGCCTTACCTGACCTAGCCCTTGCTTCCAACTACCTCTTAGGTGCTCTGTTCCAACCACATTAGTCTCTGTACTGTCCCTCTGTGGTAAGATGGCTTCTACTTCAATGCCTTCGCATTCATTCTTTCCTCTGCCTGGAATACTCCCCTTCAGGCTCAATTTTCCTCCCATGGACACCATGGTTTCGATAAAAGAATGCTTGCCAAAAATGAGTTTTCTATGATTTTACTTCCCTCTATCTTCATGCCAGATATTGGGTTGGTCAAAAAGTTCATCTAGTTTTTTCCATAGAATGGAGCACTTAATTGTCTTATTTTAAGAAAAAAACAAACAAACAAACAAACTAAACGGACTTATGGCCAACCCAATACATTGCCTCTCTTAAAACTTAAAAGAACTTAAGACTTCTTTGATGACAGTATCAATACTCAACAGTGCAAAAAAATCTCTCAGGTAGTTAAAAATCGCACTTCATTAATATTAACATAAATTATTTTTTACTTGAAAAGCACCTCCCCTTTTTTTACTGTTAGGAAAGCTGTCTCAAAAACAAAAAACAAAGGGAAAAAAAGGAAGCCCATTTAACTATACTATGGTTTTCAGAAGCCTAAAGTGTGTCACCGTATCTATGTGTGTGGGGTGGAACGGATCATCTTCACATTTCTCAAGTTTGACCTTTGTGACTCATAGTTCTTGTCCAAATCAATGCAAAACCAAGTAAGCCCTAAGGGAGTGAGGACTGTGCCTGTCTTACCTTTGATTTCTAATGTCCAAATACACTTCAGTTATTTGTTGAGTACATGTATCTGGCAAATGCTAACATGCACAAGATATTTTTGACTTGCTCAAAATACTTAAAAAATTAACATAAGAAATCATGTTAGATATGCTGATATCTTCAACTAAATATTATTTATTGCATAAAAGGATAGAAGAATAGTCCTAAAACAACATACAAATTGATAATCTTAAAGTCAGAATTTAAAGAATTTTTAATACTTGAAATTCTATGTTTTTCTAAATAACCTGCAGTAAAGATACAATAAAAAGCATTCATGATGATGGGCAAGACAGCATCCTGAAATTCAAAATAATTCAAATTAAGAAAGGCTCATCCCAAGCTTCTATCATCTCTCCAAATTCTTAGAACCAGTATCCCATAGGAAACATAAGAGCAGCGTGAAGAAAGGTATTCATTTGTAAATCAATACACTAAAGGATCATTAAGCTCATTAAAGATCTACCTCAAAACTGTGCTTACTGTTCAATAATATCCTTCTGAGTACATTATTCCATAATGGCAAACTAAGAAGAAAGCAATGTTCTTAAAGTCAAAATTATAATAAAGGCTGATCTCAGTTGCAAAAATTCCAATGGATCAAAGTGTTCCCTGGAGACAAAGTGTCCAGAGAAGTTAACTGAATCAAAGGTGTATTTTTTTGAGAATGACATAAATTATATGGACCATTAACCACTGAGTATGTGTATGTGCAAATTTAAAACTTTACATATAAATTCACACAGCCCAACAGAACTCATCCATTCTTGAAACAGATCAGATCTCTAAACCAAAACAAGGTCAATAAAAAATTCCTGTACTTGGCAATTCTCTGTACAGGCAAAGTCTTCAAAATTCAACCCATATGATCTGTAAACTACTCATTTCAAAATGATTTTTGTAAATTCTTTTCAACAGTTAGGAGAAATCACCCTACCCTACTGCACAGAAACTGGATTTGGCTTTACATTCTTAATGTACTTTTACTTTTCCGCAAGACATGAGCTTACTCTCTTGAAGCTAAATTTTCTTTTGCTGCTTAAATCATTTATGTGTTTCGGATAAATTATGGCCAAATTTTTGTTAGACTGCATAGAGTAAACTGAAACACACACTTGGTACACTACAGGATTTTGTGCCTTGGTTTTAGTTGCAAACAAGGTTTGATGTAAATGGCTTAATTTTGGTCAGTGTATACTGCATTCAGAAGCCCAAAGACTTTCTGTAAGAAGGACCCCTAGCTGTCCCCTCTCCATCAAATTTTAAAAGAATTTCAAAGCTACAGCAGTGGAAACAATGAACATCCAATATCCCTTTGTATATATATTTAGCAAATGTTACTTTTGCCACATGTGCTCTACATCTACATATACATACGTTTTAGGTCTATTTGAAAACACACACACCCATCACCCCGCCCCTAAAAATAGCATGTATCTTCTAGAACTTTCTCCTACACAACCACAGCAACTTTATCACATCCAAGAAATTCAAAATTTTTCAATGATTATCATTTAGCCTATACAACATATTTAAATATCCAACTGTTCCCAAAATGCCCCTTTAGTCATTGTTTCAACCCATGATGCAATCAAGATTGACGTGGTGCATTCACTTGATCTCCCTGTGAATGCACCAACCTGGTGGTTCCTCTGCTTGTCTTTCCTGACACTAACATGTTAGAATATGGACCAGCTGGATTTGTGTTGATTTGTCTGATTTTCCCGTGTGATCAGACCTGGGTGAAACATTTTGGCAAGAATACCACATAGATGATGATGTGTGCCAGCTCATGCATCCCATCAGAAGGCACATTATTTCAGCTTCTTTTACTTACTGCTAGTACTAAGTTTAGTCACTTGGTAATAGTAATGTTCATCAGATCTCTTTATTGTAAAGAAATCTTTTCCCCTTTGTAATTAATTAGAAGTTACTGAGACCATGTGAATATGCCATTATAATACCCTTTCGCTCAATCATCATGTAAGCCCATCAATAGTGGCTTATCATTCAGTGATGATCTTGAATTATTCCCTGTGGATGTTGCAAAATAGGTTATTTTTACAGTTCAATCATTTTTTATATTTATTAGCTTCGCATTCTTGTGTAAAGGAAGCTTTTTTCCGTTCTAATTGACTTATAATGTACTCATGTAATTCTTTAGAATATTCAAGGATTCTCAGTCTTCACTGGCAGGCTGCTTCCCCCAAAATAGAGTTGATATAAATATAGTGGTACCTCATTACTCATCATTAAGTTGTTCTGGAATCTGTGACGAGTACTGAAACCAATGAGTACCAAATGAATTCAATGAGTGATGAAGCATTTTCTCCTGTGGAGCGGTGTTGTGATTCATATCAGTTCTAGCACATGCAACAAGTCCCTAACAAGTGCTGAGTGCTGAAACATTTTTTTTCCTCAAAATGCAATAAGTACAGGGTTTGATGAGTTCTGAAGCCAACGAATACCAAGGTATGACCATTTTACTATTTACAATTAACATTTCTGTCGTCATCAGGAATCATGCTATTATTTTACAACAAAGCTAATTCAAATACATTAATCATTCTGATAATTACCATTCTCAATTTCATCTATGTATTAACAGAAAGCCACCATAATTACTTTTGCTATTTCAGAGTTTTAAAATGTCCTCCAAAACGAGGAACACCTATCTATTTGTATTTACTAGGTTTCCAAAGTCTATCACAATCATAGCCACCACAGATGAAAATATTTACATATAATAATCTTCTTTTTTTCTTTGTTTTGAATTTATTGGAGTGACACTGGCTAACAAAAGACTCTCCTTAAAAAAAAAAGAAAAAAGACTTTCCTTTAAGGAAAAGAAACTGCCCCAGGATCTTAATAAGCATGTACAGGAAAACTTCCTAATCCTCAAATCCTCTTAAATGTACTCTTTTTAAATTCCTACTGTACCTACCAACATCACCTCCATCTTGACCCAAGCTGGCTTCAGCCAATAAGTTTGCATTCACATTCACATTCACATTCCTATCACAGTCTGGCCCTGAGAGTAGAGCACCATCCAGATCTGAAAAGGAGATGGAGAATAATCTGTTATTTATAACCACACCATAGCCATTATGCAAAACACCACTCCCTTTTGGAATTGTTTCTTAGGCAGACATAGAAAGGCTATCTCCAAGTACTGAATACCTACAAGGCATGGAAGCATAAGACATGATTTTCAACCACAAGAAAAAGTACACCCTCAACATTACATGTAATGTACTAGATAGGAACAAGCTTTAGAGCCAGGATGACTTGGTACTCCAGCCAGGGAACCCTAGAAGAGAACCAGTTCTGGAGGGAATAGTAGGTTTAGGAAGTTTAGTAAGTTTAGTAGGTTTAGTAAGTTATGCACTTACTGAGTATCGCATACTTAAGAAAAAGGTTTAATATGTTTGGGGTGGGAATGGTGGGTTAAAAGCTAAACTCTACATGTTGGGTTGGCCAAAAAGTTCATTTGTTTTTTTTCTGTAAGATGGTTCTAGTAGTGCTTAGCTATCTTTAATTTCATTCAAAACAACTTTGTTAGATTGTATTGTGACACCTGTCGTACCAGTGCGCATTTTAAAATACTGGTGAATTTTTGTGCAGCCATTGAAGATGGAAAAGCTATGCAACATTTTCAGTATATTATGCTTTATTAGTTCAATAAAGGTAAAAATGCAACTGAAACACAAAAAAATTTGATTTGTGCAGTGTATGAAGAAGGCACTGTGACCGATCAAATATGTCAAAAGTGGTTAGCAAAGTTTCTTGATACTTCTGGCATTTTGGTCAAATAATTCTTTGCTGTAGGCTGTCTTATGCATTGGAAAATGTTTAGCAGCACCCCTGGCCTCTATCCACTGTAAGCCAATAGTAGGAGATACCATATTTTGCCGTGTATAATGTACAGTTTTTTGCCCAAATTTTTGAGGGAAAATAAGGGTGTGCATTATACGTGGGTATAATGATTACATACCATGGGTATAATAATAACCTCATGTATAATGTACACAAAAACGTGGGTGCATATTATACACAGTGAAAATATGGTGGCTGGCATACTCAAAATATCCAAATCAATTAAGTTATTGGTGAAAATGAAGTGTGTCTTTTATTTTATGGAAAAACCAAGTGGGTTTTTTGGCAAACCCAATACTTTCTGGGACCAGCTCTGCCACCTCACAGCAGTGAAGCAGGTTGTTTTGCATCTGTGACTGAGAACTGCTACACTGGTCCCTAAGTGTAGTCCCCTAAAGCAGCAGCACTGTTATCTGGCCCCATCCCAGACCTACCCAGATAATGAAAAGTACTTGTTAGCTCTTGGCCTGGTATATAGCAAACACTCAAAAAATTTAACTAGTATTTTTTTTTATTTAAACTTCCAAGTGGAGAAATTTAGTACCAAAGGCTGTAGATTTGGTGCTTGAACTGGTGACAAAAATATTTGTTAGACTATACATGGTAAATAAGGCCACGGGAGTGAACAGATGAGACCATGAGGAAAAGGCAATGACCAATTTATTGAAGAATACTAGCATTTAATAAGCTACAAAAGGGTATATGAAAAGGCTTAAGGAAAAGTATTTCAAGTAGTCTACTGTGACAATGCTGTCAAGAATTCAAAATGAGGCCTGAAATATACATTACTTTCATTTCATCCAAGAAAACTGAGCACCTAAGTGGGTTGGTAGGGTAAACAGAAAGAGTAAGAGTGGCCTGTGTTGTGAATGGAAGACAACGAGATACAACACAATTTGAGAAATTTGGCTGTAAAAAGGGAAGAATGACAAACAGAGTAAGATTTTAAGGTGAAAGTAATAAACATATTTAGATGCTCAAAGGACACAAGTCACTAACAAGAGAAGTTAAAGGTACTGAAGAAATAACACCAAAAGAAGTGATCTGATTTGTAAGATTCCTAAAGTCTGTCTGCAAAGACAATCTGTCCAGAGAAAAGTTTGAAGATAGGCACTTAGGACATTTCAGTCTAATGGCTCTTATTTTCTGTCAGGTAGAATGTGAGGTTACTGCTTAGAGGAAATGGGATGGCAGTCAGGAAGATGACTGAGAAGTTCATGGAGAATAAACAGTCACAGGCTTCTTTACCTGTTCCTTCAGAGCAGGGATACTGTTTAGGTTTTCTTTTCCCAGTATTTACCAAAATGCATGACAAATAAAAAGCTTTTCAACAAATGTTAAATGCTGGCTTAAATATTCTGCCATTTACAACCTGGGTTACTAGTTTAGTTTTAATTAATAGCATTTGAAGAATAACTTCTCAGTTTTCTGGTGTGCAATAAACAGTAAAACACACCCATAAGCTGAAAATAATTAACTGAAATTCAGTAGCTTTGGTTTCCTATGAAAAGTTAAATGTATTTCAATGATCAAAAATAAAATTCAAATTATTATCTAAACAAGTTTACTAGGTTTCCCAATATCTCCTTTTAAAAAGTCATTCGAAAGTGTAGTCTGTTCAGAGGGCACTTCTTAAAATTCTGTCAAGTGGGTTTATAAATACAGTGTGTTTCTATTTATGTAACATTCTATAGTGATTTCTTGAAGGCTTTCCTCTACTGGTTCTTAAAATAACCAGAGGTGTCCAACCTCGGCCCAACACAAAATCATAAATTCACTTCAAACCTTTTTTTGCTCATCAGTTTTCATTGGTATTTGTGTACTTAATGTGTGGCCCAAGACAACTCTTCCAGTGTAGCCCAGAGATGCCAAACCCCCTCTCCTACCCTATCTCTCAAGTATTAGAATTTATGATATTTAATCCTACATGGACACTAAGTACAGAACATCTCACCCTAAAATGTATTCTGTATGCTTAATAGATGGCAAATGTATTCTTCCTGTATACAAAATTTCTTCTCAAATCAAAATCATGCCCATGCTATAGATACTAAAATCTCTTTTGAGAGGTACCAACTACTTAGTTCTTGCTATCAACAAATTTCAAAACAGTTAAGCTCTTCCAGGCTGACAATAAGCTTTCATATATATCATGCTTAACTCAGAAACCAATACATCATATCATTGCTGTACCTTATTTAAAAACAGCCACACTGCCTAGCAACTCATTCCTCATCAGTTTTGTTGATATGAGTAGGAGAGATGCTGGGCAACCAACCACTCACTTGATAAAGGAATGCATTTGCTTCACTGGGAAGCAAAAGCAGTAACTCTTGCTCATCATCTTTTCTCTACAATTTTAAGATTAAAAAATAAACTCTAACCTACTGCTTTTTAAACATTTATAACTTTGCTATGGAAATCTTTCATTTCACCTAAACTTAGCAAAAAGGGCTAAGATCTCTCTACAAATGACACACCTTTTTGGAGAACAATTTAAACAGCTTCACAAGATAATAGCTCTTTCTGAATGGTAGCAGGTATTATATGTGCTATGTAACATCATTCAAATCAAAGCTAAATGATGAGCCACGTATAATTTCTTCCATTTTTACAAATGTCTTTCTCCCATGAACCAGAAATAGCAGATCCCTGCCCAAAAGTAGACACAAACAAAAACCAGATTTTATGCATCAAGCAGTAAGTCCTTTTGGATATGCCTTCTCATTCAAACTTTACATGTTTATGTAATAATAGTAAGAACATTCTTATCCTCAACTGTATGAGCAAACTAAGGTAAGCGATAGGCAGAGTGCTACACTGCTCATTAACTGTACTACACTGCCTCCTGATAATGTTTTATGAATACCAAATGTGTGGCTTGGCACACGGCAAGCAATAACAAGAAAAGGGCAGGGGCTGGTGGTGAGGTGGTGGTGGTTCAATTTGCAATGCTGGAAATGAAAATGCAGAAGTATATTCACCTTAATTTCTTTTCTGCTAAATGAGGAAAAATAAACCTTACCTATATTCTGCTAAACCAGCGTTCACTTATTAACCTTCTCTTTATTTAATAAAACCATGTCAAAATCTAAAGTGGACCTTAGATTTAGGCTATCAGTTCTTTACAGTAATACATTTTTGTCTATCGTTAAAGCCACCTCCTCCTCAGCATGCATTTAAAATAATTCTGATTAACCATATATTGCATTTTTAAAACATGACCTCTTGCTCATGGGTTTTTTAAAAATCTGATTAACAAGCAACGGAAAGAAATGTTTTTATAAACAGGTATAGATTATTTTTCTCTTCCTTCATTGCAATCAAGATTTTCCTCCATTCAGTGGAGTAAATTCAGTTGCAGTGTTATTATATAAAGCACCCTGAATTCCTGTAGCAGCCTAGAGACTCAACAAACAGTAGTTTCCCTTCACCCGGAAGCTTGCTGACTTGAAGTGACTACTGTCTTAGACTAGACTCTACTGTTTCTTTGCACTGCTCAAATAAGCCTGTTATTTCTTCCATGACTAGGCCTTAACAGGGCTCCCTAGGTCACTCTGCACTCTATGAATAACACCCTGCAAATGTTTTTGTGTTCAAAGCAAATATAAACAGACTGAATCTCTAGTTAAAACCTCCCATTGTCTCAGAGTTTGTAAAATAAAATTCACAATTTATTACTATGTCAAACAGAATCACAATTTGGCCCTAAACTATTCACCCAACCTCACCTCCCTGCAATACCCCCCCTTCTATTCTTTGAACCACTATTCCAACTTCTTGTTACCTTGCAGTTGGTGAATATCTTCCTCCCCCTCCTTGCAAACTTCAACACACACAAGAGCCAACCCTATTGTTGCTTTTCCAGGAAGCTTCCCCCTACTATTCTGAGCAGCTGTACCCCTGCCACGTTTCTTATTGAACACTTATCACACTGCCTAGGGTATCACAGCCATTCCATTGCGAACAGTGCTCAGTGTTACATCAGCAATTATGTGGCATGTTGCTTAGTTTCTTAGGGCTTTAAATAAAAATGTTATTACCAAATTTCCTCTTACATTATGATGTGGAAAACTACTCTGGAGTCCCAGAAATGCAATGTTTGATTATAATGTAACTTTTCTGGAAAATAAAGCTTTGAAAATTTGAAACTATGTGGTCAACCCACAATATTAAAGCCATGTCAGAAATCAAATGTTCAGTACTATAAAAACTTAGGGTTTGACATTTTAGAAGTTTAGATAAGTTAATAACCTTAGCAGGTAGAAATCATGAAAATGCCTTTCTACCTGATCCACACAAAGCTTCTTCAGCATCCAGACTTAGTGTGCACACAGTCTATTTCCTTAGGGGTTCTAACTTACAGGTTAGTACAGACTTATCTAGGGTCAAATACAGCAGACAGAAGGAAAAGAATACAAGGGAGAGGAAAAGTAAAAAAAGGGAAAAAAGAAGGCAAAATAGTCTTACTAGCATTCTTTTAAGATTAAGTGTTGAAGATTCTTAGGTATTAGTATATTTTATAGCCCATTAACTGGTGACCATTTATGTTTTAAAATGAGCATGAGGCCTTCAAAGTACCATTTAAAACCCGATTATTAACAGTTTCAAAAGAAAAATTACTTAACATTATCACCTGTAGCTCATCCTTTATAATATATTCAATGAAAAAGGATGCTGGAAAGGCAGGGGAAAACATCTGGAATTTTTAAGAAAAACTAACCCAAAATCCAAGCCTATAACCTGTTATCTGAAACGTTTGGGATAAGACATAGAATGTAAAAATTTCAGATTTTAGAAAAGTAATTAACTACAACACTCTCAGTGGAGTCTACCTATGGTAGCATCCTATAATCAAACAGTTATTTCTGCAACAACACATTCACATTTAAAGAAATAAGAATATAAAAAGCTGGTTTTGCTGCCATCTGAGTATCAGGTTTTGTTAGCAAAATGATTAAGAAAAATCTTTGGGTAGTTTCTACAGCTTTACAGCTTTTAAGAGTTCAGAATTATGGCCTTTTTTTCCCTTCCTTTCCATTAGAGACATTATGTGGGATACACTCAAGGCTACTTAAGTGGCAAAACTGAGTCCAAAGCCCATGCTCCATGGTTTCTAAACATTTTAAATAGTTTATACTGTAAACGTATGTGACATGGTCAAAATATTAGAAGTTCCAAATCAGATCACAGATTTTCAGAATCATAAAAATGTTTAATAATTAAAAAATATCATTTAGAAAGCATTTCAATATTCTGCAGCATATGAAAGTAATACCACCACCCAAAACAGAGCAGAGCACAAGTGCTAGTTGGCAGATAACTAATGTAAAAGTTTACTGTATTCAGAACTAATAATGAAATGTCAAATTGTGTGCTGCATTAGGATATCTTAAAGATATTGATTCATCATTCTTTTCTCAAAACTGTTTACTAAATACTCAAATTATATGCTTTTAGCCAAAAGCCAATTATAAATATTGAAAATGTAAAGCGTAAGCCTGATTCAACTCTACTTGTAATGATAAATAAAAATTTACAAATGCTGTACAGCTGTTTTCCCATCAGAAGGACAGATGACAGAAAGGAACTTTAGATTAACTCTATATCCCTTGATCAAGTAAAACCACCTTGTATCAGAATATTTGTGAGTAATTAAGAAAAAAATCATTAGTATTGAATTTTATCAGCTTTTATTAAGGATGAAAATCAATTATATAATCCACCGCTGCATTTACTAGAGAACACTTTTGAAGAAACTGTCCATTATACTAGTTGGTTTCAACTCTACAAAACCACACTGGAGAAATTCCTTTCAGAATTCAGTGCCAGAAAAGTCTGTCATCCTGCAGAACTGCCGTTTCCCCCTTTTGAAAAAAGCTACTTAGACTATATGACATTTTAGAAAAGGCAAAATATAGAGACATCAAAGGACCAGTAGTTGTCAGGAGTTTGCGGATAGGAAGGGCGGGGAGAGATAAATAGGTAGAACATGAGACTTTTAGGGCAGTGAAACCATTCTTTATGATACTGTAATAGTAGAAACATGATGTTAGGCATTTGTCAAAACCCACAGACCTCTACAACACAGTGACCATTACTGTAAACAACACATTAATATATATTAATAATAATTCATCAATATTGGTTTATTAAATGTACCACAACTGGGTGCAGGGGAAGAAAGGCAAGTAAATCTAAAACTACTCTTAAAAAAAAAGTCTATTGATTAAAAAAAGAAAAGAAAAGCTGCTTAGTAGAGGCACAACATCTAGTCTTATTGCACTTCACCAGCACTGTGTTTTTTACAAAGCGAAGGCAAGACCCTCCACCAGCAAAAAGATTACAATTTACTTTCTTGAGTTGCTCTGGAACCCAACCCACAGTATCTCTGAGGTGTGCCTACCTTAGAGCCAATTAAAAGCTTGATTAGGGCAACCATATTAACATGCCTCTGACTAGCTCACTAAACTTAAATTTTATTTGCATTTTGCTAATTTGTTTCTTGTCAATCATTTCACAATCTCTGTTCAAAATGACGCCTGTATGCATATATAAATAAAATGTACACATACATGCAGACTAGTTATTTACAATGGGTACTGGCTATCGTGACTAGTATCAATAGAAAGTCTAGATTCAGAAAAACATGTTCCATGAGCTCAAAGCATCAAAAGGCCAAAAATGGGATGCATATCAGATTTGTGCTGATTAAAAATAACAGTATATGAGTATACTTTGGGAAGAAATTTGGCATAAATTATTTCTATAATTTAAGTTCTTACCTTTTTATCTACTTTATTTACCTGAAATTTGTTTTCTGGTTGTAAGTCAGCAAAACAAAGATTTAAAACTTTTACATTACCAGAGCAACTGACACTTTATTTTCCTCTTTTATTATTCAGAATTTAGTTTTTCCTGTTGGTTTTAATTATCCTATAAACCCCAATAAAACAGTAAAAAGGAAAGAAGTTTCTAACCTTTCCTGAGTTCTACTTTTAAGTATCCTCATACACCAAATGATTCAAATCTCAGTACTGAGTCAAATTACAGAGATGCTAAGTTTAAGATAAAAAAGTACCATCTGAATAAAATCCCTGATATTTTGGGGTATATCTTCTTATCTCAACATCTTACATTTCTTTGAGGCATCATTATTTAGAGCTATGGTTTACAAACTGTAAGCTTAAGAATTTGGGGATGTTACATTTCCTGCAGGGATTCAGATATGCAAATATGCCAAGCACTGCTTACAGAGTAAATGAAGAATTCGCAACTCTCCAGACATTTATGCGTAGAAATTTAAGTTTGCTTAAAAGCATTTATTTCACTGAAAACTTTCACTGTTTTCTCAATAAGTGGAAATCAAAGTATAATCAATGATGTGGAATTCATAAACATGTTTAGTTTTAAAAGGGACTCATTTTCTGAAAGACAGAATGCACTAGTTTATTAATGGTAAGATTTTAATGTGAGACAGTCCCAAACAAAACATGAAACCTGCCTCTATTATCTACTAGTCAAATGACCTTGAGAAAGGTTTTAACCTTGGTAAACAAAGACCCACTGTGTTCTATACTGGTCAGAACTTGCCCACAGAGTTGCAGTCAACTTTGTCCACCAAAATCTCCAGGTGAAACAAGCCATGTCTTGTCTACAACTGAGGAATCCACAAAGTGGGAGACAGAGCACAGCACTTAGCCTAGGAGACTTCAGGGCAATTTTTTAAATGCCTAATATCTGAAGGGTTATCAGGTAGTTTAGAGATTACAGGTTAAGGTCAGATTACACTACCCAAAATGGCATAATTAGGAAGTTAAATCGAAGCAAATATTGTGTCAATATAAAATAACTTCCTCATAATCATAAACATCTTATACTGGAATAGCTGCTTTAAAAAGAATCCTTTTTAGTTTTCAAACACAAGGTCAAGCTGAAGCTAATATGACCACTTTATCTAGAATTTAGTGGAAAGTACACTGCACTGGAAAACTGACTTTCAATAACCTCAACAGTCTCCCAACTTTAAGGAAGATTAAAATGACCACGATAGTTGTGCTTTTATGTTTGTCATTTAATTTTCCTAATAATCTTATTATGTACCATATATTAAAGATGAGAAAATTGAGGGCAAGAATTAACCTAATTTGATCATGGCCACATAGTGGGTAAGTAGAAGAGTTTCAAATCCTGAATCTATTTGGGCTCTTTTCTTTCTACTAGTGGATCTCAACCTTGGCTCACAGTGTAATAACTTGTACAGCTTATAAATTACCCACCATCCAGACCACATCCCAGACCAATTAAACGGACAACCTGGGAGAGACCCAAGAAAGTTCCCAAGTGATGCCAACATACAGGCATGGTTAACACCCACTGCTCTATACCAAGAGTTAGCAATAAAGCTTTATTGGAACACACCCATTTTCATTTGTTTACACACTGTATACAAATGCTTTCATGCTACAATGGCAGAGTTAAGTAACTGAACTTATGAACAAAGCCAAAAATATTTACTACTGTTTGGCTCTTTACAGTAAAAATTTGCCAACCCCTGGCTCTATATCAATTATGTCCTAACTATAATAATCTTATAAGACCCATCTTCCACCAATAAATGAAGTTGGATTTAGAGGCACTAAAAAGTTGTTTAAAAAAGAAAACAGCTGGAATGTAGCACACATCACTGATACAAATTTATAGTTAAGGAATGTTCAGATACCAAAGTGATACCAACAACATAAAAGAATTATCTTTCACAAGACAGATTTAAGAAATCCAAAGCAGACTTCCGGCCAAGATGGAGGCATAGGTAGACGCACTGTGCCCCCTGACACAACCAAGATAGGGACAACAACAATATAGAAACAAAATAACAACCAGAACTGACAGAAAATTGAACTGTATGGGTGTCGGACACCCAAGCATTTAAAAATAGACACTTTCATCCAGACCGGTAGGAAGGCGGAGTCCGGCATCCAGGTGAGGGACACGGAGCAGAGAGCTGAGCACCCGGGGTGGCGCGCAGGCCCGCAGCAGGCAGACCCTGGGCGCACAAGCAGCAGTGGCTGATGGGCCCTGGCCAGGGGGTGGCGACCAGCAGACCCAGTGAGGTGGCCATTGTGAAGCAAGGCACTGCACGCAACTCAGGGTCCCAGCACCGGGAAATACAGCTTTGGGGCACTGACTGAAAAGGAAGGTCCCACAGGGTGCACAGGCCCACCCACACCAGACTTGGTGCCAGAGGGGCCCGGTTGGCTTGCGGAAAGTGGCGGAAGGGTCTGGGGTCCTACAGAAAGCAGAGCAAGCGCCACTGTTCCTCCTCGGACCCTGCCCCCACATATAGCATCACAACCCAGCCACTGGGGTGCCCCGCCCTGGTGAACTCCTAAGGCCCCGCCCCTCACTACAGGAGCTCGACAAGACCAAAAAACAAAACAAAACAAAAAACAGCAAAAAGATGGCTCAAGCAGGAGAAGAATTGAAAGCCCCAGAACCCATCCTTTTAAGCGACCAAGAGATAGCCAACCTATCAGATGCACAGTTCAAAGCACTGGTGATCAGGATACTCA